>CAUYUJ010012325.1:207046-272046 GCA_963575745.1 Prorocentrum cordatum | reverse complement strand
GAGTAGGAGTAGGAGAGGAGTAGGAGGAGGAGGAGGAGGAGGAGGAGGAGGAGGAGGAGGAGGATTGAGGAGGAGGAGGAGGAGGAGGAAGAGAGAGGAGGAGGAGGTTACGAGGTTACGAGGTTACGAGGTTACGAGTTCAGCGAGGCGCATGTCACAGACTAGCGCCTCGGCCGTTGCATGCGGCGCCTGCATGAGTGAGCGCCAGCTCTCTGCGTGGAGAAAGATGGCAGGGCGAGCGCTCGAAAAACAGGCCACTGCGACCGCAGAGGCCACGCTGGCATCGGCAGCCTGCTCAGAACAGCAGGCCGCCGAACGCCCAGCTACCCCTCCTCAGTCCGAGCCAGACGTGGACTCCTCGGTCAGCGCCCCCTCGACACGAGAAGCATCCTCTGCGCGCAGCCGCGCACGGACAGGCTGGGGCACAGGCTTGCCCCGCTGCGCCGAGGAGGAGGAGGCGGAGGAGGGAGAAGCTGGGGTCCCTGCGCCACAGAATCCCCGAAGGGAGGGCGCAAGGGGGGCCAGAGGCGCACAGGATGCGCCAGCTCGCACGGTGCGCGGACTGGCCGTGTCACGTCGATCCCGCCCGACCGACGCGCCTTCAGACGACCGCCCGACGTCCCGCCCCCCATCACTATCGGGAGCGGCTTCGAGCCCCTCGCGCAGAGGGCGGGGCTCCCCCAGCTGCCCGCTGTAGGGCGACGAGATCTATGCATATCCACTGCTCCTGGCCAGGCCCATCCTGGGCCCAGGAGCTGTGTATATGCCTCCCTGGCCAGGCCAGGAGGGCGTATACACCGCTCCTGGGCCCAGGATTGGCCTGGCCAGGAGCAGTGGATATGCATAGATCTCGTCGCCCTACTCTGGGCCGCGGAATCCGCACCTCGGCAGCCGAAGGAGCCTGACCCTTGCGGCAAACCACCGGCGCTGGAGGGGGCCACGGGCGTGGGCGTCGGACAGAGCCCTTTTGCCCGTCCGCGGGTGGAGCCCGCGCTCCGCCCTCCGAATCTGCATTCGAGGATTGGCTCGCGTGCCAGCAGCACGCGAGACTCCATTCCATACTTCCATACTTCCTTCAGCTGACCGCAAAAGGGCCGTCAGGGAGTATGACATGGTTGGCACAGGCTTCGCAGATCACCATCTGCCCGTACGCGGTCGGCTGGTGCTCTAACTCCCTGAAGACCTCACGCTCGTCGGCAGGACCGTCCTGGCTGTGAGGGGCAGGGGCAGGAGGCTGCACCACGGCCAGGTCGAGAGCAGTGAGGGAGCCAGGCACGGCCTGCGGGAGGGCAACACCATCGAGGACCGCGTGTGACATGCTCGCAAAGAGAGTCCTCGCTCGCCACCGCTGGACATCGGTCGGTCGACCGAATCTCCCCGCCCCCGTGCGTAGCCCCTTGAGAGTGTGCTCAGTCCTAGCGACGGCGTTGCATTGTGCACATCGCCACTCCTGCCGCTCCTTCAAGAAAAACAACTGATGCATCACCACCGTGAGGTGGTCTCTAGGCGGGGCCGAACGAGGGGGGGGATCCTCACGGTCAACCCGTGCCGCGTCGGACGTGATAATCTGAATAGCACGCGAAAGGAAATTCCAGGTCCGCTTCACCGCCTTAGTAATAATACCAATCATCATCCTGCTAAAAGTAGTAGTGGCACTATTAACATTCAGAGTGATGAAAATCATCAAAAGCAGGACAACTATCACAGTCATACTAAGACCCATTATACGAATAGTTCAAGAACAGGGAAGAAGGAGCGGAGGAGGAGGAGGAGGAGGAGGAGGAGGAGGAGGAGGAGGAGGAGGTTGTGGAATGAGAGGAGGAGGAGGATGAAGTAGGAGGAGGAGGAGGGGGGAGGAGGAGGAGGAGGAGGAGGAGGAGGGAGGGGAGGAGGAGGAGGAGGACGAGGAGGAGGAGGAGGACGACGAGGAGGAGGAGGAGGAGGTAAGAGGAGGAGGAGGAGGAGGAGGAGGAGGAGGAATCGAGGGGGAGGAGGAGGGAGGAGGAGGAGGAGGAGGAGGAGGAAATCGAGGGGAGGAGGGAGGAGGAGGAGGAGGAGGAGGAGGAGGAGGAGGAGGAGGAGGAGGAGAAGGGGGAGGAGGAGAAGGGGGAGGAGGAGGAGGAGGAGGAGGAGGAGGAGGAGGAGGAGGTGGAGGAGGAGATATGGGTCCCGTGCAACGACACGGCCCCGTGTGCCACACCGCCCCTGGAGGCGGGCGGCACCGCCCACGGCAGAGGGCTCCGCGCTCAGGCGACGCCCGGAGACGGGCTGACGGCTTTTGGATGTTGATCCTGGGCTTAGTGGGCCTTCCGTTTTGGGGCTTTTGATGTTGATCCTGGGCTTAGTGGGCTTTTGATGTTGATCCTGGGCCCCTGCGGCGTGGGGCCCTCCGTTTTTGGCCGAGTTGTTCTTGCCGGGGCCCCCCCTCGAGCAGAGGGTCCCCGCAAGCCGCAAGGCCCCACTGTCGCATCGTCCCGCGCAGCCCACCCCTTAGTGGGTCCTGGAAACGACAGGGCGGTTTTTGTTACCGGTTCGGTTTAGCCGTTTTTGTTGCCGGTTCCGACGCCATTTTTTACCAGTTCCGTCGCCTTTTTTGTTGCCGTTTCCGGACGCCGTTTTTTTGCCGTTTCCATTTTCAAGGGACCACAAAGATCCTGGGCCGTCCTGGAAGATTGCTCTCCGCCCCATGGAAACCAGGCAATTACGATAGTCAGCCCGAATGATGAGGACGCGCGATAAGCATGCAGGGGCCTCGGAAGCCCGGTTCGAAGAGCTGTTCGGACGGGGCGCGGCCAGCGGAAGAGGCCGAGCATGGACCGAGGAGGCAAGGACGCAAGAGTAGCCTTGGGAAGGCTGCCCATGCGTACTATGCGGGTTGACTGTACACAAGGTTAGACTCCAGGCCGGATCCGAGCAGAGGTCTTGGACACACGGGGCCGACCGATGCTGTTTTGATTGTGTAGCAAGCTGCTCGCTTTCAACAGGGGCCCCCGGACTGTCTTTCCAGAAGGCTGCGCGAGCGAGCCTTCAGGCGAAAGCCATGACAAAAATCTGGCGGCTGGACTTCTGCAGGTGTTCCATCTTCCTGGGGCGCCCTCCTGGCCGCGGCTGGATCCGCCTCGATCCGCTGGTCAGAACGCACCCAGGGAGGGGTTCCGAGATCGACCGTTGACCCCTGGCCAGGGGCAACGTCGAGGGGCGTAGGCTTCGAGCTTCGAGGCGGCTCGAGGCCTTCGGACGCCTCCGCTGGCTTCCCGCGGCCTCGGCGGCCTCGGGGCGCCTCTCGCGGCGGCCGCCCCTCGCCGAGCGCGCTCGGGGGTGCCCCGAGCGGCTGTCGGAGACCCGAGTCAGTCATGATCCGACCCGGCTCGGGGGGGAGCGCGCCGACCCCCAGAGTCGCCCCTCTCATCCTGGCCAGGCGCGTGTGGCGTTTCACCATCGGGGGCCTCGTCGCCGATCCGTCGGCGTCGTGTCGCAGACTCGAGCGCCGGGCGCTTCCGCCTCCCTCCCTGAGCTGGCCCCCCCTGTCCTCTTCTCCTCCTCCTCCTCCTCCTCCTCCTGCTGATCCTGCTGCTCCTCCTGTTCCTCCTCCTCCTCCTCCTCTTCCTCCTCCTCCTCCTCCTCCTCCTCCTTCTCCTGCTCCTCCTCCTCCTCGTCCTCCAGGTGGCTCTCGCGCGGGCCCCGCAGGCATTTTGCCCTCGGCGCGGGCGCCCGCCGAGCGATAGCCCCCAGCCCCACGGAGGGGCGACCCCGCGCTGCTGCAGCGCGCTCCCGCCCGCCAGCCTGGCACCGCAGGGAGCGGCGCCTGCGGGCTGGAGCGAGGAGGCGGCTGAGGCAGCTGCAGGACGCACAGCGCCTGGACGCGCACCACGGCAGCCAGGCGCCGAAGATGGTCAAGGGCGGGGCCAAGGCAGGCTCCGACAAGGCCTACGTGGTGTGCAAGGCCTGTGGCGAATGGTGGTGGAGCACGCGCTTGGAGGCGATGTACTACCAGTGCAAGTGCAAAGCCGCCCTGCCGAAGCCCAAGTCGCCGAAGGCGGACTGGGGAGGCAGCGACGGCAGCAGCAGCGCGCCAACAGCGGCAAGGGGCCGCTGCAGCAGCACAGCAACACCAAGAGCACGCCGAAGGGCGCGGACAAGGTCTCGCAGGCCCTGAAGCTGCTCACGGACACGCTGGGCGACCTGAACTTGTCCAACGGCGAGGCCATCTCGAGGACCCTGCAGGGCGCGGCAGCAGCGATCAAGGCCGCGGTGCCAGAGCCTCCGCCCAAGTCAAGGGCGCAGAGGCTAGGCATCGCGGCCAAGGCACTGGAGGAGGACAACCAGGCGTACTCGTCGGCGTTCGCGGCCAAGAAGCGGGCAGACGCAGTCGCTCAGGAGGCGAGGACCAAGCTAGACGTGAAGGCGGCGGCGGTGCTCAAGGCGGAGAAGGAGCTCGAGGACATCCAGGCGGAGGGCCGCGACCCTCCGAAAGGCGTCCGGGAGCAGCTGGTCAGCGGCCAGGTGGAGGAGCTGGCGGCGGGCCAACTCGCAGCGGACATAGAGCGAGAGCTGAACCTGACCGCCGCCGACCTGGACGAGGAGAGGCGCAAGCAAGTAGAGGAGGTGAAGAAAACAGTCGTGGCCCAGATGAAGGAGAACGCCCAGGCCTTCTCGACGCAGCTGAAGGAGCACCTGGCGGCGGCGAAGCTGAAGGCGGCGGAGCAGCAGGCCACGATCCACCAGGCGGCGAAGAAGAGGAAGGCCGAGGGAGGAGGCGCAGCGGAGCCCGCGCAGCAAGCGACAACAGCTGCCGAGCCCCAGCAGCCAGCAGCTTCCCCCACGGAGGCCTCGGCACCAACGGCTGGGACGCCACCGGCTGCGGGAGGAGGAGGCGCAGAGGCAGAGGAGTACCTCAGACAGCTGAGGCAGGCAGCCCAGCGGGGGCAGCCGCGGCCTGAGGACAGGCGCGCGGAGCTCGGCGCAAAGGAGGCGGCACCGCCGAGCCCCGCGAGCGCACACTGTTCTGCGCGAGCCTCACCAGCTGGGGACCCACAGCCAGGCTGTGGATGGCCAAGCAGAAGATTGGCCAGGGGTACGACGCCTACGCGTTCCAGGAGACGCACGCAGGCCGCTCAAATTTAGATTCCGTGGAGTGCGAACATGTGAAGTTGGGTTAGAAGGCGTGCTTCACGGCGGCGAGACCCAGCTCACGCTCAGAGAGGGGTACATGCGGAGGGACAACGGTTGTCACGAGGGGACATCTGCGGACCTCGAGTTTTCGGTGCCAGGCCAGGCAGCCCACAGTCACGAAGGCGACGACCGACGTGAGTGGGGAGTGGAAGGCCGACCTGGACCTGCGCGACTGGACACCAGTCACGTGGCACTTGAAGGGGACGACAATCACGGTGATCAGCCTCTACCTGGACGTTGGCAAGGCGCTGCACGAGGGCATCAACGCCCGCAAGCTGACCGCCCTAGCCGCGTTCTTGAAGGGGCTGAGCGGCGCATGGATCGTCTGCGGCGACTTCAACAAGGCGCCGACAGAGATGCGGGACTCAGGCTGGCCATCAGCTATGGGGGCGACAGCCGTCGTCTCGCTGCCAGACGGCGACTTCACCTGCCAGATGGGAGAGCACGAGTCGGCGATAGACTACGCCCTGGTGAACGAGCAAGGGCAGAAGCTGATCAAGGGCGTGGAGGCGGTCTACGACGTGCCGTGGAAGCCGCACATCGGGCTGAAGTTCACGCTCTACGCCGAGGCCCAGGAGACGAGGACCCGCTCGCTGCGCATGCTTCAGCCCTTCCCTCGCCCTCCCCGGCCCAAGAAGCAGCCATGCCCAGGCAGCAAGAGGACGAGGAGGAGAGTGAGGGAGGAGGCAGCAGCGCAGGCGCGGGCAGCAGCGGCTGGAGGAGGAGGCCAGGAGGAGCTTGAGCAGCGCCCACCTCCACAGGACTTCGAGCTGGCGCTGGACAACGCACGGTGGGAGGCGCTGGCGCCAGTCGAGGCGGGCTGGACGGGCTTCCCCGCGGGGGCCAACCCAGGCGCCGAGGATACAGTTCGTGAAAGGATTGGCGGAAAGGAGTCCGATGAGAACCTTGGGGCTGGCCTCCCAGGTTCGACGTGGATGCGATCGAACCCAGGATGGACAGATGCGGACGCGGACCCCTTCGCAGATCTCGAGGATCACTTCGAAGAGGAGCTGCTACTGCAAATTCCAGAAGGCTTCGAGGCGGAGGTCCCTGACGAGCCCAGAGGGCATGACGCGGGCGATGTGACCAAAACTGTGGTAGACAGGACCTCGCAACTAACAGAGCGGCCTCATGCCCTGGGGAACCGACAGACTGAACGCGAGGGGGAGGGCTCAGCCCGCGGATAGCACGAGAGCCGCGAACACAGCGAGAGGCAAAGTCGGGGGGACCTCGCCAGAGCCAGAAAGCAGATGCAACGAGGATGACTTGAGGAGAAGAATCCGAGCGGCAGCTGATGGAGTGGACACCACCACCATGGGCCACGTTTGGGAGACCGCGCAGACCCTGCAGGGCCAGGAGCAGAGCGAGTCCTCCGAGACCCCCTCATATATCAGCAGTTGCGCGGCCTACCAGGTGGACGCGGAGGCGGCGAAGGAGCTCGGGGACCGCTTCGCGAACACCATCGGCACGATGGAGAGGTTCTATTGCATGGCCTACCCGATCGACCCTGTGGATAGGCACCACTTCATGGGCCGCGGCAAGGCATACGAGCTTAAGGTCACCAACTCCAGGGAGTGCGGTGAGAGGAGGCTAAAGTACAGCGAGCACAGCGCCGACTGGTGGGCCAGAGCCGAGGTCCTGCTCACCATGATGGCCAAGCTGAGGAGGAGGGGCAGAGGCACGAAGCAGCAGCGGGAGCTCGCTCGTGCAGGACGAGAGCTGGCCTACGACGGCATGCCCCAGGCAGGCCGCGGGGCCTCGGAGACGGCGCGCCTGCACCGCAGCATCTGGAGGCAGAGGCTTGCGGCGCTGGAGGACCTCGACGTGGCTATCGTCGAGGGCATGGCCATGCAGGCCGGGCAGGAGAGGAGAGCTGCGGCGAACAGGGACCTGAGGGAGAGCACGCGGAGCTTTGGGCGGTGGCTAGCTGCTACAGAGAAGCAGCCAGGCGTACTCCACAGGACCACCAAACCGCCCATCAGACGCGAGGAGGAGCTGGCAATGGGGACGGGCGTGACGGATAGCCCGATGGAGATCGTGGACGCCAAGGCTGAGGCATTCGCGAAGATCTGGAGGTGCGAGGAGGTCGCCCACGGCACGCACACGCAGCTGCTCGGGGACCTCAGGAGGCGAGCGGCAGCCGTGGACGCGCCACAGTGGACTGTCGACGACCTGGACCTCGCCCTCGCGGGGGAGCCCGACAGGGGCCAGGGAGTGGACAAGCTCTGCTGTAGCGACATCCGTCGGCTTCCGACGGCGGGGCGACAAGCCATCGTGGACCTGTTCAACGAGTGCGAGCTGAAGCTGATGTGGCCCTGGCAGTTCCTGAACGCGCTGAACGGCAGTTCATGAACGAGGGCGACCGCGCGCTGGCCCTGCTCCCGCAGCTGGTGCGCTGCTGGGAGCTCCTCCACAGGCCCGCAGTGAGGGAGTGGGCAAAGCAGCAGGAGCGCGAGTGGGACGCGGCGGCGGCAGGTAACAGCTGCAAGAGGGAGGCGCTCAGGCGTATCCTCTCGGACGAGTGCTGCGACGCGCTAGGCGTTTTCCAGGGATGCACGCTGGCAGACATCGAGAAGTTCTACGACAGCTTGCGCATCGACACCCTCATCCCAGAGGCGCTCAAGCTGAACTTCTGCCCGAGGCTCCTCACCATGCTGCTTCTGCAGCACTCAGGAGCCCGAATCCTGAGGTGCAAGAACTCGTACTCGGAGCCGATGCTGGCCGACAGATCGATCCTGGCGGGTTCGAGACACTCCAATAACGTGGCCAAGACGGTGGTCTACGCGGTGCTCAGCCACATGATGGACGTCGCATCGACACTGCCCAAGCCGATGCCGCGAGCCTGGTTCGACGACATCAGCATCAAGGCCGCCGGAAGCAAGGAGGCGGTCACGGAGCAGCTCACGACGGTCACGAGCAAGCTGAAGTGGGGGCTGGAGCAGCACGGGCTCAGACTGGCAGACAAGACGCTGATCTTCACCTCGGATTTCGGCGCCACGCTCCAGGTGCAGTCCAGGCTCAACCAGCTCGGGATCAAGGTCAAGGCGGCCACAGAGGGCAGAGACCTCGGAGCTGACCGCGCTGCGAGAGGCACCACCAGGAGGCCCACGCATGCGAAGAGGGCCAATGATGCGTACAAGAGGTTCGGATCGGTCGGCTTCAAGCTGCGCAAGCTGAAGCTGAAGAGGAGGCGTGGAGTGGCACACCAAGGCGCATCAGCCTCGCCGGTGTACGGAGCGGCCGCCCACGGGCTCTCTCCGTGGGCCCTCAGGCTCGCCAGAAGGAGGTATGCGCAGGCTCTGAGGAGAGCGTGGCCTGGGCGATGCCTCACCACCTTCCTGGCGCTGGAGGGGGTCGACCCAGCGGTCGCCATGACGAGGAGCCAGCTCAGAGCCTGGTTCGACCTGTGGGCCAAGAGCCAGGACCTGAGGGAACAAGCGCGCAAGGCCTGGCCCAGGGTTTACTTCGGGCTCCTGCGGACGGACCCGAGGCGGCGCTGGCAGCAGAGACGAGGAGTGATGGGATGCATCATCCTGCTGCTCTGGGAGCTAGGCTGGGACTCGAGGGGGCCAGACATCTGGATCGACGAGGACGGCGGCAGATGGCGATTCCCAGAGGACGAGGAGGACGGAGACCCAGAGGCGATCATCGAGGCGCTCCTGGACAGCGTGAGGAAGCAGCTGTGGAGTCAAGCAGCAGAGCACCACAACGGCGCTGGCATGGAGCACGGGGTGGACTGCACGGATATGATCAAGCACCTGGAGTCCCTCAGGAAGCGCGGCAAGCACCAGACCTACGGGGCGCTGCTTGCGGCAGCGTGCGCAGGCACATGGACGCAGGCCAGGAAGCGCCAGGAGTTCAACTCGGGCGACGAGGCCTGCGAGTGCGGGCAGCTCGAGGACGACTTCCACCGCATCTGGGGAGCATGCTCTGCGAGAAAGCCCTCGGAGGTGGTCGAGAAGACGGCAGGACTCGTCGCGAGAGCCGAAGCAGGTGTGGCGGGAGCCCCAGCTTTCTGGTTCAGAGGGCTCACGCCTAAGGCCTGGGCGGTGCCACACCCGTGCAGCACGGAGGAGCAGGAGACGCCGCTGGGGCAGTGCCTACAGGGGGGCAGACTGCGAGCCCCAGAGGGAGGGCAGCTCACCATCTGTGGGGACGGCTCAGGAGGCGAGTACAGCAGCGACGTGAGGTACAGGAGATGCGGATGGAGTTGGGTGGTGCTGGACACCAGAGGGCGCACCAGAGATTTCCCGACCTGGGCCGCGAAGTTCGGACCCCTGCCAGGCCCACGCCAGTCCAACAACAGGGCGGAGCTGTGGTCGCTCATCAATTGCCTGGAGTCGACGTGCGGAGACCAGACCTTCTGGACGGACGGCGAGATCACCCTCGTCGGCTGGCACGCACGCCGCGATGAGAGACCAGAAGGGGCCGCCAACTGCGACCTCTGGCGCCGCGTGCGGAGGGCCATCGCCGAGAGAGGAGGTGGCAGGGAGATCATCACGTTGCCACCGGAACAGCCACCTGACGGAGACGGAGGCGACGGAGAAACACATCCCGAGAGAGGCTTGGGAAGGCAACCGAGAGGCAGACAGACTGGCCGATGCAGGTGCCAAGCAGCACGCCACCCCAGAGAACCAGATGGGCTGCTACGAATGGGTGCGGGCGACGGCGAGCCTGGTCAGAGCGCGCATCGCGGCCTGCACCCAGGACGCCATGGAGCGGAGGCCGACGGAGAACAAGGAGCTGAAGATGGCGAGGAGGCGCGCGGTCATGCAGAGGAGAGCGCAGAGGAAGGTCAAGGCAGACTACCTCGCGCGAGACCCCCGCAGACGGCCAGCCACCGCGCACGACCTCGTGAAGCTCAGACGAGGACGAGGGTGGATGTGCAAGTGCTGCAACCAGTCAGTCACGTCGGCGACGGCCCTTTCCAGCATCAAGGAGTGGTTCGAGCAGAAGTGCGGTGGCCCGCCCCCAGCGGCAGGCAGGTGCATCGAGTTCAACGGCCACACCTCGCACCCGTCGCACCCCCTGCGATGGCTGGGTCGCCAGAGGCGCTGGTTCTGCACGCTCTGTGCGAGCTCCGCCACGGAGATGGTCTCGGACAAGCTGCAGGCACCCTGCCGCCTCCGCCCCACCTGCGAGTCGAGAAGATACCTGCTGAAGAGCTGGACTAAGCTTGCAGACGCAGAGGGGTGGAGGATGTGGCCAGAGATCAAGCAGGATGATATTCGAGTTACACCAGGATGGTCAGAAACGGTCGAGGACCCCTTCGCATATCGTGAAGATCACATCGGAGAGGAGCAGCCGCAGCAGTCAACATAAGGTCTCGAGGCGGAGGTCCCTGACGAGCCCAGTGAGCATGACGCGGACTTCGTTACCAACATGGTGGCAGACAGGACCTCGCAACTAACAGAGCGGACCCACACCCTGGGAAACCGACAGACTGAACGCGAGGGGGAGGGCTTGGCCCGCGGATGCCACGTGAACCGCGAACACAGCGAGAGGCATAGTCGGGGGACCTCGCCCGAGCCAGAGGTCAGAAGCATCGAGGATGACCTGAGGAGCATCCGAGAGGTGGCCGCTGGAAGGATCGTGAATGGCGACCACGCCGCGGTGCTCGACAGCGACCAGGCTCCCCCGCACGCTGACCCCCTCCCACCCCTGGGACCAGGAGTGCCCAGAGGCCCCTCCAGGAGGGATAATGGGAGGGGCGAGCCCCACGCTGGGAGACGCACGCTGGAGCAGGCGGACGCGCTGGGCAGGCGCGGCGGACCCCACCAGAGGCGGAGTGAAGCGGGGCGGCGAGCTGCCAGAAGCCAGGAGGCTGCAGCTGCCGCCACACGCTCCCCGCCGAGGCCGCCCAAGCCCAAAATGAGCGAGCAGGAGGCAGAGGTGAGGGCGACGAGGCTGCTGGAGGTGGCGGCGGCGCCGAGAGCAAGGATGAGACAGTGCCAGCCGTTGGAGGCAATCCTGAAGCTCAAGAAGGTCGAGCCAGACGACAACCAGAGGAGAAGTGAGGAAGCCAGGAGGGCGCTGGAGGCCGCCAGGGAAAGAGCGAGGTCCAGCCCAGCCGTGACGGCCAGGGAACGCAGCCCGCCCAAGCCCAAGGTGCTGCCGCTGGCGACGCTGAGGCAGCTCCTGGCGGAGCCCGCACCGCCGCCCCAGCCACCAATGGGAGCGAGGAGACCCGCGCGGAGGCCAGCCCCGCCAGGAGCGCCCGCAGGAGGGCGGCTGGCCCAGGGGCAGCTGTGCGGGAGACACGCCTCGCCCGCTGGAGGAGGAGGGCCCTGCTGCGGGCGAACACAGCGGGCGCCGCAGGCGAGGCCCGACGCGCCCCCAGGCGCGGGGCCAGGCCGCCCGCGGGCCGCCGATGCCGTCGCCGCCGCCCCGAAGACGCCCTGAGGTGGGCGGCGAGCGGCGGCGCGGCAACTCTCGACTTTGTCGTCAGGGGAATGTCCAGGGAATGTCTCCTCCTCCTCCTCCTCCTGCTACTCCTCCTCCTCCTCCTCCTCCTCCTCCTCCTCCTCCTCCTCCTCCTCCTCCTCCTCCTCCTCCTCCTCCTCCTCCCCCCCCCTCCCCCTCCTCATGCTTCTTCTCCTCCTCTTCCTCCTCCCTCCTACTCCTCGTCCTGCTCCTCCTCCTCCGCCTCCTCCTCCTCCTCGCCCTCCCCTCGGGTCGCCTACGGCCCCGGGGGAAACCGTCCACGAAGATCACTTCCCAAAGGCTACATTTCCAAAGGTTGCTGTATTGTGTGCCATGAGGAGGGCGCCGACGATGGAATCTCTGAAGGGACAGTGGGCTGGGACTTACTCGCAGCACAGAGCAGCGAGTCGATCACACGATTCAGGAGCACGGCATGGGGCTCGCTGAACACCTCGTCTGCGATCTGCTTGCGTCCGGCCTCCTGCCTCTGCCGATGGTCGATCTTCTTCTGCCTCCTCCTCCCTCTTCCCTCCTCCTCCTCCTCCCTCCTCCTCCTCCTACTCCTCCTCCCTCCTCCCCTCCTCCTCCTCCTCCTCCTCCTGCCTCCTCCTCCTCTCTCCTCCTCCCCTCCTCCTCCTCCTCCTCCTCCCTCCTCCCCTCCTCCTCCTCCTCTCCTCCTCCTCCTCCTCCTCCTCCTCCTCCTCCTCCTCCTCCTCCTCCTCCTCCTCCTCCTCCTCCTGAGAATCTTCCCGTACATGACGGCCATGCGCGGTTGCAGCACGGTGGAGTGATCCAACGAGGCAGCGTCGTCGTCATTGACACCCCAAAACTGAGATAGGGAGGCTCTGGTCAACTCAACCGCGAGACGTTGCGTCACGAAGAGATCATTCGAGTACTGGGTCTTCAACTCCTGATGCTGTTCGGCTAAAACCATCAGACCAAGGTGCTTCTGCGCTGTAAGGTGCTCTGAATAGAACGTCCCCTTGGCGTCCCGAACGCACATTGGCAATGCCGATTGTCACCAGTTCGTCGATGCCCGTGTGAATGTTGTCTCGGCCTGACATCCGAAGGATAATCTTCTTGTTTGAATATTTTCCGCTGCTGTGTGAAGGCGTCCCCGCGGTTGAAGAGCCTCTGGAGCGCGTCGACCAAGGCAGTCAGGGTGTTCGAGCTCTGCGGCTGAAAAACCTCCTTTCCCTCTCCCTCCTTGGCGTTCGCAGGGGAGCTACGCGTCAAAGGCAGCCGCGCCCGCCGCCGTTGAACCGTTGGACACTTGTGAAGTTCGAACTGGTTTAGTTGTGAGCGGTGCTGGAGCGCACGCCTAGCCTCGGAATGTTGAGCCTCTTGGGCCTGAATGCTGTCGGAACCTTTCTTCTGATGCTGGCTCTCCTGCAGGCAATAGGAGGTACAGGGCTTATAGGGCTCATCGGGCTTATAGAGCTCACAGGGCTCATGAGGCGGAGGACGAGGAGGAGGAAGAGGAAGAGGAGGAAGAGGAAGAGGAGGAGGAGGAGGAGGAGGAGGAGGAGGAGGAGGAGGAGGAAAGACAAGTAGAGGAGGGAGAGAGAGGAGGAGGAGGAGGAGGAGGAGGAGGAGGAGGAGGAGGCGGCGGAGCAGGAGAGAGTAGGAGCAGGAAGAGGACGAAGGAGGGAGGGTTGAGCAGGGTGATGACCCGGTTCGACCCTGTCCTGGTTCTGGCATCGTTTGAGGAGGAGGAAGGGGAGGAGAGAGGAGCAGGAGGCGGAGGAGGAGGAACGAGGAATGAGGAGGGAAGATGAATGGGTGGGAGGAACGAGGAGGAGGAGGAGGAAGGATTAAGCAGGAGGGATGAGGAGGGAGGGTGGGACGGAGGGGGAGGAATGCAGAGGGAGGAGTGAGGGCGGGGGGGACATGATGATAGTGGTGATCATGATGATGGTGGGTGCGGTGGTGGTGGTGGTGGTGGCGGCGGCGACGGTGATGATGCTGAGGAGGAGGAGGAAGAGGAGGAGGAGGAGGAGGATGGTGGTGATGGGGAGGAAGAGGAGGCTTCGCTTCGTCTTGGGCGTCGTGCCCAGGCCTCGTTCTCAGGCTGGGGCCACCCGGCGGCTGCCGGCCGCCGCCCGACGCGCGCCTGCAGGTCGGCCGCGGCCGGGAGTGGCGCCTCGTGGTCGGCAGCGAGGACGCCCAGGCATTCGGGCGCGCGCGGCGCGGGCGCGCGCCCCCTCCGCTCTGCTCCGCGAGGCGGGAGTCATCGCAGGCGACTGTTCTCCCCCAGTCCCCGTGTTCCGCCCGAACTCTCTGGCCCTCGGCATCGCTCGGGCGTGTGCATTCGTCCTTCGGCGAGGGCCATCGAGGAGCACCCTTGATCATTCCGCGAAAAAAAAACCACGCACGAAACCGAAAAAAAACACAGGACATGGACGTCCGAGCGATGGCCAGGGCCGCTCGTGAGAGATGGAGGGGAACCCTGGGAGAGACGCCCCCAGGGGGCTCTAGTCGGAGGCGCCCCCTATCGAGGACGGACACCCCCCTACCGTCGTATATCCCCGGGTTGGGCCCCACGTGCGTGGTCCATTCGAAGACTCCACGAAGCCCGGGATAGGGGTCGACGTCTCCTCTGCTGTGCTCCGCGAGGCGAGGGTCAGAGGGGTTCTCGGGGTCGAACTTCGAGGCTCGAGGGTCGAACTCCGAGGGCCGAGTGTTCGGGCAGCTCCTCCTGGGGGTCTTCGTCGGCTCTTGGCGGTTTTCTGGGCTCGGGAGCCCGGGACGCGTCCCAAGAGAGAGGCCCGCCGAGCGAGGCTAGTGAAGCCCGCCGCCGCCGCCCCGGGAGTGCCTCCAGAAGTGCTCGGCGCCAAAGCTCGGCGAGCCTTCGTAGGCCTTTTCGATGGGGTCGGAGCAGGCGGGGTCGGAGGATCGCGCAACCATGCCGATGCATCGCCGATGCGGCTCGATGCGGAGCCCGATTTGCTTCACGTCGACGTCGCCGATGCATCGCCGACGTCGACAACGCGAGCATCGCCAGTGCATCGCCGATGCATCGCCGATGTGTCGGCGATGCGGTGCGATCCTCCGACCCCATCTACCCAGACCGCTATCCAGGAGGCCTCTAGCCTTGCAAGACGAGCAGAGATCAGAGTTGTCGCTGGCTGTGTAGCTCAGGATCAGGTAGCCCATCATTCGTTCCCTCCGGAAGAGGGGTGGATGGGCTGCATTGTCCCTGAGAGCTTGGAGTCGCATTTTGTCGCAACGGGCGAGCGGGTGCCGTTTCCCACCCCGGGGCCCTCTGCGGTCGAATTGGCTCGAGGAATGGCGCAGACGGGTAGGGTCCAGGGTTTCCGTCGAGTTTGTGTTGCGTTGTTGCAATTTGCCATGACGTTGGATCTCAGGGAAGGATGAGAGGGAGGAGGAGGAGGAGGAGGAGGAGGAGGAGGAGGAGGAGGAGGAGGAGGAGGAGGAGGAGGAGGAGAAGCATGCGGTGTGGGAGGAAAGAGGCGGGGGAACGGAAGTACAAGAACGAGGCGCGCGCCTCGGGGCAGAGGAGGGGTCGAGTTCTGCAGGGCGAGCAGAGATCGCAGGGTCGGGGAGGAGGAGGAGAACGTGAAGTAATATGGCTTTGGGGCGCATTGACCCCGGGAGCGGGCCCAGTTTCATGGAGTCACCGCCCCGTAGGGCGCGGTGGCCCGCTGTGGCACTGCCTGGGGCCACCTGGGTCTGGACCGCACTGGCTGAGCCAACGACTCAGGAGAGCCTGGGCACCCTGGCCTGGGCACTGCGGCTCCAGCGGGGAGATGCACATCGACACCTGAGTTCACGCGGAACCATTGGCACCATATATTTGTTGACACATGTTGGGGCTGCCAGTGCATGGATTGCTTTGGCGCAAGAGAGGTATCATTCATGATTGTCTGCAGCTCGGCAGCTCGTGGCGGCATCTCGCTGCTGGTGCTGGTACCATTGAGCGTGTGCTTCCTGTGCAGAGAGGATGGCGTGCACAGAGATTGGTATGGGGATGTTGGGCAAGGAGATGTATGAAGGGGGGTTGGGGGGATGGTGGAGAAGAGAAGGGGTGGAGAAGGTATGAATACGAATCAAGGGAGGGAAGGGAGAGGGAACCGGGAAGGTATACAGGAGACAAGACGAGGCAAGAAGCCCCCCAGATCCAAATTGTGCAATGTCATCTGACAAGCGAATCCGCCAGCCCCTTTGCCGGGCCATCAGGCTGCGAGGATTAGGCTTGCTGCTGTTTGCTCCAGTTCCAGGTTCCTATGTCCATTGTGATAGTTCTACGTCCTATTTCCTATTTTAAATTTCTGAAGTCCGCGCCAGGGGGGAACCGAAAAGCAGCCTGGCCAGCGTCCCCTCTTGGGGTTCCCAAAGTTCCTGGGGGGACGCGGGACAAGTAACAATACATGATAATAGCGCCCCGAGGCCATAAACCCTGTGTAAAATACGCCGTATTCGCGTTCCCGAATCCATGAACCGTTTTAAATTGCATTATCTTGGCGTTGCCAAAGCCAGAATCTGAATTAAAGTAATCAATATTCGCGTCCCCGAGCCCACGCAACTTTTTGCAAATTAGGTACTATTCGCGTCACCGAGGCCATCATCCTTTGTAAGTTACACAGTGTTCGCGTCCCCGAGGCCGCAAACCTTCTTACATTACGCAATCGTCGCGTCCCCGAGGCCATGATTTTTACAAGTTTAGCAGTATTCGCGTCCACGAAGCCACAGACCTTCTGCGATATTCCTGCCCCCGTTCCGTAAATTAGGCTATCTGTTCGTCGTCGGAAGCATAAGCCCTCGCGCATGACATAATCTTTGCGCCCACGAGACCAGTATCCCTCGTGAATCACAGAATCGTTGCGTCCCCGAGGCCACGATCTCTCATACATGTCCACCAAGGGGCACCCAAACCGCCTTCAAGAGGTCTTCTTCGAGCTCCCCGCGACACCCCAACACATACACAAGACGGTTCGGGATGGGGGGCGGTGGCGGGATGGGCCGAGGGTCACAAGGATCCCCGCCCCCTGTGGTCTTGCCACAGGGGTGCCTGGCATGCTGGATCCTTTTGGTTTGGGTTCTTTTAGAACTTCCCCCTGGGGCTTCGGCCCAGCGCGTCGGCCACACGGATGGCGCGCAAACGACCTCAACGTCGAAGACGGCTCAAGATGGCGCCCTAGAGGGTCCAGATGGCCCAAGATGGCTTCCAAGTTCGCCCGAGATGGTCCAAAATGGCCTCCACGACGGCCCAGGAGGGTCCTGCTCCTCCTCCTCCTCCTCCTCCTCCTCCTCCTCCTCCTCCTCCTCCTCCTCCTCGTCCTCGCCTCCACGATGGTCCAAGATGGCCCCCCGTAACCATTTTGGCTCAAGGGCCTGCGCCAGGCCGCGGGCCCGCGGGCCGTCGGCGAGGTCTGCCCCAGCCGAGCGCGCGAGAGGCGCGGCGCCCGGCCGCGCCTCTCGCCGTGGCCCGTGGCGGCCGGGGCGGTGGCCGCTCGCCGCGGACCCCCCCGGGAGGCCGCGGTGCGGAGGCGGGGCCCTCCTCCTCCTCCTCTTCCTCCTCCTCCTCCTGCTCCTCCTCCTCCTCCTCCTCCTCCTCCTCCCTCTCCTCCGCCGAGAGGCCGCGGTGCGGAGGCGGGGCCGCGATGGCGCAGGCACGGACAGACATATCATCTGCGGGCTGTGGTCGCGTGCATCCTCCCAGCGAGGACCTCCTCGAGAGAGACGACGGCCAGGCCCGCCACCTCTGGGAGTGCGACACCCGCAGCAGCCAGGGCGGCCTGAATTGCGAGCGGCCGGTCTGGGTCCGTGCAGATAGCACGTCCGTGGGCACCCCGCAGACCTGGCTCAGCGACCGTTGGTGGGATCTGGCGTCTCCAGAGGCAGGTGCCCCGAAGGCGAGCGTGCCTCCCGAGGCCCTGGCGATACTGGCCAGGACCAGCGCTGCGCCAGGCTGGGTGCAGCCGAGCTGCAGGCAGGGTGGTCCCCAGCCCTGGCGGCGGCGAATGTACCGGAGCCCCTGCGAGGCAGCGGCGCCTCCCCGCGTGCGCACGGCCGCGGCGGCCGCTGGGTCTGGGCAGGTGATCCTCTGTGGCCCTCTGCAGCGGCGTGTACTGGGCTTCTGCTGGTGCTGGCGGTGGTGCGTGCTGGAGCCAGCCGCCCTGCACGTCTACGGGAGCGAGGCCCACGGGAGGGAGGCGCCGAGCCAACCGCTCGAGAGCATCGAGGTCGGCCGCGTGTTCGCGTCGCCGGAGGGGGGCGCAGGCTTCCAGCACACCTTTCGGTGCGCGGACCGCACCACGCTGCGCTCGCTGGCAGCTTTCCGAGCCGGGGCGGGCGACCTCTGGGAAGAGATCGCCGCGGCCCGCCTCTGGGTGGACCTGCTCAACACGGCCGCCCGGGTGGCGTGCAACCCCCAGGCGGAGCCGAGCACGACGAAGATCTCGGGGATCCTCTGGCACGAGGCCATCCTCGGGGCCTGAGGCCAGCCTCTGGGCCGGAGCGCCAGCCGCAAGAGTGGCCCCCGGGCCAGCGCGCTTGCCACGAGGCAGACTTGGGGGGGGGAGGAGAGGGGGGAGGGAGCAGGAGAGAGGGTGAGAGAGGGAAGTGATGATAGAGAGTTGCAGGTACCAGAGGCTCGCGTGCCTGGAATCGCCAGCCAATCCTTTCTGGAAGGCTCGGCCACAGCAAGTGTCAGAGACAGTCATCGTAGTCGTGGCTCATATGTTTGAAGATTGTATTTTCCAACATCTCGAATGTGTTTCAAGGTGTGATGCAGTGCTTGAATACAAATTTATCGAGAGGGGGCGAGGGCGGAACAAGCCATGATTGGGCAGATTTTGTGGTGATGATCTTTCATGGTGATTTCCAGGTGATTTTCAAGCTTAATTTTCACTCTGATCGCACGCATTGTTGTTTGTGTGCTGTCCTCGTCAAAGAGCTCTGCGGCATTAATTCACGCTTTTTTGTGAGGCAATGCGGTGGGTTTTCCCGCGTTCATGCGGGCTCGAAGCTTAATTCTAACCGTACATCGTTTAAGCTCCGTGTTCGTCCAGCACGGCCCCGTCGCAGGAGACTCGCGCAATTCTGAAGAACCGAGTAGAGGAGGATGGATGGCATGTCAGGGCGTCAGCGAGGGGCAAGCAGGGTGGGCATCCGAGACGATACTGCGGTAAACGCAGACGGCCAAGTTTCACACCCAACAGGCAGAATTAGTTTCGATTCGATCGCGGATGCCTTGCCGTTTCACGGGGCAGGTTGTGCGAGGCGTGGCGTGGCCCTGGTTGAGGAGGAGGATGTTGGTCTGGTGGGCGGCGGGAGACGGCAGGAGATCCCAGCGTCGTCGGCCGCGCTCGGGCGCGCGCGGCGACGACTCCGCGATTGGCTCGTGCCTCTTGTTCAGGAGGACGGGGGGCGGCGTGCGCAGGTATTGCCAGGGCGCTCGGCGCCGGACGGCTGCACCGTTGAGGCGCGTCCAGTGTCGGCCGGGGTGGAGCTCGGGTCGGTTTGGGCGTGTGCGCGTCGTGCGCGTCACCCGTGTGCCTCATGCTCCTCTCCCCCGGGCCTTCGCCAGTTTGCGACGGGAGCCGCTGCTTAATTTCGGCGACTCCGTCAACTATGGAAGCGCCGTTCACTTTCTCTTCATAGGCTTTGGATGCGACGCACTCGACAAGGCGACATTTGAAACTGCTTGGACGAACGCGTGCAGCTACCTTGCGTGATGATAATCATGAGTCGCATGCCAGCTGGTATCTCGGTGGTTCTAGTGCACTCATCATTCCGTTCTCTGCCACAATTGTTTGATCATGTGTGATGTGTGGTTGTGCGCTGGGTCCCTGGCTGCCTGTTTAGGTGTCTTTGTTCCCCTGCTCTTGCCTTCTGTTGAAGTGCGATCTACGTCCACAGATGGCTCTTTCTCCCGCGCAGAAGGCTGGCAGGCACCAGCGGCGCAACATCTGTTTGAAGTTCTCCGTTCAGTAGACTGGGATCCTGGCTCGCGCGCTCGTTTTTCAATCTGCCGCTTTATCGAGCCGAGCATGAAGCAATCGTTCCAGCGTTGCGCCAACTCTGTGCTTTGGAGACTCGCTGTCAACGTCTCTGCATTGGGCCGCAATGCTTGAGTTGAACAAAATAGGGTCCAACATGGCCCAAGACGGCCCCAGAGGCCTTCGAGAGGCTTCAAGACGGCCCACGAGGCCTCCAAGAGGTGTTCCAGGAAGGCCCGAAGAAGCCCAAATCACTAATGTTCCGTAGGTGTTTGAAGGATTTTGTTTTTCCTCTGTTTTCGTGTTACGACCGCCCAAGACGCCTCACGGAGTTCCTTAAATCGTCCCAGAGGCCTCGAAGATGGCTCCAGAACGGCTCAAGAGGCTTCAGGCCAGCCCCAAGAGGCCTCCAAGACGCCCAAGATGGCCTCCAAGAAGCTTCCAAGACGGCCAAGATGACCTCCAAGACGGCGAAGATGGCCGCTAAGACTGCCAAGACGGCCCAAGATGGGCCCGAGAGGCTTCCAAGATCGCCCAAAGATCGCCCAAGACGCCTTCAAGATGGCCCCATGACGGCCCAAGAGGCCCCAAGACGGTCCCATGAGGGTCCCAAGACGGCCCAAGAGGCCTTCAAGACGCCCAAGATGGCCTCCAATACGGCCCTGAAGCGCCCCAAGACGGCCACAAGTCGGTTTACAGAGGCCCCCAGGATGGTTCCCGACGGCGTCAGACGGGCCAGGAACGCCCTCAGACGGCCAGAGAGGCCTTCAAGAAACCCCCAAAATCTCCCAAGAGGCCTAAGGAGGCCCCCAAGAGGCCTCCGAGAGGCCCCCCCGGAAGCTCCCAGGAGGCCCCAACAGTGCCCCAAGAGGCTTTCAAGAGGCCTCCTCCTCTTCTTCCCTTCTCCTCCCCTTTCTCCACTTCCTATTTCTCTCCCCACGTGTTCCTCGAAGGCTTTGCAGACCGACTCGGGGAACTCATGGTCCGATAGCTTGGCCAAGCTCTAGCCCAACGTTCGGCCACATAGGCGTCGCCAGAATGGCAGGGGGCGGCGGTGATTCGCAGTAGGCGTCTTCGATAATGCCAACGTCTCAGTGTGCGCTTGTGATTGCTATCTGCCCCCGCATGATGTTCCCAGATGCGCCAAGGCAACGCCGAGACGCGCCGACGCGACTCCTCTAGATCTGATTATGATAGGGAGAGGGCCGGCGGCAGGGGGCGAAGCCTTTACGGATACAACTATATCTCGTTCACGGCATGCACACAGAACGTTAAGATCATCATGGCCATCAGTTGACGATCAGTTTGGCCGCCCTGCGGGTGGGGGACACACGGGCCTTGGATCGCCAAGCCAATGCTGTTTGTTCGAGGGGACCTTTGGCATTGTCCTTACGCTTGCCAGGAAAGTGGAACAGGCTCCAAGACAAGCTGCGTAGTAGGTGCTAGACCCCGGACACTTCTGCTAGCTCTAGCTCGTCCTGCAGGCTTTGCTCGGGGCTGTGCTACAAACACTTTACCCACGTCCTGAAGGATCCCCTGGAGCAGAAAACGTCCCTCGCTGCCGGAATTCTCAAGCGAGAAGCTCATCGGCCCCTCGTCACGCACACCTGACATTGCGTGCTGCAAAACCCGTCGAGCGTGCAGTTCCAAGAATCGGCGACTAACTGCTGGCGGAACGACGGTGTTAGCCGTGCGCGAGCTCGCGACACCCCCGCCTTCGATGAGCAGCAGCCTTCACTTCTGGAACCGATCCAACAGACGAGCGGCATCCCGTTCGAGAGATCCTTTCGGTGTTGCCCCATGTTTGCGAGTTGCCCCGATCGCCTTGGGACAAGCCTCGATCGCCACCTTCAAGGAACGGTACTGAGCATCCACGGCGAGAGTGATACGGAATTAGCTTGTCCTCGATCTTTTTTGTCGGACGAATTTTGCACGCTCGAACTTCGTTGGTAACTTCTGTCACGGGCTTCACCATGACCAGTTGTCGAATATGCATCAAAAGCTTTATTGGTTTCTGTCGGGCTATTTGGGTCCGTGCCCATCCGGAAAACCAGCGCGCTCCACACGTGCAAAAGGGGGGGGGGAAGATCCTCTTTCTGCATTGCCTCTGCTGTCTGCTGAACCTTGTTGTGCTATGTGAGTTGTACGTGAATGATCTATGCGCGCTCGTAATTAGTTTTTCGGCTCATACGCATGAGGCCAGAGGTTGGCATCGGTCTCTTCGCAGTCGGACTTGCGAGGGAGCTCGCTTCTTTAGCTTCACTTTCCGCTCGACACCAGTGCCCCGACTGCTTCTGTGACTGCCCTCGGCCTTTGGAGTGTCCGAAGGTGCCCGACTGCGTGTGCCCGCTGCCGCTGGAACGTCATCCCGTGTGCGAGGTGCCGCCCGACTTCTTCAACAGGACGTGCTTCGTCGCACCCACGGACGCCAGCGTCTCCCTTGCCAGCGTCGGCCTCCTGGGAGTGCTACTCGGAGCAGCAGTCGGAGGTCTACTCACTCGGCTTTGTTGTCCTCGTCGTGTTGCTGCCCCTCGTCGAGGAGGGTTCGGTCGCGTTGAACAGTGATGGCGGGAGCCGCGGAGGCTCTGCCAGGTGGCTATGCCATCTACTGGTACGAAGGGGACGATGACGGTCATGAGCGGATTTTGCTGAGGGAGGTTAAGTCACTTGATGACAAACGTATCTGGGTTGGGGCTTCGCCTGACTTCGATGTCTACGCGGAGGAGTGGAGGACCACTGGGGATCGCGGGCCCATCAGAGTTGAAGTGCTGAGAGGTCGCACCGTGCCGAGGGGGCTACCGAGGCCCATCTACCGTTTCGATCAGTCGGTGCCCTGGGACAAGTGCTCGGAGCTTAGGGCCGAGGCGTCGCAGGTCATCGTCGACGAGGGGCTCGACGAGATCCCGCGCGCGAGAGTGCGGGACGACGCGTTTGCGATCAGGAACTTCCGTCGGCCCCGCCTCGGTGCGCGAGGTGCTGCTCCTCCTTTGCCGCAGCCTGCCGATGGTCAGGCTGACCTTGCCGCCGCTCCCGAGAATGACGAGGTCTGGGTCGCGTCGGAGCCTGTCTTCGACGGGGGCCAGGAGGTGGCGAGGATCGGCACTCAGGTCGCCGAGGAATCCGCGGCGCGCAGGCTCGGGAACCGCGGTTTCGCCAAGTTCGGCTCAGTCGTCGCGGCGCTCGAGCGAATCAAGGTGGACGACCTCGACGGCTACTTCTCGGGCCGCAAGACCCTGCTCCTGGTGGGACTGGGTGGCACTCGCACGCCCGAGGAGCGTGGTGGAGGCCCTGGCTCGCCCACAGGGCTCGAGGCCCTGCGAGGGGCTCTTGCGGGCCCGCAGCTTCCTGGTGCGGGTGAGGGGCCTGACAGGAAGGCGGACTAGGATGTTCGCGCGCTGTCGGTGAAGTTCAATGCTTTCAACCGCAGGGGGCGCGTCTGGGTGGACTCGGTCAAGGAGATGGTCGAGGACGCCTTCTCGGACTGGCCCTTGGATGGTCCTCGCACTTTCCTGTGGCTGATGATGTCGTTTGCCCAGCTGGCGATGGTGCCCGCGTTCTGGCTAGAGCGCCATCTCCAGACGGCGGGTTGGAGCGAGAACGATCGCTCTATTCATGAGATGCGGGTGATGGCGGAGGTTTTCGAACTGGCTATCTCTCACGATCAACTTAACGTGGCTTCGCTCGCGGCCTTCGAGAGGTTGGGGCGGAGATGGCAGGCTATGCTTGAGGCTCATGGTAAGAACCTTATGAACCCGAACTACGAGATTGCTGATAAGTTCTCGGGCTACAACCGCCGACAACAGCTTGTGGCGCCGGCGCTTCGCACCTACGTGGCCAAGGAGGTGAGGCCTCCATCCTTGCCAGCAAGATCGATGATAGTGCGTGCCGCAGTCGCCGCGCGGCATGCACGCTGACAGGCGAGAGTGATGCGCAGGTGGCACGACAGGTGCCGCTGTTTCCGCTCGAGTTTTGCGACCACTCTGCGTCTCCGCCGACGCGTCTCTCGAGGAGGTGCAGGCGGAGAGCGAACCTCAGGAGCCATCAGTCGCGTGAGTTCGGGGAGGTTTTGACGGGCCTCAACTGGCTATATTCCCGAGCTTCGAGCCCACTCGTTCGCCAGGAGGTGGTGAGCGAGATTCACGATTTTGTCGCGGGGCGAGTTGCCAAACAGCCGCCTGTGCCGCCTTTTTGGATAAGGGGGGAGCCGTGCGCGAGCTCCTTCAGAGCAAGTGTGGTTATGACCACGCAGCTTCCACGGTCGTCGAGTTCGATCGAGCCCTCGTCTCTCTGCCCGAAGGAGTCCAGGACAGGATGTTGCTTCAGGACTTGGTTTCTCAGGGGGACAGGGAGGCGGTGGTGAACTTTAGGGAGAGCATGATGAGAGATGTGAAGGAAGTGATGCAAATGAGAGACTACGGCGAGTCTATTAACCCGCATTTTGACCAGAAGCTTCGCACTCGACGGCACGAGTACGTTCGTTTTCTGAAGATGTTGCACGGTCGTGGTCTGATCAGGTGGTCGACTACGCCCAAAGAGATCGCCACCCCGTTCTTTGTCCGGAGAAAGGATGGAAGACAGCGACTTATCATCGATGCGAGACGCACTAACCAGCTTTTCCGAGATCCTCCTAGTACTCTGCTGGCCACGCCCGAGAGTTTCGCCCGCCTGGAGGTGGAGGGAGGTGTTGTGCTTTTTGAGGCGTCTCTTGACGTGGACAACTGCTTCCGCAGAATCGGTATAGACAGCGACTTGGGCGATTATTTTTGCCCACCCCCCGTTCGCGCACGAGAGCTAGGTCTGGCACATGTTCGGGGACGGGAGGTTCCTGGAGACGGCCATGTGTGGGCCGCCATGGCCGTGCCCCCCGTGGGCTTCTCTTGGTCGGTCTTCTGGGCACAGCGTATCAATGCTCGCCTGGTTCGGGAGGCCTTTGGGATGGAAGGCTCTGTGGCGGTGGAGGACAGGGGGGACGGGCTCATCATAGGTAAGGACTCCGCGCCCGTCTTGCACGCGTACGTGGACAACGTGGGGGCCTTGGGAGCTGACAAGATTGAGGTCCAGAAGTCGCTTGCTAACATCAAAAACGTTCTTAACGCTGACAAAATGCAGTGTCACGAAGTCCAGGAGGCTGGCCAGGTTCGGGACGCTCTTGGGATCGAGTTCAACGGAGAGCTAAAGTGCATCAGGCCTGCGGGGAAGCGATACTGGAAGATTCGTTGGTCTCTGGAGGCTTTCTTGGAGGCGCCCAAGGTAACTGGAAAAGCCCTCGAGGTTCTTCTGGGCCACTGCCCCTACCTCGCTATGCTTCAGCGTCCTCTCCTCTCCTGCTTCGCCTCGGTCTACGAGTTCGCTCGGAGGTGCCGACACTCGTGGGCTCCATTGTGGCCAACAGCGCGTGAGGAGCTCGAGTCTATCCTCTACCTCATGCCTCTTATCCGTTCGGACTGGTCCCGCTGCTGGCTTGGGGAAGTGTTGACGTATGACTCCTGCCCTGAGGGTGCTTGGGCTTGTGTTGCTACTAGGTATCCTGCCTGGGCGGCCGCTCAGGGGAGAGTCCAAGAGAGAGCTAGATTTGTTCGTCGGGATGCTGCGCAGGCTCGTGGGCATGCGCTTTCTTGCCTCGACCCTGATGACCCCCTGGTGTTTGTGACGCCGCCGCCGTCGTTCGAGGGCGTCTCGGAGCTTTGGGAGCAAGACTTGTCGTTTCCCGAGGTTCCGCTCGAGGGGCTTGTGGGGAAAGACTGGGAAGTGCTATTCTGCCATTCCTGGAGGAGGAAGATGACTGTACATGAGGGGGAAGCCAGAGCTGGAGTCCTTGGGATCGCTAATGTGGTTTGGGAACCTGGAGTTCGTAGCTGTCGTCTGCTGGCTCTTGGGGATAATCTCGGTGTCACGCTCAGCTTTGCAAGATCCAGGGCCCGTGCTTTTCCTCTGCTGGTGCAGGTTCGGCGGGCGGCGGCGCTGGCGCTGCCGCGAAACCTCTCCGCGGGGTTCAGGTGGATCCCGAGTGAGTTCAACAGCTCCGACAAACCTTCAAGGGGCCCCGGTCTGCATCGGGGGGGCACGGTCGAGTTGCGCGTCACTCCTGATATACGCCGTCTCGCTCGAGAACGGCAGGGCTCTGTAGCCGTTTTGGCCAAGCATGAACTCCCAACGTGCTCTACTTATTTACTTGATTGGGCTCGACATGTCCTTGGTGAGGAAGGCCAAGAGAGCAGCTCCGACGGAGGAGAGGGAAGTTCGTGTGCTTCTTCGTCGTACGGACCCGCTGCCACTAGAGAAGAGGTGGCACGCAAGTTTACAACAGCGACGCGATCGCCTCCCCTTGCCCGTGCTGCTGGAGGAGGCGGAGAGGGGCGCCAGCCGTCTGGAAGCTTCGGACGGCGCGACCTCGGAGGAGGACGGCAACCCGCCCGTGCAGGATCGCGTGCTGAGGCGCAAGAACCACCATGCGAAGATGGCAAAGGAGCCAGGTATGAAACACGTTTCGGTGCTAGAACGAAGCTCGGTAGGAGAGCGAACCTGGGCGCAATGTCGAAAGTTATATCGAGGCCTGGTGGGCTACGTCGACGAGCGCAAGCTGAACGCCGACAAAGTGCAGGACTTCGACGTGGCCATCGTCGCCTTCATGACCCACATGTACATGCTGGGCCACGACGCGGGCATCGGCCAGAGGCTGATCGCGGCCGTGGTGTTCTTCCAACCTCGTTTTGGCAAGCTAGGCGACCTTTCTCTTCCGCGATCCTGGCGGGCTGCCAGGGGCTGGGCCAAGCTGGGCCCACCGCGCAGTCGACAGCCCTTGACCCTGCCGACGGTCGCAGGGTTGGCCGCGCTGCTTGCCTACGAGGGGCACCCGGACATGGCCATCTGGGCGATCATCGCTTTCTGCACCTACCTGCGCCCAGGCTCTATGATGCAGCTCACCAGGGGCTCGCTGGTCCCACCTACCATGAAGGTCGACACCATGCGGCGTGTGCTCGCACACAGGTCAGACCTCCACCAGGTCTCGAAGGTGGGAACCCAGGACGACACCATCTTGTGGGACACTCAGGGTTTTGAATGGATGGGCGAAGTTTTTCAGATTCTGGCCGTCGGAAAACGAAATGAGAGCCTGTGGCAGTTTACCTATCCAGAGTTAGTGCGTGAAGTTCGTAAGCAAGGCCGACTGCTCGGCCAAGATATTGTACCTTACCAGTTGCGCCATGCGGGCGCTTCCTGGGATATATATATATATATATATATATATAAAGCATCGCAACCTGTACGAAGTGCAACGTCGCGGCGGTTGGATGTCCACCAAAAGCGCGCAGCGCTACGAGAAGTCAGGCATGATGATGAAAGACTACGCCCTGTTCCCCTGGCGCTGCGCTGCTGGTTGGAGGAGCAGGTAGACACGCCCAAGGACTCGATCCCCGGAGGCCGCGCGGTGCAGCCGCCGCCGCCGCTTTCTTTCAGTGCCCGTGGCAAGCGTGCAGCTACTCCTCCCAACGCAGCAAAGTAGGTGACGCATCGTGTTATGGGTGATATGGGTGAAGCGTGCGCCGCCGTGCATCTGCTCACCCGCGCTCGTGCGCAGTCAGACTCCAGACGGCGCTGGCATCAGACATTAGGAAACTGAGAAACAGAGCGCGGGGGGATCATGTGAGTTGTACGTGAATGATCTATGCGCGCTCGTAATTATTGTTTTTTCGGCTCCCCGTGGCCTTGCCCAAGCCGTTTTCATTCTTTCACATCGGGTGAAGTGTGCGCCGCCGTGCCTCTGCTCACCCACGCTCGTGTGCAGTCAGACTCCAGACGGCGCTGGCATCAGACACTAGGAAACTGAGAAACAGAGCGCGGGGGGATCACCAATATCCTGCTATGTTTGTTGCGCTGCAGCTGCTGTGTTTGACATTGCGATAAGCGTCCACATACTTCTCGCAGCTCCGCCGCGCTGCTCGAAGCGAGCTTGGTCAAGATGACGATGAACTGCCTGAGAACTGCCTGCTTGCCTCCGCCGTTGGCCGACTGTGAGGCTAATGCAATCAGCGCCGCTGCTCCATCTCCCCACCCCCCTCTGCTTCTGCCTTGGCCCCTCCTCCGCCATCATCCACGCCAGCTTCTGATCCATGGCGCAGTGGCACTCTAGGGACCTTCTCAAGGTGCGTGCAAAGATGCTGGTGCACATGTTCGAACAGTCCAGCTACATGCGGGCAACAGAGGGCAGGATATCGACGGCTGCAGGCGAACTTCACGTCTGTTACGCGTGGCATCAGCAGCACACTTTCCACGACGAACACTCTGCGAGGGATGGCGACGATAACTCTCCCTACGAGCAAAGACAAGTCCACAAACATAATACTGGTTCGACACGGACAGCACGAGCGCAAGTTCTTGAAACCCATGATGTACTATGATGCGTGTGTACAGCCCGTCGGTCCCGTAGATTACGCCCGCTGAGTTCCCCAGAGGACCCCAGTACCATACATTTAAACGCACCCCTAACACGCTCATCAGGAACAATATCAGAATTATATTCCACCTCACAAGAATTACTCCGACGGTGGGACCCCGCATGAGAATCTGTTTAGCTTACCTGGGATCTCTTCCTGCCCCCTCCCTTCTCCCACCTACTCCTGCCTCTGCCTGCTCCTCCTGCCTGCTCCTCCTCCTGCCTCAACCCCTGCTTCCTCTTGCCTGCTCCACCACCTCCTCCTTTTCCATCTCCCCGTTACGCCTCCTCCCCCCATTCCCCCTGTTCCTCCTGCCTCCTGCGTCCTCTTCCTCCTCCTGCTTTCCTTCTCCCTCCTCCTCCTATTCCTCCTCGCCTCCTCCGCCTCTTCGTCTCCCTCTCCCTCCTGCGCCTACTCCTCCTCGTCGCCATTTTCCTCCCCCTCCTCTCCCTCCTCCTGCCTCCTCCTTAGGCCTCCTGCCTCCTCCTGAAGCCTCTTGTGGCCTCCTGGAACCTTCTGGGCCTCTGGGACATCCTGGGGCCTCCTAAGGCACTCCTCTTCCTCCTTGTCCTCCTCGTCCTTCTCGCCATCTGCCTCCTTCTCCTCCTTTTCCTCCTTCTCTTTCTCGTCCTGCATCCTCCTTCCTCCTTCGTCCTGCTCTTTCCTCCTCCTCCTCCTCCACCTCTTCCTCCTCCTCCTCGTGCGTAACACGACCCAGAGGAAGCGCCCGACGTGCGTCTCAAGAGATACGCGCCCGACGACGACTCAGAGGAAGTGCGCACCGGAAAAACAACCCGGAGGACGACCCGGAGGAAACACGGGAGGTGCGGGCCGAGCGATTTTCCGCCTGAGACGTCTTCGCAAATCACTCACATATGAGCCTCCCGCCGGATACTTCTCCCATATTCAGGCCTCGGGAGCCTTAGAGTGACGACACTTACAGGTTCCAGGATGACCCGCTCGGGTTAAAAACGTGAAGCCCCATAGGGAGGGAGCTCCCGCCTGAGATTTTCTCACAGTTCACTCACAGACGCAGTTCCCCGCCTGATACTTCCCCCATATTCAGGCCTGAGGAGCCCCAAAGTGAGGACAGTTGCACGGACGAGAATGACCCGCTCGGATTAAAAACAGGAAATGCGAGCCCCATAGGTAGGGGGCCCCCGCCTAAGATTTCTTCACAGCTCACTCACAGACGAGGCTCCCCGCCTGATAGTTCCCCCATATTCAAAGGCTCAGGAGCCGTAGTGTGACGACAGTTGCACGGACGACGATGACCCGCTCGGAATACAAGCGTGAAGTGCGGGACCCATACGGAAGTGGTCCCCGCCTGAGACTTTTTCGCAGCTCACTCACAGACGAGGTTCCCCGTCTGATACGTCCCCCACATTCAAGGCCTCAGGAACCCAAATGTGACGACAGTTACACGGACGATGATGACCCGCTCGGATTTAAAATGCGAAATGTGGGCCCCATAGGTAGAGGGCTCCCGCTTTAGAGTTCCTCGCAGTTCAGTCAAAGACGAGGCTCCCGCCTGATATGTCCCCCATATTCAGGCCTCAGGAGCCCCAAATTGACGACAGTTACAGGGACGAGGCTGACCCGCTCGGGCTACAAACATGAAGCGCGGGCCCGCTAGGGAGGGGGTTCCCGTTTGAGGTTTCCTCACAGTTCATTCACAGACGACGTTTCCCGCTTGATACCCCCCCCCCCATATTCAAGCCAGCGAATGGGTGAGTGAGGGTGTGAAGTGAATGAGTGAGGATGATGAGTGAGTGCGTGAATGAGGGAGTGAGTGCGGGTTCCTGTTGGTTCCCGCGCGGGGTGTCCAGAGAAAACGACAACCCCACTTTGGATGTGGGGAAGAAGCGGCATCGATGGGTCTGTCAGATGAGGATCTCCCTTGATTTCCTCACAGTTCACTCACAGACGAGGCTTCCGCTTGATATTTCCCCCATGTTCAGGCCTCAGTCCCCCCAAAAATGACGACACTTACAGGGTCCCGATGACCCGTTCGGATTACCAGCATGGGGTGCGGGCCCCATAGGGAAGGGGGTCCCGTTTGAGACGTTCTCGCAGTTCGCTCACGGAGGAGGCTCCCGCTTGAGATTTCCTCCAAAGTGAGGCTTGAGTGTCCAGAGAAAAAAGATGTTGAGTGGTAAGAGAGACAGAGAGAGAGTGTGTGTGTGTGTGATGTGCGACGGAATATTGTGATGATGGCGGCGGTGGTGATGCGAATGATGATGATCGATGGCCGATGGTGATGTTGATCGATTGTGAGTGACCAAGCATGATGATGATGATGATGATGATGATGATGATGATGATGATGATGATAATGGTGGTGATGATGATGATCGATGACGGGATGCATGCGTGAGTGACCCGCAGAGTGGGAAGGAGGTGAGGTTCCTGCGTGGATGCTGTCCAGAGAAAACAAGAACCCATGTTAGATGTGGAGAAATACCACATGGGGGTACCTCGACACAAAGGATTCGCGACCGAATATGCCGACGATACATGCGACGAACATGTTTACTTACCTCAGGGTTCGAGAAGACGAGACCAATCCATCCATCCAAGTACTCAAGAGACGACGCTCCGTCGTCTAAATCTGCCACAGCACGAACATCAGCGCACAGTTATCGAGCCCACGGTGAGGCCGATCTCGACAGGCGCCTTTCTGGTGTGACCACAGGTTGCGCAACTCCAAAAGATCCTCCAAAGAGAGCGGTGAGAATTCGTTGATCGCAAGCGGGGCCCGCGATTGAGATTGCCAGTATCGCAGGCGTCGTATTGTGAGCTCTATTCCCGCAGGTGCAAGACGCCACCAGCAGAACACAGCAGCAGGAGTCATCGACCTCGGATGCCCTGGAGCCTCTTTGCCGCAAGCCCTTCCCCCCATAGCCCTTAGCATGTCCCGCCACCATCATGTTCAGCTTCGGTAGATCCAGCTCACTAGACGCAAACCGTTTCAAACCAGATGAATCAGTGTTGTAGATATTCGGCCTTGAATCATATACGGGATGCCAGGGACGCACCAGAAACCTCCGAGAACGTACCACGCCTTGTGTAAAGCTTTACCCCGCGTTTTCAATTCTGGTCTGAACCCTTCGACTTTCGAGGACATGGTGAACCCCAAACTCTTGATTTCCAGCGAAGCGGCCCCATGAAACGAAGTTAGCCCATCCCGAAGTTCTCGCAAGTCAGTAGCAGCCCCAGGACCACGAAGTGACAGGAGGGCATGCTGCTTCTCGAGGTTTTGCCGAAACGCACAGGGTTCCAAGATATCCAGCTCCTGGCTGGATCCCACCGACTTATTGACCAAGATAATTGCATTCGAGGTTCAGTAGTTTAGCCAATTCATCGGCATACTTCGTAAGCGAGACATCCACCAGTTGGTTGATAATCGGGCAGCAAGCCCGCATGAAAGTAAAGAGCGGGTCCCACTGGCGTTGCAAGTCGCAGCACTCCGCCACCGGTGGCGCGATTGTGCGAACAAACGTGTTCACGGCGAATCGATCGCCCATGAGGCCTCCACAGCTTGGTGGTTCGACCACATCCTGGTCGCTCCCATGTAAAATCGTCATAGCACAATCGATTGTCTGTCCCCCATATCCCTTGTCATGTTCCCGAAGAAGATCAGACGCAGCCCTTCGCATCCACTGTCTGCCACTGTAAGCAGAAGCGTTGATGATGAAGGAGTGGCCCCGCTGTTCCAAACACCATCCCGTCGTAGTCTGCACGGTAAGCGCCCCCTCCCACCTGCGATTCTGTGGAACACCATGATTTTGCACTGAAGTTTTGAGGGGCCGCTTCTGCCTCATGAGTCCTGCCACCCACGCCAGCCCGAGCGGATCTAAGAGATTGATCCATCCAGACCGCCCGTCGGGTCTCGGTAGCGGGACCGTTCTACTGGCATGCCAGCGAGGTGGAGCACAGTGGCAATGTCGAGCGTGCGCTGGAGAACGCAAACGTACATCCTGGGGGCGCCACTGGGGAGCAGCACGTCTTGTCCTGTTTTGATGGCGAATTTCAGGAGCTTGTACTCTCTCCTGGCCTGCAAGACTTCCGCCTTCGAGAAGCTCCGTTATCGGAGTACACCTCGTAGAGCCTCCTCCTTCCAGGACTCCCAGGACTCGATTTCCTCATTTCCCATTCCTCGACTCCCGGGACTCCCAGGACTCCCAGGACTCCCAGGACCCGATTTCTTCACTCCTTCCAGGACTCCCAGGACTCCCAGGACTCGATTCCCTCGTACCCCTCCTTCGAACATCCACAACTCCTGGTGCAGCTTGATCATCTCGCTTCTCGGGGTCCCACTAGGCCCCGCCAGTGTTCTAGCAAGTTCCGAGGCCTCCGCCAATCGTCTGGCCCTCCAGTGCTCCTGAATTTCTCGACTAGTTCCTGCTGCACTCGCTCTCGCTTTCGCCGTCGCTGCCGTCGGTTAGCTCGAGGCGAAGAGCGAGGCTGGGCCGCTAGACAGACTTCTCCTTCTCCGCCACTCCCTCAAGCCGACGCTAAAGCTGCAGACGTTCCGCCAGCAGTTCCTCGCGCTCCCTCAACTTGTCAACTGCTTCCGTGACTCCCTCATGATTGTGGTTTCTGTGAAGATATGCTGGCCAACGTCAATCAAGGTAGTATTCGACCGATCAAGACAGAGTCAGCCGTTGACTCAGACAGAGCCTTTTCCAAGTAAGCACCTTGTCCTTGCGGTCGCCTTCCATGATAAGATCGACATTCCGCATCGGTCTCTTCTTCTGAACATCAGGGGCACCATCAGGCGCCAGCACAGATGGGAGAACCGCATGCACTACCAAATGATCACAAGGCCTGACCTTGGGGATACGCCGCAAATCTCGACTGAGTTCTTTCAGTGGTCCAGCAGACTTCATCACCTGCACCAGTGATCGGGGTAGGCAGACATAGTCGATCATCGTGGCATGACCTGTTGTCGAGTAGAACGTAGGAGCATGACCACGAAACCTGTTGGTTTTCCGCGTGTCACGTTCCGCTAGAATGGGTCCCATAAATTTGCCAATCATGAGCTTGTGTAGCCGTATCAGCCGGTACCACATTCAGCCCATCGTATGCCAAACCATTGTTGTCATTTTGAATTCTGCCCAGTCCTGGCCGGTAACGACGCAAGACTCAAGACACGTTGCAATCTATTCTGCCAATCTGTCACAATTAGTTCGATGGCAGTCCTGAGCCTCAATCTCACTCGGCCTGGGGGGAAAGTACACCGCTATCATGGTCACTTCCATCATCCCCTTCTTCGCGAGGGTGAGGAATCCTCTACATCGAAGCGATTCTGAAGCAGGTGTGACCTGAACAATTCCTGCCACAATTGATACTACAACCACACGCATTGGTCACAGATGTCGACGCCACAAAGCGAGCATCAAGACACAACCGTGTTGATGTCTTTGCCCTTCTAGCCTCGATTCGCCGCCGTCTAATAGTAGTTCCAGTGCTCGCTCTTTGCTCCATTCCTGTCACCACCGCTGCATCGAAATGCGCCGACCTCCGTGCAACATCTTCCACCTTGTTAAGCGTATTGGCAGACAGCGGTTGTGATTCCCAGTTCTAAGACAGAGCGTTCCCACTCCGAACAACGGCCAGCAGCGAAGAACACCGAAGTAAAGCGTGTGTAGGTAGTCAGCGTATACAGTTACAGTGTCAGACGTCGCCCCTCAGCAACGCAACTTGGCTCGTGGGGCCAAGGTTTAGAGGAAGAGGAGGAGGAGGAGGAGGAGGAGAAGGAGGAGGAGGAGGAGGAGGAGGAAGAAGGGGAGCGGGAGGAGGAGGAGGAGGAGGCAGAGGAGGAGCAGGAGGAGGAGCAAGGGGAGGGAGCGAGGAAGTACAAGGACCAGGGACGTACCTCGGGGAAACAGCGGCGAGCTCTGCAAGGCGAGCAGAAATCGCAAGGTCGTAGGGGAGGAGGAGGAGGGGGAGGAGGAGGAGGAGGAGGAGGAGGAGGAGGAGGCGGAAGAGGAGGAGGAGGAGGCCAAGAGTGGGGCGACGTTCGACGGTTCGAGGTTTGACGTTTCGGACGTTTTCGTCGGTTGTCGGCGGGTTTCTCGTCTCGGGGTGTTTCCCAGCTGCTGAGCCTCATCGAGAGCTCGGGTGCCCGGATCACCCCGGCGTCGGCGGGGGGGAATCTGTTCAGGGGGAGTACCATGGCCGAGGTTCTGACATCTCCACGGGTTCCACGGCCCAGCCCTCCTTTTAGTTGGATGCGTCCCTTGCCCACCCCTGGGCCGCGCCCGTTCCTCGGGTCATCCTCTGCGAAACCCCTCTTGGACGCCCCCCTCTGGACGCCCACGGGGAGGTTCGGGGGAGAGAAGAGCGACACCGCCACCACCAGGGGCGCCACCTCCGTGTTGACCGTGAGATCCGACGTCATGAACAAATTGCAACGTCGTTGGAAGAATCGACCGGAGCCCTGCACCCCATCTTCCGGCGGCAGCTTTTGGGCCGCACCGACCTGTGAAGGCCCCCCCGGCCCGAAACGAGGAGACATCGCCCGCTGCGAAAAGTGGCGGCGCCGGAGTCCCAGGACAGGCCTGGGCCGTCGCCACGCCGCCGCTGTTTGTGGCAGCCGCCGCCCGCCGATCGCCGGCGGACCACGGATCGCGGAGCGGGCGACCCAGAGGACTCGCCGCCGCCGCGGCGGCGGCCGCTTTCGCCGCTCGCCCATCGCATCGCCTCGCGGCGGCGGCGGCCACGGCGTCGTCGGCGGCCTCGTCCGCGGCCGTGGCGGCCTCGTCCGCGGCCGTGGCGGCCGCCGCCCTCGCCGCTCGCCTCTCAACTCGTGCCGCCTCGCGGCGGCGGCGGCGACCACGGCGGTCGACGGCGTCGAGGCGCCCGCAGGGGGGCGCCCCGCGGAGCGGCCTCGTTGGCCGCGACGGCGGCCACGCCCGTGCCCAGGCTTGCGTCGCGGCGCGCGGCGGCGCCAGGGGCGCAGGCTTGCGGCCCGCCGCGCCGGGGGGGGTCGGACGAAGCCTCCTGGGCGGCGGCGCGGCGGGCGGCGACGTTCGGTGTGGCGGCGGCGGCTCGTGCCAGGACCAGGGGGGTCAGACTCTGTCCGTGCTCGAGGCTCCGCCCTCCTGGGTGAATCAGACATCAGACCCCCCTCTCGTCGCCGTCATCCGTCGCCTGCCGGGGTCAACTTGAACGCATCGAGGGTCGCATGGGGATCGTGGGGTCGACTTGTAGATACAACGGCGTCGCCATGCCAATGTGGCAATGCACGTGGCATGGCACATGTGAAGACAGAGGTACTTGTAGCAGCTGTAAACATGACGCGCGTGCCATTAGCGAAAGAAGCGAACGATAACATTTACTTTGCGCTCGTCGCCGTCGTCGTCCCCGCGCCCCCCCCGTCGCGCGCCGCGCGCGCGATGCTACGCAACTCCCATCACTCATAGCCGGTATTCACTCCTCTCCCTGTATTCGTCGTCGTCGTGCTCCCCCCGTCGCCGTCGTCGCCCTCGCGTCCCCGCGTCACGGCGCGCGCGCGCGCATCACACGCCCCCCCCCCCCCCCTCCCAGCATGTCGTCGTAGTGGCGCGGTCGTGGCGCCCACCGTGCCCTCTCCCCGACTCCGCGGCGCCCACGCAGCGCCCCCCCCCAACCTCCCATCGCCGAAGTTTGCCTTGCACTCGTTCGTCGCGCGGCGTCATGCCCCCCGCCCCCCCCCGCCGCTGCCTCGCGTCGCCAGCGCCCGCGCCGCGCATCCCCGCCCCTTGCCGACATTTACTTTGCACCCCTTCTCCGTTTGTCATCCGTCGTCATGCCTCGCGTCCGTCGCCAGCGTCCGCGCAGCCCCCCCCTAGATGCTCTTCCAAACGCTGGGGGCATTGTTCTTCTTTCTGTCTTCAAGATCGACGTTTCTTTTCAACTACGTAGTTGCTTGTGGCAGTTGTTTTCCGTTTGGAGATTGCCGTCTCGCCGTTTTCTCTTCGTTTTGCGATCCTTCTTGACAATGTTTTTGATTGCAAGTTTTTTGTTTTTGTTTTTTGTTATCCGTTTATTCGCGTTGATTATTGTATGGGGTTACCATTGGTTGTCTATTTTGGGTTGCCGCTCGTTTGGGGCCCAGTGGGTGTCGATGTTTGTTTTGTTTTGGGTTGCCGCTTGTTTTCTGTTCTGGTCGACCGCAACATGAACAGGTGAAAATAAAACATACCCCTGCCCCCGTGCACTCGTTCGTCGTTCGTTCGCCGTCTTGCCCCGCAGCATCCGTCGTCGGCGCCCGCGCAGCTGCCCCCCCACCTTGACCGGCCGACATCTACTCTGCATTCATTCGTCGTTCGCCGTTCGTTGTCGTGCATGCCGCGCGTCCGTCCGTCGCCGGCGCCCGCGCAGCAGCTCCTGCCGTGGCCAGCATTGTCTGCTGGCCGACTGTGTCGGAGCTGGCGTTTGCGAAACACCCTGGACGTTTACTCACCAGGTGCGTTTGCTGTTGGGCCTCGCCTGTGAGGGTGCCTATTCTGCGGGCGTTCGCCTCCCAAATGTTCCCCCGGCCGCCCCTGGGCCCCCCCGCTGCGCGACCCTCCTTCCGATCTAACGACGAAGAGGGGCGACGACGACGACGACGACGACGACGAGGCCGACGACGACGACGAGGCCGACGATGAGGCCGACGACGACGACGACGCCGACGCCGTTTTTGTCTTCGCCATCTTCGCTGCCCCCGTGCTCGCCGCCGCGAAGGCGGGCGGGTGCGACGCGGGGCGGGGGCAACGGAGGTGTTCAAGGGGGGGGGGCACGAAGGACGTGGATGAGGAGGAGAAGGGGGGCGGAAGTGAATGATGGAGGGGGGGGGGAAGGGAATAGGGCGAAGAGGCAGATGACGAGGAGGAGCAGGAACAACACAAACGTAAGACGCAACAGCGATGTTGCAACAAACCCTCCCTCCGAGTTTCCTCCTCAAGACCCTAGAGGACGGGTTCCCATTGCGGGAAGCGGCCCGTTAATTTTTTACCATTTGATATTCCCCGAGTCTTGCCAAAACAGTTGTCCTTGGCTTTTTAGCGCCGCGGGTCCACGTGACTGTTGCACCTTGACAGTCCGAAATCGCACCAGAACGCCATCCCTGGGATCAACGCCGCGAATCAACGTGACCGCTGCGTGCTGGCAAACCTAAACCTTGCAAGAAAACAAATCCAGGGACGTCGACTGTACGAATCCTTGGAATGGTCGCGCCATTTTCGAAGTCGAATGTGCGCGGCGCTGAGGCGAGAACCAGATTTGAAAAAGAAACGCTCTCCATTGTTGAAGCTGTTAAACACTTTCAAACGAACATGCTCGGCGCCAATGCGAGTAACATTTGTTGATAACCACCCGCCTTCCATCCTTGAAGCTGTTGCAAACGTTCAAGACGAATGCTAGCGGCCCTCATGCGCGGGCCATATTTTGAACAACCACTCGGCATCCATCCGTAATATATCTGCAAACCTTCAAGACGACTGCTGGTGGCCACATGATGAAAACCACCAGATTCAGACGAAACGCCCGTCCCGCTCTGCCGACACGACAAGGGTCGGGACAGGGACGCATTATTGGTAAGAACACCGGATGGAGGATGATGAGGGGGTGAATGTAGGGGATGAGGTGGAGGAGGAGGGGGAGGAGGAATGACAGGAGGAAGGACACATAGGAGTATGATGGCGGAGGGCGCTGGAGGAGGAGGGCGGCGGAAGCAGGGGGAGGGGGAGGAGGACGAGGAGAAGGAGGAGGAGGAGGAGGAGGAGGAAAAGAAGAAGGAGGAGGATGAAGCGGAGGAGGAGAAAGGACGGGGGGTGAGGGAGGAGGGAGGAGGGAATGAGGAAACGGGAGGAGGGAATAAGGAGGAGGGAGGACGGAGGACGGAGGACGGAGGAGGAGAAGGAGAAGGAGGAGGAGGATGATGATGAGGAAAAGGCGGAGGAACAGGAGGAGCAGGAGCAGCAGAAGGAGCAGGATGCGGATGCGGCGACGGCGACGAGCCCCCGGCGCGCGCGCAGCCGCGGTGGCTGCCGCGCTGCTCGGCGGCTGCGTGTTCTGCGAGTTGGAGGCTCCGCTCGCCGCTGTTCGCGGTTGCGGCCGCCAGGGCCCTCCTCCTCCTCCTTCTCCTCCTCCTCCTCCTCCTCCTTTAAGTTCCTCCTTCTCCTCCTCCTGCTGTTTCCCCAAACCTTTTTGGCTCAACTGCGCCGCGGCGCTTTTGGGCCGCGTTCCGCACCTTTGCGAGGTGTTCTTGACGACGGGCTTCGCCGCCGCGCCGCGTGCCGTGGCGAGCCCCGACAAAGGCGGAGCAGAGCAAACAATGAACTGCTGATGTGGGCCCTCGCTTGCGGCGGCCGCTGGTGTTCGTGCGGGGCGGCTTCCTGGCAGGCGCCCTCGGGCCCGCAGCTGGTGTTTGAGGTCGTCCACTGGTGGGCGGATCAGGGCAAACCGCACGCGCCGGAGGCGCTTGGCGCCATCGTGGCTTTCCACGCCGACATCGCGGTCTTACGCGCGGAGCTGAGCGCCGTGGGCGAGCGGCCAGTCCAGGCGGCAGCGGCGGCCGTCGAGGCCCCGAGGAAAGAGGTGCAGCAGCAGGCAGAAGAGGTCGACGAGGCCAGCGAGGGCGGCTGGCAGAAGCCGCGGCGCCCTGCAGCCTGCCAGGTGCGCGGCGCTGCCGCACCGAAGCCCTTCGTGTCGCCCGCGCGTTTCGAAGCGATGGCGGAGGAGGCCGACCGCGACGGCGAGGGCTCGCCGACCGCCCTCATGACCAGCCAGGTGAACGGCGGAGCTGGCGAGTGCGAGCGGTGCGTTCTGGACCCGCTTCGGGATTTTGTCGCCGCTCGAGGTGGGAAGAGGAGGGGCAGCTCTTCGCTCGCCGCCGCGCCCAGGACGGCGAGGACGTGAAGGACGAGCTGGACGTGATGACGTCCGTGTCGCAACCCGCACACTGCGCCCGCACGGGCGAGCCGCTGATGGAGCTAGTCGTCGAGGGCGTCGGCGGCAAGACGGGTGCCGTGCCGCTGGCACTGGGCGACGTCGACGTCACCGCGCGGCTCGGCAGCAAGCTGGAGAGCACCGACGGGCAGCAGGACGTCGACCATAGCGGGCCCCTGCGCGGCGAGGGGGTAGGCCTTTGGGACGGTGAGATCAAGCTGGAGGGCCTCGACGCGAAGACAGACTTCAGCTACCGCCAGCCATTGCGTGGCGAGGGGGTATTCTACGGCGAGGGCGAGAGCAAGCTGGTCCAGGCTGCGCCCCGATCTTGGCCAAAATCTCCACGGGCCCTTGCAGCAGGAGAAATGGAGGGCATTGGCGCGCCGAAGGACGAGGACCACGGTGAACCCCTGCGTTGCGAGGGGGCAGGCCGCTGCGAGTTCGATGGCAAGCTGGAGGGCATCGACGCGCTACACGACGTCGACCACGGTAGACCACTGCACGGCGACGGGGTAGACCCCCCGAGTGCGAGGGCAAGCTGGAAGGCATCGACGACGCGCTGAAGGACGTCGACCACGGCGAATTGGGCGGCAGCGACGTGCTGGAGGACGTCGGGTACATCGGACCCCTTCGCGGCGAGGGGGTAGGCCGCGGCGAGGACGAGAGCAAGCTGGTCCAGGCTGCGCCCCGATCTTGGCCAAAATCTCCACGGGCCCTTTCAGCAGGAGAAATGGAAGGCATCGACGCGCCGAAGGACGTCGACATCGGCGAACCCCTGCGTTGCGAGGGGGCAGGCCGCTGCGAGTTCGATGGCAAGCTGGGGGGCATCGACGCGCTGCGCGACGTCGACCACGGTAGACCACTGCACGGCGACGGGGTAGACCCCCCGAGTGCGAGGGCAAGCCGGAAGGCATCGACGACGCGGTGAAGGACGTCGACCACGGCGAACTGGGCGGCAGCGATGTGCTGGAGGACGTCGGGTACATCGGGCCCCTGCGCGGCGAGGGGGTAGGCCGCGGCGAGGGCGAGGTCGCGCAAGATGGCACCGACGCGATGAAGGGCGTCGGCCACGGCTGACCCCTGCGCGGCGAGGGGTCGGCCACTGAGAGCGCGAGGGGAAGCTGGAAGGCAGCGGCGCGCTGCAGGACGTCGACCGCGGTGGGCCCCTGCGCGGCGAGGGCGTAGGGCCTCGACGCGACGAAGTGCCAGCTGGTGGGCGTCGGCAGGAAGGGCATGCCGAGGAAGACAGCATGGCCGCGCAGGCGGCGGAAATCGCCGCAGGCCTGCCCGCCGCGGACGACGCCGTCGAGCGGACCAGTTAGGACAGTTAGGAGCTCAGCCTGGCCTCCGCCAGGCGCCGCGAGCTGGGCCGCCCGCGCCGACGCCATCGAGGAGATCGACGCGCGCGGCGGCGGTGGACCTGGCGGCGGCGAACGGGGCCTGGGACGAGCCCCCCCCGCCTTGGGCCGCTGGCCTTCCCACGCCTCGGGCGCGGGAGTGAGGCGCGGCGGCTCGGCCGTCTCTCTTCCCTTTCGCCCTTGCTCTTACTCTTGCTCCTCATGCTGTTCCTTCTCCGTCTCGTCCTCCTCCTCCTCCTCCTCCTCCTCCTCCTCCTCCTCCTCCTCCTCCTCCTCTCCTCCTCCTCCTCCTCCTCCTCCTCCCCCCCCCCCCCTCTGCAGTGACATCTCGGCTCGGACCAGTTTTGGCCCCAACGAACGGGCCTGCAGCCCGTGGCGCCGTCTGCCGCGCGCCGCCCAGGGAGCGACCGCCGAAGGGCGCGCTGACCTTGGCCCGCGCTGGAGGGGGGGGGGCGCAAGGGGCCGCCGCAGGAGTGCAATCGGTGAACATGCGTGACACAACACCCTTCGCTTGGTAGATCATGAAATGGCGAAGGTGGATTATTGTTTTGTCTGGTGGTTGTCATCATCTGCTACAGTGCATGGGGTCTCCCTGACTCGCTTGGGGAGCGCGCGTTTTTGAAGGCAGCTCAGGGTGTATAGTGGGGAAGTCTGCCCTCCACGCATGCTCGATGGGGCGGCGTTGCAATGGTGGTGGCGGGCTGGGGCGAGAGAGGCGCGCGCGTTCTTGGGCCGCGCCCCGCCACGCTCGACCCGTTTGTGATCGCCGCTGCCGTTTCAGCAGCTACAGCGCAAGTTTCTCCCAACGCCGCATGGGGATGGTGTTTCGGCTGCTCATGGTCAATGGAATGGGTTGCGCGATTTCCTGCAAATCGCTCCGCTTCGGGCCAATGCCGGGTGGAGGAATCCAATTGTTGTTGGTATGCGGGGGGGTGAGTCTCATGTTTCAAACCGTGGTTTGGGGCTCATGGCGCCCACTTGGTGGCATTCAGCATCATTGGTTTGCTTAAAGCCGCGGCAAGTGCCCATTGAACACAGTTGGTGGGATGAGGCAGTCGCGTTCATCTACGAGGTTGTCATCCGGGACCACGGCCCCAGGGCGGATCCGCAATCGTTGTTCCACGTGTTGCAGGCTGGTGCCGCACTCGCCGCCAGGGGCGCGACCGCCTCTTGCCTGGGTTTCGCCAAGGGCGTAAAGCTTCATCCCCATGTGATTTCCATTCGCGCTCTTCCCCACCACCAGTTGTGGCCTCCCCTCCCGGGGAGGGGCCCGGCATTCAGCGAGCGGCGCAAGTCGAGGACCGCGCCGCACTCCAGCGGGCGCCAGCGAGAGTGATCGGGCGGGGCAGAGAGACGCTTGCCCCCCCCACCCCAAAAGACGTCCCAATCGACGTCGTCCTCCTCGTTTTCGTCGTCCTCCCCCTTCCTTTTCCTCCTCGTCCCGCCCCCCCTTCCTCTTCCTCCTCCTTCCCCCTTCCTTTTGCGCGAATCCGGCTGAAGGTCGCGGAAGGTGGCGTGCAGTAGAGCCAGGGCCTGCCATTTCGGCCAGTTCTCGTCTTCACGGCGCTGGGGTTGAGGACGGCACAATGGCCGCCGATTGAGGCCAGATGCATGGCGGCGAGGCCTCACCCGCACCCCCCCCACTGGAAAATTAGCGCGTGGTTTCCCTCCCTTCCTCCTCTTCTTCTGGAAACCAACCGACGTCGGCGCGTGTCAGTTTGCGACGGTAGCTGCGCTAGCTCGGGCGACCAGGCAGGCGTGGCGGGGCGCTGCGGATCGCCGCGTGGCGTCGCGGAGGAACAAAGTCGGGAACAAGGGAAAGCAGGCGGCCCAGACATCCGATGTATTCCTTCTGTCCAGTACTGGACCCCACGAAGTTCCGACCCTTTGTCCTGCGGCTGGCGCTTCGCCCCCGGGACGTTGGGGCCCCGCGAGGGCCGTCAGTGGCCAACGGTTGCGAAGAGCATCCGTTTCAGGTATGTTGCAAGACGTCGGATGTCTTCGGGCCATATAAGTCGGGCCCCCGTGCCCGCCGATCGGAGCGACCCCCCAGAAAAACCGCCGGCGAGGCCCAGCTCATGAAAAACCTGTATGATGGAATCGCCGAGATTCTCGAACTTCGGACTTCAATGAGCGAGGTTTGGGCTCGGGGAGGCAGAATGCTCGAGAAGGCTAAATCAACAAAGCGAGCGCGGGTGTCAGGCAACTGCCCGCCGAGCAGTTGTTGTTTCCCGTGCCGCGCAGGCCGCACATCCGTCCCCGGCGCCAGGTAAAAATACAGATCACCATCATCATTATCATCATCATCATCATCATCATCATCATCAGCATCAGCATCAGCATCAGCATCATCATCATCATCATCATCATCATCATCATCATCATCATCATCATCATCGTCATCGTTCGAACGTCGACCCCCGAGGATGGGCTGGAGGCAGCCTCCGCCGTCGAAGCGGCGCGCCGTCGTCTGCCGGCCGGCCGGCCAGCCCAGCAGTGCCCCCGCGGTGCCCCCAGGGCGGGAAGAGCTTGACCCTGCCCCGGGCGGGCGCGAGGGGCGGCTGCCTCAAGGCGGCGCGGGGGGGGGGGGGTCGGCCACGCGCAGAGGGGGGTGGGGGGGGGAGGGCTTCTTAGAGGCACCCCTGCTTCTTAGAAGGCGCGGGCCTTATCTATAGATGTAAGGCCAGCGCCTGCTAAGAAGCAGCCTCCTTCGGAGAAGCCGCCCCCCCTCCCTCCACCCCTTTGTGTGCGCGCCTCCATGGGGGCCAGGCGCCTCTCCGCTTGTCCGCCTTGCCTCCTCCAAACTTCGCTTCCTTCCTTCCTCCCCCTCCTCATCATTTCGCCTCCGCCGCCTAGCCTCCCTCAAGTTTCCCCTCCTTCCGCCCTCCCTCCTCATAACCCTCGTCTCGCCATGTCCCTCCTCCCTCTTCCTTCCTCCTCTCCATGACAGAGCACGACCGAGCGTCCCAGCCTGCGTCCGACCGACCGACCTCCTCTCATCTCCTCCCTTGTCAGCCCCGTTCCCTTATGAAGAACTCTTCCTTGTCGTGCCCCCAGGCGTGTTGGTAGGGCGGGCCAAGCGTTTTGCTTGATTTCTTTCCACCTTGTATGATCTTGAAACTTGAACTGTGCAGCAGTTTCACGGATGGACGGCGGATCGATTTCAACATTCGTTATTCTTCCCCGCAACGTTGCGCACATCCGTTGTAAAGACATGCCGCACCTTGAAGGACCAAGGGCGGGCCGTCTTCAACGTGTGGTTATCGCCTTAGCGCCGCGCGCATTCTTTTTTGTAAGATTATAGCAGTGTCAAGGATGATCGGCGGTTCCTTTTCAGAATGCTCTTCGCGCTGTTGCGCCGTGGGCATTTGTTACACATTGCAGCAGTTTCCAGACTTCGGATTGTTGAAGTCCCAAGAGTGGTGCTCTGGCACTGTTCAGGATTATCATGACGTACCACTCTTGTTGATTGGCGGAGTTGAAGTCCCAGGAATTGTGGTCAGGCGTGATTGTGAATTCGATTGATTTCCAAAGGGGCTTTTCCCGCAATGACCTTCTTCCCCTCCTCTGCCTCCTCCTCTCTGTCCTCACCTCCTGACCTTCCTCCTTCATTGTCACGCCCGACCCGCCCGACCCGTCTCAGAAGCCAGGCGAAGGCTGGCAATCCCGTGGCTGCTAAATCTGAGCTCCCGGAATTTGTTGTATTATTCTGGGAAGCAGCCCGTTCGGTTATTATTTCGCGCGCTGATAGTGTGTTCCTGGAATGTGTTTTTTCTTCCGGGAAGACCGTTTTCGTCCTCGTTTGCTGGCGGCAAGTACGGATGGTGGGAGGGGGCTCGCCTTCAAGGCGTCGCGAGCTCTCGCAGGGCGGGAGTGGGGGGCCATAGTCTCTGGCACTGCGCCTGTTTGGTGCGGGCTTTTCTCCAGGGATTCGGCTTTTCCTTTCGTTTGCTGCGAGAGATCTCGCGGTCCTTCCCTAGGATCTAGGACGTGACGTCAATTGTGGGCCTGGATGGCTTCCACCTTCCGCGTGCGGCACTCCTTACCAGCCTGGAACATATCCCTATCCCTATGTTGGGCACCTTCTCATCACGATGCCAATCTTAGGGATTCCCTTTTTTTTGAGGGCGAATCCCTAACATTGTCATCGCCTTTTGGCGTGTCAATCTCAGGGATAAGGATAGATTCGAGGCTGGTAAAGTACCAGTACTTGGCTGATGGCTCCTTGCACGCGCTGGGGCACTGTGCAGATGGCTGGCGGTGTGCTTCCCCGTCATTGGTGGGCCTTTTTCGTAGCCCTGATTCTGAAATCTGCCCCTGGGTTTCCTTGGCATCGCTCGGACGTGTGCATTTTTTTCGGCGAGGACCATCGAGGAACATCCTTGATCATTTGCCGAAAAAACCACGCACGAAACCGAACAAAACACAGGGAATGGACGTCCGAGCGATGGCGAGTTTCTGCCCGTTGGCCTCTTCTCTGGTTCGCACCGCCTCTGGGGGAGGGCCCGCAGGTCGTACGCCGTGGATCGGGAAAGCCAGTGCGATCGGCCCAAGTGGGCTGCGGGGAAGCTCAGTTTGGCCACCGACGCGGCCTGCAGACAGGCTATATGATCGGAGACGGGCCCCCCCCTCGCGTTGTTGGAATCTCGAGGCCGTCGGCTTAACCTCGAGCGGATGGTGCTCTCAGTGTGTGTTAGCGGTGTGGAAATATGACCCGTTTGAGCTTAATCATTTCTTATGTTGCATGCATGATTCCTTGCTATACATTTGTATGTACGCATGTGTGTGCACATCCGCTGCTGTTTTGAGTGACCGTCCTTGACGCGTCAGTGGTAGCGGAGCGGCTCGGTTCTCCCCGGCCGTCTCCAGTTGCCGCCGCCATGCCGGCGGACCCTTCCAGTGGCGAACGAGATAAGGATGTTCCTCCGGCAGGCAGCGGAGAGAGAGGCCATGAGGCCCAGAGTGGTGCGCCCCAGGGCGCGACAGGCAGCAGCAGTTTCACAGAGACGCAGGCGCGCTCGAGCTGAGGAGCATCCTGCGCGAGGAGATCAAGGCGGCGTTCACCGCCTCGAGCTCCGCTGGCCAGGCGTCGGAAGGTGCGGCTCATCAGGCCCGCGAAGGCTCGTCCTGGTTCGATCCGTGGCAAGACGGCCGCAAGCGAGGCACCGGCGAGAATGAGAGTGCGCAGTGGGGTGGCAGAGGCGGGTGGTCAGCTTCAGCCGATGCGCAGTGGGATTCACGAACCGGTGCGGACTTGAGCCTGGCCAAGTGGTCGGGCGACGGCGGCTGGACTGCCGACGCCCAGAAGTGGAGCGCCGAAGATTGGCGCAGCAGCAGCGGTGACCGCGGGGACAGCACGGCGTGGCGATCGTCCTCGTGGTGGGAGAAGCCCGATCTGGGGGATCCAGATCCCTGGTTGGGCTGGGGCGAGTATCGCCTCTGGCGCCGAGGAGTCCGGCGCTGGCTAGCAGGCACGGGAGTTGCTGTCAGCCGTCGTGCAGACAAGATCCTGAAGGTGCTCGACATAGAGTTGAGAAAGAAGTTCGAGGACATATCGGATACGACCCTCGTCTCCGAGGCCGGCCCGCAGGCGATCTTGGATCGCCTGCATGTGCTCAGCGGCCAGCGCCAGGACGATGATATGAGACGCGTGGGCCGCGAGCGCTTGTTCGGCTTCCAGCGTCGCCAGGGGGAGTCGCTGAGCATCTACGCGGCGAGAATGGACCAGGTCTTCGACCGCCTCTCGTCTCAGGGCCTCGACCTGAACAGCAAGTGGCGGCACTTGTTTCTCGAGGAAGGCGTCGGGGTCGACGACTCGCAGAAGCAGATGCTCAAGATTCTCAGCAATAATACGGGCGAGTACCAAGATTTGCTGACAGCGATTCGAGAGATGGACATGCAGCGCAATGAGAGCCTGACGCACGGCAAGAAGACGCTTGCAGAGTTCGAGCAGAGCTCCCAGCCGACGTTCTACGACGACGACGACGGCGGCAGCAGCATCTCGTCACTGGACTCGGAGCAGGAGCAGCTGGTACTAGTGACGATAGATCAGGCCGACATCTCAGAGCTAGAGGTTCCGACCATTTTGGCAGAGCTAGCGTCTGAGAGGCGCAAGACAAGAGGCGGCTGAAGGTGGGCAGGAAGTACTTCCCCACGCCGCCTCCGGCACCAGGAGGTGCACGACCCCCTCGCCACCGTGGTCAGGGTGGTCAACGGCGCCCTCGGAAGGAGAGGCTTTCGCTTCAACAGTTGATGAAAGTCACGAAATGCCATAAGTGCCATCAGAAAGGTCACTGGGCGAGGGAATGCACGAATCCACCAGCAGCAGGTTCCGGCTCAGCAGCACCACCGAGACCAGTGACAGCTCCGAAGGCAGGCTTCTTCGTGCTGGCGAACGACGGCACCGCCTCGTCCGGTCTGGTGCTGATGGCGGCGCTCAGGCAGGACCCGCTGAGAGCGCTGATCGAGAGGGCACGGTCGCCCGTCGCCCTCGCCTCCTCGACTCCTGAGCCATCCCCGCCCATTTTTCTGACCACTCCCGGGGGGGGGATTATAGTAGATACCGCGGCCGGTCAGGGCCTCATAGGCCCGGCGTCCCTTTCGGAGCTAGACGAACGGCATGCTTCCCTCGGTTTTCGGATTCCCAGGGTGCCCAGTGCCAACCAGCACGCCCAGGGAGTCGGCGGTCGCACTAATGTTATGACCGGCCTTCTCGTCCCGACGGGGATAGAGGGCCGTCGCGGCGCGATGCAGCTCGATTTGATCAGCGAAGAGGTTCCAGCCTTGATGCCAATCGGCATGCAGGAGGCTCTTGGAGCTATCATAGACCTTCCAGAAGAGAAGGCTACGTTTAAGAATTTGGCCACGACGACCCCATTTGAAGTCGCTGTCGTCCGGGCATCGGACGATCAGGATCGACGAGCTCGGCTCTCCCGACGATTTTCATGTTCCAGAGTCGGTGTCGAGCAAGTTCGGTGTTTCGAAGCAAGACTTTGTGCGGCAGCCTGGGCCGCAGTACAAGATGTCGGCGTGCCATAGCGCCGACGACGTCGGTCCGACAGCGACGAGCGGCCAGTCGAGGGAGCTAGGCGAGGGTAGATCGAGGGTCCAGGGTCCGAGCCGAGGGTCCGGGGGCCAAGTTCACGATCGACGCGAATCTACTCGACGCGATGCCGCCGACGCCCCAGACTGCCCAGTGCACTCCGCATGAATTCCAGCACATGTTCCAGATTATCCAGCATCAGTATCACATTAAACCGCACATGTTCCAGCTTATCCAGCATCAGTATCTTACGAAACAGCAGGTCATGATGGGAGAATGGGGGTCTTAGACAAAACACCTGGGGGCTCGAGGCCGGGCGCAGCCCGAAAACAAAACGCGCTAGAACGTTCAAACGCGTCAAACGTTCAGGAAAACCACTGCGCCTCCAAGACGTCCCGGTCCGTTTCGTTTTGCTCGTGCCTCCATGCCGGTTTGATTTGTGATCCCGTTCAGAGTTCTCCACCGAGTTTCTTGGAAGATACCGCGCACGACTGGCATGGGGCCAGCACTATGCGCTGACCGGCCGGGACGTGCCGGAGGAGATGCAGCTGAAGCACCTCCGCTGGGTTCACATCGTCGCGCAGAGCCTCAGGGTGGAGGAGGCACTCGGCCTGTCGATCCTCGACATGAGTCGCACGGGTCGCCTCTGGCCGGTGGCCTTCACTCGCCGACAGCGTCGCCTCACGGTCGAGATGCTGCAGTGCCGCCGCGATCCGCTGAGGCGCCGTGTCGGAGCCAACGCCGGCGCGACCTGGATCAAGTGCATCGACTGCGACATGAGGCTGGCCTACTGGAACCGCCCGAGGATCGAGGTGCAGCCGCAGCTCCTGACGATCAAGGGCGACCCGGACTACAGCACGGAGCCGGCCAGGGTCGGGATCGTCGCACGGTCCCACAGTGCCGAACATCCGTCGGTACAACAAGGTCCAGGACGACAAGGAGGAGCTCCTGAGCAGGCTCGTCAAGATCGACCACTCCAAGAGTCCGGCCGCAGCGAAAGGGCAGATACGCTCGGGTGCCGCGACGAGACCTTCCTGCGCGCCGACGCAGGTGGGCGAGCTGGCCCAGGCAGAGCGGAAGAGCCGCCCCAGGACGTCCGAGAGCAGCCTCGCGAAGGACATGAAGGAGCTGAAGGACGCGATTCAGCAGCAGAACGAGTCCCTCCAGCAGCACGGCCAGGCATTGCAGTTCCTCTTGCAGCCGCACATGGCCCAGCTCCAGCAGCAACATGCGGCAGCGATCACGACGGCAGTCCCAGGCGCGCCGCGCCAGACCGACAAGTGGGAGGTGATCGGCCAGTCCTCGCACCAGTCCCCAGAGGCGACGGCGGCAGCGGCAGCTTCGCCAAGCCTCACGTATAATCAGGGACGAGTTGCGGTATGAGCCGATTCGTGAGTGAGGTCGGCTGCGAATCCTTTTATCTCCCGCGCATCGTTTCGCAGCTGGAGGCACCGGCATCCGAGATATTCTATTTCCTGAGGCGCACAGAGGAGGAATGGAAGAAGCATCAGGAAAGGGGGCAACACAGATTTTTTTTTTTGATAAGCAGCACGACCGGATGCAGGTGCTTTTCAGCTCGGAGGATTATCCGAATTCCTTTCCCGTTGAGGGCGAGTGCCATCTAGCTGTCCGTCACGACTGCTGGGCCTCCGCCATCCGGGATGCCGAGTTTAACGACGACTACGAGACGACGGTGCCGAGACGTCTGAGGCGAGGACTGGAGAAAACGGCGCGTGCTCTTCTCGAGGCCGAGTCAGGAAAGAGCGGCGGTGAACAGCAAGAGCGCCCTGGACAGCAAACACCACCCGGGGGTGAAGTTCAGGGAATCTCCACCCGTGCTCGCTGTCCGGGGTCGAGCGCTTGTCCGCCCTCCCTCTACGCCCTCTTCCCCGTCCCAGGACTCGTCCTTTCTCCTTTCCTCCCTCCTCTCTCGTCGGGACCTGGATCGTCGAAGGAAGGAGGGTTTGTCACGGGGAATGATGGAGGTTTTCTCGCCACCCAGGATATGCCCAGCAGCTCGCCAGTTGGGGGTTGCGGATCAGGGAAGCTAGGATCTGTCCAGGGGCTGGGATGTTCGGCGTTCCGAGGACCGACGTCTGGCGAGGGGCCTTATCCGGTCCAGAGGCCCGGGGTCCTTTTCTTGGAGCCTGCCTGCAGGGTTTTCAGCGTGGCCTTTGGGATTTCGAAAAATGTGATGGGCCCAGCCAAGAGAGCCAAGGCCATGATCGAGGGCATGGCTCTGCTCCGTTTCGCCATCGAGCTGGCATCTGGCCAGGACCACTAGATGGGGTCTTGGCTCGAAGGGCCAGGCAGGCCAGGACTTCGGACGTGGTCGGTTGGATTCGCAAGGAGCTCCCGTGCCAGATCGAGCCGAGCCCCCTCCTGATTCCTGATGTGTTCTGGTCTTGCTACCCGTCGGTGATCGACCCCGGGGACCTCGCGGATGAGGAACCCGAACACGACGAGTCGAGACCGGGCCCCGAGGGCCCGACGGGCCAGGACAAGCACGCGTCTCCACCTCTCGAGATCGACGCCAGGGTGCGTAACATGATTCAGAAGGTGCATGTGGACATTGGCCACCCCGCTCGTCCCCTCTTCTTGCAGATACTCCGAGGGGCTCACGCGAAGCCCGAGGTCTTGCAGCACGTGCGGCGAGAGTTCGCTTGCCCAGACTGCGAGTCTCATCCCCGCCCCGCACATCAGAGATATGTTGCGATGCCTCGCGCGTACCAGTTTAACAGAGTGGTGGCTGTTGACTCCTTTCACCTCAGCTTTGGAGGAAAACTCCTCACGTTTTTGAACATGATCTGTCACGGGACGAACTGCCAGGTCGTGGCCCGATACGAGGGGGGTGCCCGTGAGGCATGGGAGTGTTTCGCGTCGTCGTGGCTGCGATATTTTGGCCCCCCGGAAATTCTGATCGCGGACGGCGGTCCAGAATTTCAGGGCGAATTCTCCCGTGGCACCGAGCAGAGAGGAACCTTTCAGCGCGTTGCCAGCGCCGAGGCTCCGTGGGAAAACGGTCGCTGCGAGCGGCACGGGGGTTGGGTCAAGGACTTGGCTCTCAGAGGTTCCGAGGGGGCCCCAGTGTCCACGGAGCGTGAGTTTGAGCTGTTGGTGTACGAGATAACCGCCGCGAAGAATTCGCATCTTCACAGAGGGGGGCTAACCCGAACCAGCTCGTGTTCGGAAGGAGCCCTAGAGTCCCACAGGTCTTGTTGTCGGACGATCCGTTCAATCAAGTGGGCCTAGATGATATGGCCGAGGGGGTTTGGGACCAGGGCACCGCTGCGGCGGATTTCTCTAGAGCCATGGCCATCAGGAAGCGGGCGCGGACCACGCAGGGCAGCTGCCGGGGGAAGGCGCACTCGGCGGCAAGAGCCCCCAAGCACCGGGATCAAAAATATGCTCCAGGCGATTGGGTATGCGTGTGGCGTCGAGCACCAGCCTTACAGCAGAAGAAAACCTTCGCCATGCAGCGAGATCGCTGGTGGGGTCCTGGATTGGTAGTTTTCCAGTGCGGGAACTCCGTGTGGGTCTATGAGATCCCGTCTCTGGAAATGCGCGACAGAACAGCTCCGCCCCGCGTCCGGCCCCGAGGCCCGAGGGGCCGAGATGCTCCAGGACACGGCCCTCCAGGACCTCGTTCGCCAGGTGCAATCCGGACCCCAGAGAAACGGCGTGGATGTGTCCCGCGAGGGGCCCCCTCCCGATGAAGAGCGGGACGGTCCAGTCAGTGGGGATCGAGAAGCAGTTCATGCGCACCTTCCACCTCCCCCGGCGGCTCCCGACTCGAGCCAGCTTTCTCCGCCCGCTCGAGCGGTGGGCGAGCCAGGTGCCGACGTCCCTCCTCCCGAGTGTCTCCCCCCCCCGCTCTCGGTCTGGCGCCTCCTCTGCGGCTCTCGGAGAACAGCCGATGTCCCGTGAGGTCTCTTCTCGCACGGGCCTTCCCTCGGATCAGACGTCGGAGAGTGGTTCAGACACCGCCGGAGGAGCCGGCTCCGGCTCCAAGAGAGGAGGCTCTGTCTTGCCTAGTCCAGCGCGGGCGGAGGCATGCCCGGCATCTCAGTGGAGTTCGAGGCCCCAGCCCAGGATCGTGTCCCGGTCAGCCCTGGTATTGAGGGATCCAGCAGTCCAAGCCTGCAGCACGGGGCCCATCCGGAGGGTCCGGCGCCGAGAACCCAGGCCCAGCCCCCGGCTCCTCAAGGGCCCCCCCCGTTCGGCCCTTCCGAGGCGGCCTTGCCGGACGGACCCGCGGGCGAGGACCATCGTCTGCGAGAGTTTGCTTTGATCCTAGCCAACCGCGTGAGGGATATGGGCGCATGAGCGTGGGATCGTCCTCTCCTGCCCCGTGAACAGTTCGATGCGGCAGTCAGGTCGAGGCCCAGTGATCTGAGCCGCTACGGGAATCGTCTCAACAGGCTGCCCCGTCCAATAGAAGATCTTCAGAGAGGCGACGCGTCGGTTCAGGGCCGGATCGCGGATAGGGAATCTTTGAGGCGCAATTCCAGGAGTCCTCCTCGGGTCAGTCGGCAAGACAGGGAAGCCGATTAGATGACCGACGCCGCCGCAGTTCTCCTTTCTCTCTCTCGCCAGAACAGTCCGAGCAGTACTTTACTTCACTTTCAGAGGGCTTAGTCGAGCAAGGCTGGTCGGGAGACTGGACGCACTTTGTGAACGGCAATGCCGATGTCGAGCTCATTCCGGGGGAGCCCGGATCTCCCTCCGAGGGGGCTCGCCCTCGCTACTTCCAGATGGGGTGAGGTCTCGATGTCCAAGCTCGACCCGAACGAAAGAAAGGCCTTTCGAGAATCCGATGCCAAGGAGTGGCTGAGCGTCTCGGGGACCGGGGCCGTGCATGTCCACCCTCTGGCGGAGGGGAAGCGTCCCAGGGCTATGTTTCCCAGTCGTGTCGTGTCGTCTCGCATGGCCGGTCGGTGGAAGCCCCAGGAAGGGTGCCACAGCAAGCCACTGGCGAATTGTCGGTGGTGCGCCCGAGGCCACGAAGACGAGGGCGCCCATGAATTGAGGGTGCACTCCCCTACGCCGCAGATGGAGTCCTCAATGTTGTTTCTCACGGCGGCCCTCGCTTTAGGCATGTCATTAACGATAGGGGATTTGAAGAACGCGTTTTGCCAGTCCGATCTTTTACAGAGGAGTCGCGGTCGGGCGTTCGTCGGACCATGTGAGGGGTTAGACCTCGAGGCGGGAGGTCTTATTGAGCTGGTCGCTCCCGTCTATGGACTGGGCGACGCGCCTCTCTCCCTCCATCGCACGACTGTTCGATTCTTCGAGTCGTTGGGATATGTCCGCTCCAAGCTTGAGCCGTGCTGGATGGTTCGACGTGGCCCTAAGGGGCCGGGCGCCATGGTTTTGATCGAGGTTGATGACTGGGCCATTGGCAGAAAGCGTCCGAGATGGCCAGATTAAGGCCTTTACTGACAGGTTTGTTTTCGGGAAGCTTAGGACAGTAGATTCGGAAGGAGTGGATTATATCGGACGGCGAGTTCGACGCCTCCACGATCGTATCCTAGTCGGCCAGCAGAAGTATACACTAGAAAATCTACACCGCCTTCATATATCCCGGGACCGACGAGGTCGGCATGATCAGCCCCTGGTGGGCCGCGAGAAGATGGAGTTCAGGTCGCTCATCTACCGGCTCAACTGGGTCGGCAGGGAAACTCGGGCAGAAGCATGTGGTGCGGCGTCTATCTTGGCTCCCAGGGTAGAAAATCCCTCCGTGGGGGACGCGCTGCTCGCTAACAAGATGGTCGATCAGCTTCTGCAGGAAGCAGCCATCCCCATCACTCTCTGGAAGTTCAGGCCCGACGACATTATCTTTGTCACTTCTTCCGATGCCGGCGGCGTCGCCGCCAGCGATGCCGACAAGGCTCAGCTGGCCTGGCAGGTGCACGCCGCAGATCGTGTACTTGCCTCGGGTTCCAGGGCCAGGGCATCTCCTCTAGCATGGCGTTCGCACCGGGCCAAGAGGGCCGTCCCTTCTACCTTGGCCGGCGAGGTTCAGTCTCTTTCAGGAGCCTTGGCAGAGGCAGAGTGGCTACAGCTGCTCTTCCTAGACGTGCTGAAGGGCGGGGTGGTCACCGAGGAGTGGCGTGACAAGTTAGGCCCGTTCGCCGCCGCCCTTCGATCCGATTGTTCCCTGAACGTTCAGCCGGAGGAAACTTGAGCATAGTCGATGCGAAGGGGATTTTCGACACTCTGGAACGCGACTCGACCGGCTCGAAAAACGGCAGGCGATCGGCAATCGACCTCTCGGTTTGCAGGGGCACCCTGGGGCGCTTCGGAGGAACAATTCGCTGGGTACCCCATCCTGTGATGACGGTCGACGCTTTGACGAAGGCCGACCTAGCTAAATGTAACGCGGCCCAGTTGCAGATGCTGAAGTCCGGCATCATGAAGCTCACTCCAGAAGAGGACAGTATCTCCACCCGACGCAACGATCCGACCTCCCGAGATCGATCCCGAGCCGCTTCCCTTCGACAGCTGTCTCAGTCGTGACGACGACGAAGTTTTGCCATAATATTCTCGAGTTCTCAGTTGTACAGCTTTCCAACCGCCCACTACGTGAGATGACTGTAAGCTCACTTAAAATTGGGCCTGCTGTGGAAATATGAACCGTCTGAGCTTAATCATCTCTTATGTTGCATGCATGATTCCTTGCTATACATTTGTATGTGCGCATGTGTGTGCACATCCGCTGCTGTTTTGACTCAGGCACCTATCGACACCATGTCTCTTGTGAGAGGAAAGACATCCCTCGTTTTCGCCACTGACCGTCCTTGACGCGTCAGCGGCCTGCCGCCCGATTCGACACATGGTGTTGTGTGAGGTTGTCTTTTCCGCCCAATGCGCCGAGTGCGGAGTGATCGCAGGCTGCGCGATGGCCACGATTTTGATCAAGGTTCTCGGGGTCGAAGCGTTCGATCACGTTCCGATCGTTCCCAACACATCTCTGGGCATTTGCATTGACGAGTCTGCCTTGAACTCTGTCGTCTCAGCCGACGATAGTATTTCCAGTTTGCGGGGGCCCGCAGAGACTTTTACACGGGCATCATTGTGATGATCAGGGCTCAGATTTCGATGGATAGCGTTGTTTGTGTTGGTCTTTCCAAGGTGATTTGTTTCCACTGGGAGGTTGAGTGCGGGGCCCTTGTGGGGCCTTTGTTGTGGGACCACTGCCAACCTTGGTATTGATCAGACTGCTGGGACCTCACGTCGCGCTCGTAGCCGCAACGCTCTTGATGAAAGCCCGCCTCTTGGTTGCGTCTGGGCGGACCAGAGGGTTGGTCCGGCAGCGAGTTGTATTAGGTACGTATGCGCAAAACTAAGGTGTTCATTGCTGGTCCTTGGGCTTCAACACGGTTCTGAGGTCCACGGGAAGACGGATGGGGAGCCTTCGGTTGTGCACAGGTTGGTTGCGCCTACCGTCCAGACTTCCGCTGGTGGATGCAGCCAGATCAATGGAATCATGTTTAAGGAACGACCGTGCTCGGTACGAATCTGTCGCGTTTGTGATCAGGTGCTTTCGAGGGTTTGTGGCTATTTCAGATACCCGCGTCGCCGTGGGGATTATCGTGGGCTGAGCTCAGGGACTCTCCGATTGCCACTTGGAGGTTACCTCCAGGATTTGGATATCTGTCAACGACCCCATTGGAGCGGTTTCCGTATCCCCCAAGCGTTTCAATTGGACAGTGACAATCCCGTACACGTGTGTGGATGAGGTGGATGCGACTATCACTCTCCTCCTCACCTCGCCCGCCCTTGTGCTGGACGTCTGCTCGCTGTGCGGGCAGTGTATAGACACGGTGCTCCACCGTCAGTTGTCTTGCCCAGAACGCTAAGGGCAAACGATTTGGTCGGCGCCAGGTTGTTGCCCAGAGATCAGTCTGACCTGGGGACCTCGGAGAGGCCTGCGTCTGCTTTGCGACGCGCGTGTCTGAAATAACCACAGCTCTCGAGAGCACTTGATCACAAGCGCGACAGATCCGTACCACGCAGGGTCACTCTTCAATAGTGTTCCAATAGTCTAGCTGCGCCCGCCACCTAATGAGATCCAGGGCCTCTGCCCCAAGACGAGGCGATGGTTGCCGTGGTGATCCAGGTGTTCCCCCCGAGGCCTTGGCCGAAGCGGGGAGGGAGCCGCCGTGCCCAACGGTGCGGGCGCTGCCTGGGATACTTGATGTGGATGGCTCGTGCTTGCGTTCTACGGTCAAGGATGTTTCCCAGCGTGGTTGGCGTGTGATAGGTCGGGGGACGTGCAATGGGGGGCGATAGTGTGGGGGGCAGCGAGGGCTGCCGAAAAGGGCCCTGTATGGCCCCAAAAGGGCCCTTCAGGGTCCCAAACGGGGCCTTTGGCGCCCCAAAGGATGCCCTTAGGGGCCGAAAAGGGCACTTGTCTTCTCCCCCCCCCATTTGTCGCCCCCCCATCAATTCGCGCCCAACAGGTCTTTGTCCTTTTGCCTTTTGGTAAGGTCCTGGCCAGGTCTGGGCCTACCGATGGCCTCTCAGACTGCCAGGCAGTAGATCGACAGGGCTCGAGCTAAACGATGTTTTGGCGATTTCGTGGACCGTTTTCATTCTGCTTTCGTTCCGCGTCAAAGGCAGATTGAATACAGAACGAAGGTAACCGAACAAATCACGAACGCGAAGCAAATTGTTTAGCCCGAGCCCTGGTGATTAATGGGTTTTCGAAGGCGACGCTCGACCGTCTTCATCCCACCAGGCCTTCTGCTGGCGTAGCCATGTAGTTCTCTGTCTTCGTGGAAAAAACTCTCCTGGAGAGAACCTCGAAGGTGAAGGCTCACCGATCAGAAGGGCTGCCAGGACCGGACCGCCAAGCAAGGAGCGCAGCTGCAACCATTTTTGTCGTTAAACGAGGAGCCCGACTGAGACGATTTCCTCATCTCTGTCGCCCAGGCCACCTTGAGGCTGGCGGCGCAATTATCGGTGGCGAGCGAGGGGGGAAGTGAGAAGGAGAAGGCATTCTCAGAAGGCGATGGGGCTTCTCAGAATGCATCCGGCCTTTGAGAAATGTTCTGCGTCTTCGGAAAAGGCCCAGGAAACTCTCATAATGCCAGGGGACTCCCGAGCCTTCTGAGAAGGCCTGCCTCTCCTCACTTCCCCCCTGGGCTTGCCGCCGAATGTAAAAGAGCGGTGTCCCTGCGCGAACTTGGGTTGGGCTGAGCGTACCCCTGCCCCCCTTCGTTCAGAGTGACGCGAGGCCCCGCACCACTGGGACTGCACAGGTTCGCAACGTTTGGCCTGCGCAGTGAGTGCTGTGGGAGCTCCCGTGCGCAACAGTGCCCTGCTCCAGAACCGAAGCAAGACCCGAGGACGTTTCGCTGCCTTGGCCGTAATCGGATTGCGGCATTTTGCAGCGACGGTATCTTCGTGTGTCTTTGTGCCAGCCCTGGTGTTGCTTTTTCCTTGAGGGCAGCTCAGCCTCCAGAGCCCCCTGGGCGGCGACGTTGGCCCTGACAAGGAGCAAGACATTTCGGCCTTCGAGCAGGGCTGGACCTAAAAGATGGTTTGGAGATTTCGTGGGCCATTTTCGTTTCGACTTCGTTTTGCGGTAGAGGTGGATTGAAGACAAAACGAGGGAAAACGAAACCAAAACGAAAACGAAAAAAAACGTTTAGGTTCAGCCCTGCCTTCGGGGAACTCGCGTCACACGACATCTCTGCAGGGTACTCCGTCACAGAAGAGCGGGGCTGACGGTCGACTTGGACGGCATAGGCCGCCTATGGGTGGTTCATTGTTTGCGGGTGTCCATTCAAAATCCTCCTCATCCTCCTCATCATCAGCAGCAGCGTCGTCGTCGTCATCCTCTACGAAGGGATGGGAGGGTTGGAGATGATGTCAGATGAGGTGCGAGCGCACCTAGCCTACCTCCCCTCCTCTCCCTGCTCCTCCCCCTCATCCCATTCCTCCTCCTCCCCGTCCTCCTCCTCCTTCACCTCCCCATCCCCCCCGCGGTCTTGCTTGGAGGTTCTCGCTGGTCCCTGCAGGTTTTCTCGCTTCGGGATGCGCCAGCAGCTGCGCCTCGCCGAGAGCCACCTGGAGGTGCCATCATTGACCCGAGCGGCCGCCGGAGGCCCGAGCTGGGGCCCGAGAGCACAGAGAGCGTCTGCCCTCCCCTGGTGTTATGTCGCTCCAACCTGCTTTAGCCTCGATCACCAGAAATAAGTTCGAGCGCCCAAAAAAGTGCCGAAACTCAAGGGTTTTCACGTGTCGGGCCCTGGGAGACACTCGCCCGACACTGTTTCGACGCTGTTTCGACACTCTTTTGACACTTTTCCGGGCGCTCGAAATTATTTCTGGTATGCGGTCCTTAAGTAGGATGAGAACAACAGAACCCTCGTGTTTCTCTGGATTACGCCACGCCGCCGCCCCACTGCGGGCTTGCCGGCTGCTGCGTGTGGCTCCTGAGGGCCTTTTGGGCGCCATCCGTGGGCTCCTCGGGGCTCCTCTGAGCATCGAATGGCCTCCTGGCACATCCCGCCAGCGTGCCTGGGCTGTCCTCCCCTGATGCTGTTCGCCCCTTCCTGGGCCTCCCGAGGGCTTCTCGCCGCCTCGGCCGGAGCCGTCTCGACGAGTTGCCCCAGGTACGGGCAAAAACGCTGCAGCACCGCAAACGGGATTCGACCGATGGAGCCCGGAACCCCATCCTCCAGCGGCAGCTCTCCAGCCAGGTCGGTTCGTGAGGGCCCTGTGCGGAGACGCCTCCTCCATGTCGAGCATTGGTGCCGCAGCTGCTGCCTCCCTCACCTCCTCCATGGGGTACGGCGCAGTGCCTCTTCCATCTTGCTTTCGAGTTCACGCATTGCCTTGCGCGGGGTGGCGGAGTGTCCGTGGCGAAAAACTTTCGGCGCCAGGATCTCAGGCTTTGGGCCTTGCGCGAGGGCGTGCGCAATTGTCTCAATCGGCCCTGCTCCGACAAGGGGGGGAGGCGGACGGTGATGTCGGTGCTGTTGCCTGTTGTTGGTGATGATGTTGGTGGTGACGATGTTGCTCACGACATTGTTGATGGTGATGATGGTGGTGATGGTGATGGTGATACTGATGGTGATAATGATGATGATGATGATGATGATGATGATGATGATGGTGATGATGATGGTGATGGTGATGGTGATGATGATGACGTTCATGATGATCATGATGACGATGATGAGTGTGATGGTGATGATGATGCTGATGACGATGAACAGGTTGATGATGGTGACGATGATGATGCTGATGATGATGATCATGATGATGTTGATGATCATTATTATCATTATGATCATGATTATGATCATGGTGATGATGATGACGATGGTAAGGATGATAGTGATGATGGATCATGCTGATGATCATGCTGATGATCATGACAGCGATGATGATGAACATGATGATGAACATGATGATGAGTTTGATGGTGATGATTAGAGTGGTGATGATACGGATGATATGATATGATGATGAAATTGATCGTGATTATGATGGTGATACTTATGATCCTGATGATGATCATAATGATGATGGCCACGATGATGATGATGATGATGATGATGATGATGATGATGATGATGATGATGATCATGATCATGATCATGATGATGATGATGATGATGATGATCATGGTGCTGATGATCATGATGATTATCTTGATGATGATCACACCAGTGATGATCCTGATGATGGTGATGATGATGTTGATGCTCATGGTGATGCAGGTTATAGTGCTGATTAGGAAGATGATGATCATGATGCTGAGGATGATGATCCAGATGGTGATCATGATGACGATTATGATACTCGCGCTGGTCATGATGATGATGATGATCAGGATCAGAATCAGGATGATGATCATGATGATAGTGATGATGATGATGATGATGATGATGATGATGATGATGATGATGATGATGATGATGATGATCATTATCATGATGATGATGATGATGATGAGGATGCCGAGAATGATGAGGATGATGAGGATGAGGATGAGGATGAGGATGAGGATGAGGATGCCGGCGATGATGGTGCTGATGATGGTGATGATGGTGGTGGCACCAGCCTCCGTCCCGCCCGTCCCTCCTCGCAGGGCCAGCCCGCATTGCCCTACCTTGTCGGCGTTTGCCCCGGAACTTGCATGGACAAACAAAGATACCCCCAAAAGGGGGTGCATTATTAGAGGAGGATCGCGGGAGTCAAGGTTGCCGGTTACACATGCAAGCACGTAAGAGCGATCCGCCTGAATTTGGGTGTTGTTCGTGATCTTCTATGAGATTGAGATGAGGATTAGGAGGATGAGGAACAGTTGGAGCAAAAACCGAAGTAATGGAGTCATAGTATTAATAGTGGTCGTAGCCATCTTTGCCGTAGTCGTAGGCGAACGTAGACGGATGCGAATGTTGGTGCCGATATGAGTTGTGTTCCAAGTCTAGTCTTGCAGGCCACGGCTAGGCCATGATAATTGTAACCAGTTGGCGATGACCTGAGTTGAGCCTCATTGTCGTCCGTTGGGACGGTGGTGTTGATGGTGTTGATCGTTGTTGATGTTGGTGTGTATGTTGATGTTGTTGTTCACGACGATAGGGAGCAGAGTGACGAGAAGCCTTAGCAGGAGCTTAAAGTACACCTACAGCTGGTACGCAGGCTACCCGTGAACAACGGGTGCGGCCCGTGCCAGTATTGCTCGGCGCAACATTGACAGCGAGGTTGGTATGTGAATTCTCTCGCATCTCTTCAACCCGGAATTTTATGTGCAGCCATTGCCTCATCGGCAATGAGTTGCCGTCGCAACCATATTCCAGACAACACAGCTAACGAGCCACACCGTTTCGCTGACCTGGCGGGTCAAAGACATCTCAGCATTGGAACGGCATCTTTATTCGTAGTTGCGCCTTCCATATTGGAAGGGTCTTCGTCTGGGGTAGAATCTCTCTTTGGAGCATCGGGCTCTCGACGCATGGGCCGATCTTGCAAACCCGCGTTGTCGTGGCCATGTGTCGGTCGGCCGTATCAGTAGCCGAAGTAGAAGTAGTGTCGGTCGTAGTAAGGTAGTCGTATTAGTCGTGTTCGTAATTCCAGAATGAACAAGACTCCGATCAAACATGTAGTATGCAGAAATACGCGAATGGATTTGAACAGTGTTAGAAGGAATCGCGGTTACAAGGGCAGCACCAGCGGTAGTACGAACAGGGTGAGGTTATTGTTTTCCTACGCGGCAGGACATGCCCTCTGAATCTCCTGCCCCGCCCACTCCCCGTATCTCTCTTCCCCCCTTCCCGCTCTATTTCATCCCTCCCCTCTCCTCTCTCGCGCCCTTCCCCCACCCGCCGGCCCCTCCCAGTGCTCCACCTCTCCCTCCGCCTCTCCCTCCCTCCCACCTCCCCCGCCTGCCCCTTCTCATCCGCCTCCTCTCCCCCTGCCATCTCTGCTCCGCGGCGGAGCGGAGATGGCAGGGCTAGAAGCGGAGCCTCCGCCTCTCCCCCCGCTTCCTCGTCCTGCCCCCCTCCACTGGCCCTTCCCTTCCCCCCCCTCCCACCTTACCTTCGGGGCTGACGAGGCGTTGGTCAATGCAAACGGGGGTCAGTCAGAGCTCTGGATCTTGCAGGATCCTGCAGAGCCAAGGATGCACCGACCCGGGTCAGGGTGCAAGATTGTGGAACGGAGGGGGAGGAGGAGGAGGAGGAGGAGGAGGAGGAGGAGGAGGAGGAGGAGAAGGAGGGAGAGGAGGGGGAGGTGGAGGAGTACATGGACGATAATATCTGAGATCCTGGCATCCTCGATTTTCGCACAACGGGCGCGCTCGCCCTGTTTCGGGCACCGGCACCCCCACGGATCGACGCCGATACTCCTCCTCCTCCTCCACCACCTCCTCCTCCTCCTCCTGCTCCTCCTCGTTCCTCCTCGCTCCTCCTCGCTCCTCCTCGCTCCTCGCTCCTCGCTCCTCGCTCCTCCTCCTCCTCCTCCTCCTCCTCCTCCTCCTCCTCCTCCTCCTCCTCGCTCCTCCATCCGCTCCTCCATCCCACTCAGCTCCGTTTCTCGCGGCCCGCTCAACCTTCCTCTCCCCCCCAGCCTCCCCGCGCCTGCAGCCCCCCCCCCCGACACCTGCCCCTCCCATGTGCGCCATATCCTCCTACTATTCCGCTCTACTCCTCTCTCCTCCCCCCTTTCCCTCCCCCTCTACAGCTGGACCGAGGTATAAGATTGAGGTCGGCTCGGGGAGGGTACCCTCGTGTTCTTCGTGTCTGCTGGATGTCCTGGTGCATCCTGGGGAGGGTACCCTTGGATGTTCTGTGTGTTTTTTGGCCGACGGAGGGTGTCCTGTGCTTGCAGGATGCTCCTCTGTCCCAGTTCCGACTTCCGACTGTACCCCCCCTCCCCCGCCCTCCCTCGCCTCCCTCCCGCGCCCCCTCCCTGAGGGGGGGCTGAGGAGCCGGAGGAGCGAGACCCGTCTTCGCGGGGGCAGAGTGCAGCGGCGGACACGGGCCGTGGCTCGCTCTGGCCCCCGCCGCCCGCGCCCAAGGTGGCACGGCTCGCCGGGCGGGCGCCGGACACCGAGGCGCGCTGCGGGAGGGGGGGGGGCTGGGGTCCTGGAGGGTGGAGGCCCGAGGACGGGGAGGCCCTCCTCCTGCAATGCCTCCTCCTCTTCCTCCTGCTGCTGCCGCTCTTTCTCCTTCCCCTCCTTCATCTCCTCCATCCCAAGTCCTCCTCCTCCTCCTCCCTCCTCCTCCTCTCTCCATCTCTCTCTCTCTCTCTCTGTCTCTCGCAACATCGCGCGGTGATCCTACTCCATGGCCGCGCGCACGCTGGTGCCCCAGGGGGTGCTCGACGCGCGCGGCCGCGGAACGCACCCACGCCGGGCACGTCGTTTCCCAATGTTCTAAGGATGGGATGGCGGAAGAGTAGGGGCTCCGTCCAACCAAACCCACACTCCTGGATTTTCAAGAGAACTGAAGAGGTTCAAAAAAGGCGGGATGTAGGGCGACCATGCCACTCACGTCGTGGGCGCCACTCGAGACGTAGTGCCTTGTATGTCGCGTAGTACATGTAGTACGCTCGTCCGCGGCGCAGTAGACGACAGAACCTTGTTGATAACGCTGGGGCGTAAATCGAGACAGCGAACAGATGTGTGCATACCGCGCACACGCTTCTGCGGCCCCTCTACGGTTGCCGTAGGCCCACGCTTGTTGTACGCATGGATCGGCGACGGTACACCCATGGTGTTGTAGCGTTATATCTTAATCGAGGTACGGTGTTGGTCCGAAATGTCGATGAAGCATTTCGAATTACCCGTCGAGGCAGGTTGTTGATTTCGTGTCAGGCCGTTTGGTAGCTCCTGGGTTCATGTTGTGCAGTTTCATCCTGATATTGCGTGTGATCGGGTTCTGGGTATTCAGGTCCGTATATATTGGCTCCCCTTCCTCCTTGTCATCGTGCTTTTCCTCTTCCTTCCTCTTCCCCATCTCTTTCTCTCCCTTTCCTTCCTTATTCGTCCTCCGTCCTACCGCAGCCACCGCCCAGTTTGCTCGACCCTCGAAGGCTTCGGAGCAGGCAGCTGAACTCGGTCATTTCTGAGGGAGGTGCCATGTTGGTGGCCCCTGACGTGAACCTGGGCCCCTCGCCAGGGTACAGAACATACCCTCTTCCATCGGCACAGCTGTCTGTCCCTTTCTCTCTTCTTTGGCCACCCCTCGCAGGCAGTGAACTTCTTTCTATTCCTCGTCCTCCTCCACAGCCGACGATATGACTTTTGTCCACCGGCGGTGTTTCCTGAATTTCGGTTCCTCGGGGGCTTTATGCGGGACCCAGAACCATCGAGATAGCATCTGGGACGAAGACTGAGCCCTGGGGAAGCGGTCGGGACCTCTGGCTCCGCCGGTTGCAAAAAAAAATCGGCGGGTGCCAAAAGCAGAACGAGGTCGCCCGCGGGTTTTTTTTCGGCCGGCCAGGCGGCTTGCCCTCGGCCGCAGTGCCGTGTGTTCTTCGTCGGGCCGGCGCGAGGCGGCCGAGTCGGCGTGAGGCGGATGGGAGCTGCGAGCTCGTCGAATTCCGTGTGTTGGGCCATGGCTTGCGCGCGCGGCTTGTGCGGGCTCAGCGGAAACAGGCGGGTGGCACAATGTTCGTATGTTTTGTTCGCGGCTGCGACTGCTGCTATTTCTGATGCTACTGGTTTTGTTGTTGCCTTATCGCGCTACGACTACGGCTATTAATCGTGTCATTACTGTTGCTACGTCGCGTTTTATTAATATCACGATTGCGACTGCGACAACTATACACGATTGCGTACTACGACAACTAGTACTAACTGCGACCACTACTACTACTACGACTAGTACTACGATTGACTATGACTTACTACTACTACTACTACTACTACTACTACTACTACTACTACTACTACTACTACTACTACTACTACGACTACGCTACTACTACTACTACTACTACTACTACTACTACTACTACTACTACTACTACTACTACTACTACTACTACTACTACTACTACTACTACTACTACTACTACTACTACTACTACTACTACTACTACTACTACTACTACTACTACTACTACTACTACTACTACTACTACTACTACTACTACTACTACTACTACTACTACTACTACTACTACTACTACTACTACTACTACTACTACTACTACTACTACTACTACTACTACTACTACTACTACTACTACTACTACTACTACTACTACTACTACTACTACTACCTACTACTACGATTACGATTAGTACTATGTCCACGAATTCTACGTTCACTTCTACTACTCTTACGACCACCAATACCATGACGATTGGCATGACTATTACTCTCACTGCTATGATTACCAGTACTGCGATTACTACCATCATATCGAGTACTTCTATGACCAGTACTACTACTACTATTACTACTACTACTACTACCACTACTACTACTACTACTACTACTACTACTACTACTACTACTACTACTACTACTACTACTACTACTACTACGGCAACAACTATTGCTATTACGATTACAATTACTGCTACTACTACTACTACTACTACTACGACTACTACTACTACTACGACTACTACTACTACTGCAAGTTTTACTACTATCGCTACTACTACTATTTCTACTCCTAGCGCTACTACTTCAAGTGCCATTAGTACCATCATCACCCGTACCACTACTGCCGCTACCACTCCTGCAAGTATGACAACTCCTACCATGTCTTCTACTACTGGCGTCACGGTTACTATTACGACTACCACCACTCATATACATAAAAGTAGTAGTAGTAGTAGTAGTAGTAGTAGCAGTAGTAGCAGTAGTAGTAGTAGTAGTAGTAGTATTAGTAGTAATAATAGGGGTGGCAGTAGTAGTATTATTCTTATTATTCGTACTACGAGTACCATTACTACTACGAGTTATATTCCTACTGCTACTACTACGACTATTGTCACCAACCCCACGCATACTGCTCCTACTGCTACTATCCCTACTTCTACGATCTTTCTTACTGCTATCATTATCTTTACTTGCGATCGTTACGACAAATACCACTGCGACAATTGTTGCTATTAGCTCAACTTCTGCTACGGCCACTACCACGACTACTTTGTTTACAACTGGTACGACCACGCCCACCACCACCATTACTACTACTACTAGTG
>CAUYUJ010012325.1:132046-204546 GCA_963575745.1 Prorocentrum cordatum | reverse complement strand
ACTACTACTACTACTATTACTACGGCTCGTACTACTCGTTCGCGTACTATTTTTATTTCTTGTATTATCATTTCTACTACGACGGTAACTCTTCTGGACGCCCGAAATGGGTACGGAAAGAATGGGTACAATGCCCAACTGCAGTTCCTGTTCATTTTGAACAGGACTCGTTGTCCACGCCGCCGCGGCCTGTGTCCGTTTGAGACAGAAGGCCGCCTGCCCAACAGCGGCCGCTGTCGGTTTGGGACAAAATTTGTTGGTGGGCATTGTACCCATTTTTCCGTACCCATCTCGGGCGTCAAAAATTATCACGCCCGTGCGGGCTGCGTCCCTGGCCCCCCGACGACATGTGTTTTTTCATGACGTCGACCCTGGGGGTCTCGACCCTTCCCCGGGGACCGGTGTTTCATCTTGGAGCCTTCCCGACGGGTGCCGAAGGCGAGTCGGGGCACCCAGAGGCCGAGAATGTCGCACATCTTGCTGTCATGATTGTTCCATGGTTCGACGGGGGGGTCTGGGCCTTCCGTGCCGCGACGAAAAAATCGGGGGGGAGCAGAACCCCCACCCTGACACGTCGATTAGCGGATTGTCCGTTTTCGGCTCTCGAGGGGGCGCCGCGGCCGTCATTTTCCTTGCTTGCGCCCGCCAGGTCTGGGCCCGAGGTCGTTTGCACTAAGCCACGTTTTACTGAAGGTGGTTCTGTCCATCCCCGAAAAATGTCTGGGCCGGTCGCCGTCGGTCCGTCCGCTGCTGACCGCGCGGCCGCAGGGCCAGCGCGGCCGCCGCCGCCGCCAGCGCCGCCGCCGCGTCGTCCCTTTGAGCTCCACGAGGCCTGCTCCGCTCCGCGGGGTGCCCGGGCGGCGCACGCTGGGTCGGATGCTCCTCGATGCTCGACCCTCGATCCCCTCGACCTCCTCCCCGGCGGCGAGCGCCGGGGGGGGGAGTGAGAAGGAGAAGGCTTTGTCAGAAGGCGGCGGGACTCTCAGAAGCCCTCGCGCCTTCTGAGAGGGTTTCCGTGTCTTTGGGGAAGGCTTAGGACATTGCTGACAAGCCCCGCGGATTTCCGAGCCTTCAGTGACGGCCTGCCCCCTCTCATTTTCCCCCCTCGCTCGCCGCCGATCGACCATCGATCTCCTCGACCTCCTCGATCCCCGATACTTGATTCTCGACAGGGCTCGAGCTAGAGCGTGCTTCTGCGATTTCCTGAACCGTTTGTTCGTTCTGCGCGCAAGAAGGCGGAGCGAAGACAGACCGAGGGAGAACGGAACCATAACGAAAACGGAGAACACTGTTTAGCTCGAGCCCTGACGCTCGATCTTGGGTACTCGACCCCCTGCCTGCGGAGGGGGAGAAAAAGCCAGGGCCCAGGTCTCGATCCGCCTCCAGCCTCGATCCTCCTCGACCCTCCTCGATCCTCCTTGATGCTCATCGATCCTCATCGATCCTCGATCCTGGATCCTCCTCGATGCTCATCGATCCTCGATCCTCGATCCTCCTCGATGCTCATCGATCCTCATCCTCGATCCTCGACTCTCCTCGATCCTCCTCGATGCTCCTCGATCCTCGACCCTCGATCCCCCTCCCTCCTCGAGCCTCCTCGGCCCTCGACGCCCCCTCGCCCTTCTCCGGAGGTGCCCGGGGCGGGCGGCTCCGCCTTGGCGCTCGCCGCCGCGGCGTCGCAGGCCGGCCGGGGCCGGCGGCGGCGGCGGCGGCCGACGGCGGCCCGGACTTGCCGCGGCGGCCCGGACCTGCCTTCTCGGGTACGGTAGGTTCGTGTCGTGTCGACCGGCGGCGACCCCAGCGTGGGCGTTCAAGGTTGAACGCCGCCAGCGACCCAGAGTCGGTCGATGTTGAAGGATCGCACGTCTCGGAAAGGGTATTCGGGTCGGGCGAAAGGGGGGGATTGGGAAAGGGGGGGTTACGAAATTTGCTGCATGCAGCTGGTTTCGGCCCCGCCGAGGGGCCCATTCTTCGATACATGGCCGCTCCCGGCGCCGGGAGGCGTCGGGAAAATCAGCTACGTGGGCTGATTCTCAAACCCCCCCTTTGCTATCCCCCCCTTTCGCCCGACCCGAGGTATGGCCAGGACCCCGTGCAAGGGGACCCGGTTAGTGGTCGGGCCCCGGAGCCTTCGAATTGGCCAGAATCACTAGACCAGGTTTGGCATACCCTCCACCTCCATCTTCCATACCTTCCGACCTCTGCGGAAGGCGCGGAAGGTGATGCATTGAAACTACTAAAAGCCTAAGGAAACGCAAGAAAAGACAGCGTTCCACGAAGCGCAAGAGTGCGGAAGCTCAGCACGGAAGGCCTGGAAGAATGAGGGCGAGGGTAGCTGGTGTTTTTTCGGGTGACGGCAGTTCCGGTTAGTGGAAATTGGACGGGGGGGCGCCCCCGGTACAGATCTTTAAACCAGGTTCCATTAAACCCAGTTCTACCAACGCCCGACCTGCGGCCGCGCGCAGACCCAGAGGTCCAACGTCCTTGGAAGAAAACAAGACGGAGGTTTTCCTCGAGTTTCGGCCCCTGCTTACCAGCCTGGAACATATCCCTATCCTTATGCTGGGCATCTCATCATCACGATGCCAATCTTAGGGATTCCCTTATTTTTTGAGGGCGCATCGCTAAGATTGTCATCGCTCTTTGGCGTGCCAATCTTGGGGATAGGGACACGTTCGAGGCTGGTAACCTTCGGGCCCCCGCCGGGCCTCGGGACCGTCAAATAACGACTCGGGATGAAAATCTGGTCCGGGGGAATGGGTCGAGACTTCTGGGGACCCCGCATTGAGACAATCACGACATCGGATGTTTGGGGAGATCGCCATGGGTGGAGCGGGCCCTGCCGCCCGAGGGAAACGGGTTCTGAGGTTTTTGTTCGCCGTGCTCGGGCTCTCGGGGCCCTCCACACGGTCGCTGGGGCTGCAGAGAACGACTCAGGATGAAGAGCTCGTCCTGGGGGAAGGCCCCAGTGTCCAGGACCCGCTTCCCTGAGGACCCTTTGTCCCCCATGCTAAGACAGCGGCGCAGACCTCGGACGACGGCTTGGACTTCCCCACAGCCGCGCGCAGAGGAGTGTAGGGGCTCAGTGGGCCCTGGAAGCAACAGGGCCGTTTCTGTTACCTGTCTAGTTGTGCCGTTTGTTTGCTGATTCTGGCGCCGTTTGTTTGCCCGTCGAAGTGCTTTTTCCAGTTCCAGCTCCAGTTCCAATGCCGGAGCCGTTTTTTGGCAGTTTCTGGTCGTTTTTCCTGAATTTTTTTCAATGGTCAAGAGACGTTTCTTGGAAATAGTGAAAAAACGGTTTCATTATTTCCGGGTGATTTTGTTTGTAGATGTAGGGCGGGCGCTTTCCAAGAAGCGGTTTCCTTCTAAGAAGGCTGCCCCCCTCCCCATACTCCCATTTGCGCGGCGGCAATCCCTCTCGGTCCGAGGTCCTTCATGATTCCCAGGTGAGCGACGAGAGAAATTGGGATCGTCTGCGCCGACATTGGCGCATAAGGTGCCCACGCATGGTCGCGCGTACCCGCTTTGGTTTCCGACGTGGCGTGCCGCGCCAGCGGCCCGCGTAAGCCACAGCGTAAGGCCGCCATGCCATTTCGCGTAGTAGCTGGTTTGTTCTGGATAGATGCGTGATGGTCTCAGCGGGGCCCGGTCCCCTACAGTCAAAAACCCTAATAAGGACGCGCGGCTTTGCTCAGGGTACCCTTGCGTCCTTGCTCTTCCTTGCTCTTGCGCCCTTGGGTGGGTTTTCGTCTTCCGCCGCCCCAGAAATCCCAACTTCGGCTCCCAAGGGTCTTGCGTCCTTACCGCGCGTCCTTATGAGGGTTTTTGACTGTATGGCCGCCACGCCATTTCGCGTAGTAGCTGGTTTGTTCTGGATAGGTGCGTGATGGTCTCGGCGGGGCCCGGTCGCCTAGGTCACCCAGGGGGGCGCCACGATTATGATGTTTCGCGCGCCGCGGTCCGGACCAGAGCGGGTTCCCCGAGGGGCCTGCGCGAGGACGCGCAGAGGATCGCGGGGCGCGATTCGCGAAATTGGGCGACGCAGAGGAGAAACGCCAGCATCGAGAGTCGCCTCGGAGATCCTGATGTCGAAGGTCGAGGAGACCTCGGGCCTCCCGGGGGGGGCCTCCCTGGGGGCTTCTCCGTCGCCACGGCTGGAGCTCCCGCCTCGCCACTTGAGGAGGGGGAGGAGGAGGAGGAGGAGGAGGAGGAGGAGGAGGAGGAGGAGGAGGAGGAGGAGGAGTAGGACAAGGAGGAGGAGGACGCGAAATTGGAAAAGGAGGAGGAGGAGGAGGAGGAGGGATGGGGGCCTGGGGAGTGGCCTTGTGACGTACCGTTTCGTGCCCAGGGTGGCTGGGAACCATGAGATATTGGCGTTCTCTCGGCGGGGAGCGAAAGGGGGAATTGAGACGGAGAGGGCCTTTTCAGAAGGCGGCGGGACTTCTCAGAAGCCCTCGCGCCTTCTGAGAGTTTTTTGTGTCTTCGGGGAAGGCTTAGACCACTTCTCGGAAGTCTGGGGGACTTCTGAGCCTTCTGAGAAGGCCCGCCCTTTCTCACATTCCCCCTAGGCGCGCCGGCTAGTTGTCGGGTGTTTTCGTCGGTTTCGGCGGTGTCCCCGACTCGGGATGCTCGCCGAGAGCGTTCGGGGGGTGTCCAGATCGTCCCGAACGGCCGCCGGGGAGCCGAATCATGTCCCGAAAACCTCAGGGGGTTGGGGCGACCCTGAGATCCTGGATGAGGGGGGGTTCATCGGCTGCAAGTAGGTAAGTAGGTCACGCAAGGTTCGCGCGTCGTTCATCCGCCGCGCTGCTGTAGTGGGAAAGTCCTCCAGGACCAGCCCGTTATTCGTCACCCGCCACTTGACTTGGGGGCGCGCCGCTCAGCATTCCTCGAAATCTTCCAGTCTGGACGCGTTCCCTCCGTCATCTGTCGTCGTTCGCTCAATCTCGCGTTAGAGAACCGCCGTCGCCGGCGGACTGGCGCCATTTGGTCTGAGCCTCTACGCCTCCGACCTCCCCCGCCCTCTATCGACTTGCACCCTCTGTCGCGCAAGTGTATTTCCTCAGAGATTCCTCTCGCTTCGCGGGGTGCACGTTCGGAGTACGTGCAGTCAAGTCGTTTTGGGGGTTCTCGGGTGTCTTTGGGGGACTTCTTTGGGGTCTCTTTGGGCTTCTTGGGGGCGTCTTGAGCCGTATTGGGCGCTGTTGCGCCGTTCGGCCCTTGAGGAGGCCCTATTGGGAGCCTGTCGCGGCCGCCTGGGGGCTCTCTTTGGGTCCTCTTGGGCCGTCTCGAGGGCCCCTTGGGTCGTCTTGGGGACCTCGTTGGACCGTCTTGGGGCCCTCTGGGGCCGTCTTGGGTCCTCTCGGGCGTTTCTTAAGCAGTCATGAGGCGATTTGGGAGACTGATTGGGTTGTCAGGAGTCGGAAGAAAAAAAACGAGAACGCGAAACACCTTCAAATTTTCGGACAATAAATGATTTGGGCTTGCGAAGGCGTTATTGGGGTCCCACTTGGGCCGTCTTGGGCGCTTTTGGGGCTCTCTTGGGGCCATCAAGGGCCGTCTCAGGGCCGTCGTGGGTCTTCTAGAGCCCATCGTGAGCCATTTTGAGGTCCTCTTGGGCCCCCGGGAGGGCCACGGGGCCCAAATCATAGCTTTTCCATCGGTTTGGGGGGTTTTTGAAGCCCCGAAGGGGTCCACCATCTTTGGGTCGGTGGATGTGGCGTGGGGGTTAGGGGGGAGACATTCTAATGTAACACATTTCAACATGTAGTAAATATGCACTTATCAGATACATCGGATACGTTGCATTAAGGCGTTCGCCAGAAAACGCTGCCGCTCAGCACGTCACCTCCGGACGTGGATTCCTCTCGCTTCACGGGGTGCACGTCCGGAGCACGTACAGTCCAGTCGTTGTCGGGCTTCTGTGAACCCCTTGGGGGCCCCTTGGAGGCTTCTTTGGGGCCTCTTGGGTCCTCGCGGGGGCGTCTGGGAGGCCTCTTGGGGACCTCTGGGAGGCCTCTGAGGGCCTCTCGGAACCCCGTGTGGGCATCTTGGGGGCGCTCTTACGCTGACTGTCTTGGAGTGCTCTTGGGCCGTCTTGGGGACCCCTTGGGGCATCTCGGCGGCCACCCAGAAGATCGCGTAAAGCCGCCGGACAAACAAAAATCCGGTGGCTCAATCGCCTCCAAGACGGCCAAGACCGCGGCGCCGTGACAAGAAAGCCTGGGTTACAGCTCGCGCAGCAGATTCATGCGTGCATGCATGCACGAGCACCTGCGGCTACGCAGGCAGAATCTTTATCGGCGAGCCTCCAGAGCGCTGGCCCTGCGCCGGCGGCTCGGACGGAACGCAGAGAGAGGGAGGAAAGGAGGGACGAGCAAACGAAGACGAACGCGCAGGCGGGAGGCCAGGGCCAGCGGGACGAGGCAGGCAGGCAGGCGGGCAGGGGCGGAGACGGGTCAGCAAGCAGGGAGGGGAGGAGGAAGAGGACGAGGAAAAGGAGGAGGAGGAGGGGCAGCAAAAGGGCCGGTCCAGGGGCCAGGAGGGAAGGGCCGCCCGCGACGAAACTACGGACCCTACGGCGGCGACAGGAAGCGGTCGCGATGGGTGTTAGGAACCGTTGTGGGCGTCGGGAAGGGCGTCGGCCTCTTTGGGCTGTCTGCGGGCCCGCTTCGGCCGTTTTGGGGCCCTCTTGAGGGCTTCTTGGGCCGTCCGGGGGCCACCTCGCAGGTTTTTTCGGCCGTCCCTTTGAGAGTCGAAATCGGCGGGAACGCTGACATTTTCAACAAACCATGAGAAAATCAAATATTTGAGCTTCTGGAGGCGCTCTTGGGGGTCCTCTTGGGGCCGTCTTGGGCCTTCTTGGGGCCTTGTTGGGCCCCCTTGGGGGGCCATCTTGGGCCGTCTTGGGGCCGTCTTGGCCCGCGCAGAGGCCATCCTGAGCCGCCCTGACGCCCTCGTGGCCCCCAAAGAGGCCCAAGAAGCCGAAATCACTGATTTCCCATCGGTTCTTGTAGGTTTTCAGGGGGGGCGTAATAATGTAACACACTACAATGTGTAGCAAGTACGCAGCGCTCGGATACATTGGGTACGTTGCATTATCACCTCCGCAGAAAACGCTGCCGCTCAGCACGTCACTTCCGGACGTGGATTCTACAGGCTTGCGCTACCTCCGCCGACCCTTTAATGGTACCTGCTCTGGTGGCATTCGCAGCTCGTGGTAAGCCTCTTGGAGGCAGCGGTAACGCCTTTGGAGCCTCTTGGGGGCCGTTTGGAGGCCTTTTTGTTGGGCCTCTGGGGCCTCTTGGGTGTTTCTTGGCGGCCTGCCAACCGGCTCGGGGATCTTTCTGAGACGGAGGGCTCGACATATTTTCGCGGGTTCTCCATCTTGGGGCCTCTTGGGTTATCTTTGGTGCCTTTTGAGGCGCTCTTGAGCCGTCTTGGACCTTTTTAGGGGTCTTGTGGGTTGTCTTGGCACGATGTGCGGGGCCTTCTAAGCCGTCTTGTGCGCCGTGGGCGCCTTAGAACCTAGAGGCTAACAGTATACGTATATGAGACGGTCTTTGGCTTTTGAGGCCCTCTTGGGAGCGTTCCTGGGGGCCCTGTTGGTGCATCTTGTGGGCCCTTTGGGCCGTCTTCGGTCCACAGGGGGCCTTTTGAAGCTGCCTTGGGCCGCTCCAGGAGTTTCTGTAGCCATCTGAGGCGTTTTTTTTCCCCTTCCAGGAGCTCCCAGAGGTTCCCGGGAGTTGCCCTCCAGCTCTCAGGGCTGCAACCCCTCTACAGTTTCAGGGCTGCGCTGTGGGGCACCCCGCTACGTGCTGAAAGCACGGTGGCCGATCTTGGCGAGCTTTGAAACATCGTGAGGAGCTTGGTGCGAGCCCAAGAACCTACAAGAATCCTGGAAATCTCTGGTAATTCTAGCTGGTTTATTTTCAAGAGCTGTGAGAAGCACTGCAGGACTCCGAGACTCAGATTCTGACTCGCCATAAGTGGGGAGGGGGGGTATGTTTTCTGAGAAATTTCGTCATTGACTTGTTTGTCATCGTTTGCTTCGTTGTTGATCTTGCGTGAACCCTTCATCCAAATCATATCCATCGACGTTCGATCTTCGGAAACTCTTTCTCGCTAGGCCTCATGCGTGATCATTGAGGCATGTTGGTGGAGCGTTGGGTGTTTTGGGGGGCGGTTTCCTCGGGCCTCTCGCGGATTTTGGGGGATCCGGTGGGGCGTTGTGGCGACCTTTTGGAGGTCCGCTGGGGGCTTTCGGGGACTTCCGGACGCGTGGCAAGGGCCTCCGCGGGGAATTTTTGGGCCCCCGTGGGACGTGGGGTTCGAATGCGCCTTCGGGTTCTCCCTTTTGGGGCCCTCTTGGGATTTTTTGGACCCCGGTGAGGTTTTCGGTCCGTTTTTGGGCGATCTTTGGTGCCCCAGGAGGGTTCCCAGACAGGCCCCTGGGGCCCCGCATTCGCACCGCAGTTTCCACGAAGTGTTTTTTGGTCCTAAGATTATCCGCTCTTCAAAACCAAGTGAATGGTATGGGGTGAAGTGTTCCTTCGCTCGTCGTTCCAGTCGGGTGGCTTGATTCGTTTGAAGTGGTATCCGTTCGTTTCTCAGCGGGGGTGAGTATGTGTGTGGTCGAGGAGTTGGTTGTCGATGTGTGAGGGACTCAAGTACTGTGGTGCGACAGTTGATTTGCCGTTCTTCCTGGCTTGTGGGTTTGATGTGTAGAGAATCCCCCAATATCCTGGCGTCGCAACTCTTTCGCCACGGGCGGTTTGGCTTTGTCTCGGGCCCGTGGGCCTTCAAGGAGCGATCCGGCTCGACGCAGTGCCGCAGAGGCGTGCAGGGCTCCAGTCGAGTTGTTCTACGAAATTGAAGTTTTTCGTGGCTTTGGGCCTCAGGGCGCTGGAGTAGGGCATTCCCAGACCCCGTCGCCGCCGAAGGTTGCGTCACCAGGGGAGGGGCTCCAATATGTCGCCGAGCAGCACGAGTCTCACGCTGGCGGCAGAGGACCCTGGGTAGCGCAGTCAAAGAGCAAAGAGAGGCACTGCGCGGTGCTGCGCGTACAGTAGACCAGACGGGAGCCCACACAGGAGCCCATGTGGGAGACCATCAGTTCACTGATTCTGGGTCTGGCGGCGGCCCACCCGGCAGCATCCTTCCTGGCCATTACGAGCCAGACAGAAAGGAGCCCGTCCAACGAGCCCCCCTGGGGCAACACGCCCAAGCGACCTGAGCGCGTTGTCTACCATCTCCTTCTCGGTCTCGCTCCTCCTTCTCGTCCTCATCGCTCCACCTGTTCCTCTTCCTCGCTCGTTTTCCGCTTCCTCCTCCTAGCCTTTCCTCCTCGCTTCTGATCCTCCCTCTTCCTCCCCCTTCCCCCCAATTTTCCTCCCACCCCCGACCGCGGAGGAGGAAGAGGAGGAGCGGGAGGAAAAGGAAAAGGGGGAGAGGCAGCGGAGCAAGAGGCGGTGGGGGGCGAGGACCGAGGAGGAGCGAGGAGCGATGACGAGCGAGGGGGAGCGGCGGGGGCGAGGGGCTGCGAGGGTCGAGGAGATTGGGAGGAGCAGCAAGGAGCCAACAGTCAGCCCGCATCGGAAGGATGGGCGAGGTGTCAAGGTCAGCCTTTGCATCCTTCCCCTTCTGTCCATCCTTGGCCGCTTTCGCTCTCCGCGCCGCGCCCGCAAAGTGCCCGCATGGCCTTCCAAATCCCCTGCTTCCTTGTCGCACGTGCTGTGTATCTCTGGGAGCTAGCCGTCGTCGGCGCCCTCGGCGTAGCCCTCGGCACCGCCCCCTGAGGTCCGACTCCTCGCAAACAGCGTCGCAGAAGATTGCGAGCGCGGCCCTGGACCCCATCGAGCCGCGTCGATCCGTGAGGGCCCGGGGGCCCGAGACGAGGCAAAGTCGCCTGTGGCGAACAACATGCGACGCCGCCGCCCGCCGCCGCGCTGCGGCTGCGCCCCTGTGCGGCGCAACGCCCCAGGCCGCGGCCGCGGCGGACGGCGGCGCGCCGCTGGTGGGCGGACGCCCCCCCGCTCGCAGCGCTGGCCGGCCGCCGCCCGCCGCCTCCGGCGCCCTCGGCGGCGGCTGCGCCCTCGGCGGCCCTCGGCGCCCTCCGCCGCCGCCCGCAGCGCCCTCGGCGGCGGCGGCCGGCGGGCCGGCGCCGTCGACGACCGGCGTCGCGGCCGCCAACGGCGGCGGCCGCCAGCTGCCAGCGTCGTTATCGCGAGCGGCCGCCGACGGCCGCCACCCGAGACCCCATCTCATCGGGGATAAAGGAGCCCCTTGACTTCTCCAGATCAGATGGTGGAGACGTGGCCTCACTTCGGTCTCCATCTCTGCATGCGGGATCCTATGTTTGAGCGGTTCGGCTTGATGCATGTGCACGAAAGAACCCCAGGGGAAACCAGCCCTGTAGGGGAAACCAGCCCCGGGGAATGTGGACGTCGTGTATTGGGGTGGCGATGCATTGAGCGCAGCGAGGGCTGCAGAAAAGGAGCTTTTGGGGGTCCCATGCATGCGGGCACTTTGGGAGCCCAGAAAGTACATTACCGCTGGGGGTCCACGTCATGAGCAAAGCATGACGTCGGAGTCTGGGGCCGCTGCCGCTTTCGACTGCGACGCCGCTGCGACGCCGCGACGTCGCCAAATGAGCGACGCGCAAAAACGGAGTCGTCTTCGCCGATATTGGCGCGTAAGCTGCCCGCGTAAAGTCGCGCGTGAGCGCCTTCGTTTCAAGCGTAGCGTGCCGCGCTGGCGTCCCGCGTAAGCCACCTTGTAAGGTCGCAGTCGCATCCCGCGTAAAACCCGCGTTTGCTCGTTTTCCATTCGGGCGGCGCAGAGAAAGGGTTGGTGTGTGCGGACATTCGCGCGCTGGCTGCCCGCGTAAGGGCGCGCGTGAGTGTTTTCGTTCCCACTGTAGCGTTCGGCGCAGGGCCGTTTCCATTTTATTTTCGGATTCGGCCCGATCGGGGCCCGTTAATCCGGCCCGGGGGCCATCATACGTCGATTCCCGGGGCAAAAAGCTTTACCTTTCGGGGAAGCGGTCGAGAGCCTTGGGGCCCCCCATGGACAAATTCAGAGGTTGATGGAGTCCCCATTGTGCCAAATCGATTAGCAACCCTTTTCGGTGCTCGACGGAGAGCTGCGGCCTCGATGTTTGGTGCATGCGCCAGCGGGGTTTGCTCCCCAGGGCAGTTCCACTAAAGGGCGTATCGCTGAAGGGGGTTTTGCAGCCCCCATGGCCGTTGCCGCTTTGCCATCATGGCGTGCATTGTCAGGCGAACGATTCCCCATCCCCCCCCGAGCGAACCTACGTACCCCATGTACCTGCTGAGCGAAACTTCGCCGCCTTGCCTAAAAGTATCGAAACATACTGTACGTGGTTTGTCGTCGTCGTCGGCGTCTGTGCGTGGCCATCTCCGGCCCTGGGGCCGCCAAAAAACGACCTGGGATGGGAAGTCGGTCTTCTCGGCATGAACGAATTGGGTACGGAAAGAATGGGTACGATGCCCAACAGCAGTTGATGTTCATTTTGAACAGGACTCGCTGTCCGCACCGCCGCGCCGACCTGCCCATTTGAGACAGGAGGCCGCGTGCCCAACAGCGGCCGCTGTTGGCTTGGGACAAGATTTGTTGTTGGGCTGTTACCCATTTTTCCGTACACATTTCGGACGTCCAATTCTTCGGGGAGGGGTCGGGATTTCCGGGGGCCGACGATGCGTTTCTCAACGCTCGGCCCCCGAGTGATTATCGAGCGTGATCAGACGGTTGAGCCGACGGGGGCAGGGGGGGGATGACTGCGAATGATGAGGACAGGGTGAGGAGCAGGAGGAGGCGGAGGACGAGGAGGAGGACGGGGAGGGGGAGGAAATGGAGGAGGAGGAGGAGGACGAGGAGGAGGAAGAAGAGGAGGAGGAGGAGGGGAGGAGGAGGAGGAGGAGGAAACGGACGATGACGACGCCGACGATGACGACGTCGACGCACTGGGCGGCGGCAGAGGCGGAGGAAGAAGAGGACGAGGGAGAGGAGGAGGGGGAGGAGGAGGAGGATGAGGAGGAGGAGGAGGATGAGGACCTGTGTAAACCAGGGAGTCATCAACGATTTTCGAATCAACCCTCCTTCCAAGCTCCCTCTTCATGGGCCCCTGAAACGGTTCATTTGCATTGAGGGAACTGCCTCGTTGGAAGACCGCCGTTCGAAGATTTTGAAGCCTGCCGAAACATTGTTCTCGGGATTCCAACGCCAAGGGTCGACTTGACTCTGGCGTATTGACGATCTTGAATCGTGCCAGAACGCCGTTCTTGGGACGTCAACATCGCGAATCAACGTAACTTTTGCGCCTTCATCGTGAATCCTTCCAAAACACTTTTTCTGGTGCGCTGATCATGAGAATCCGCGAAACATTCGCAACATTCAAGAACGACTGTGCGCGGCGCTAAGTGGAGAGCGACATTTTGAAGAGGAGCCGCTTTCAATCCGTGGAGCTCTCGCAAATGTTTGAAACGAATGCGCGCGGCGCTAAGGCGAGAGCGACATTGTGAAAACCACCCGCCCTCCATCCGCGAAGCTCTTGCAGGTTTCAAAACGAATGCGCGCGGCGCTAAGGCGAGAGCGACATTTTGGAAATCACCCGCCCTCCATTCGTGAAGCTCTTGCGCATGTATAAAAGAATGCGCGCGTCGCCCAGGTGAGAGGCACAATTTGGAATCCACCCGCCCTCAATGCGTGAAATTCTTGCATGTTTGTTACAACGATTGCGCGCGGCGCGACGGCGAGAGCCACATTTTGTGAACGACTGGCCTCCATCTGTGAACCTTTGTCCACTTTCTAAGCTTCAGGGTCATAAGTGGTGAGGAAGACTTAGGCGAAACGCCCGGCCCGCCCTGAAATTTGGCCTCGGGATGCGATAGGGGTAAGTTCCCCAATCAGAGTTTGCCCCTGTAGGGGTCCTGGCGGATTCACATGGTTAGGTGAGGTGTGTCACCGATTTCCGCGACCCGCCCCGGTGCCCAGGTGCCTGTGTGCCTGGGTGCCGTATTACCCTATAGCCCTTTAGCCCTATATCCCTATGGCTCTATGGCCCTATAGCCTTATCGCCCTATAGCCCTACAGCCCTATAGCCCTAGAGCCGCATAGCCTTACAGCGCTATAGCTCTATAGCCCTATATCCTTATAGCCCTATAGCCCTATAGATAGCCATGTAGCTTTATAGCCCTAACGCCCTATAGCCCTATAACACTATATGCCTATCGCCCTATAGCCCTCTGGTCCAATAGCCCCATAGCCCAATAGCCTTAAAGACCTATAGCCCTATAACCATACAGCCTCATAGCCCTTGAGCCCTAAAGCCCTATAGCCCTGTTGCTTTATATGCCTATCGCCATATAGCCCGATGGTCCAATAGCCACATAGCCCTATAGACCTACAGCCCTGTGGCCCTAGCCTATAGACCTATAGCCTCAGAGCCGACCCAGGGTCCTGTAGCCACATTGCCCCATAGACCTCTAGCTCTGAATTATGAAGGCGTTTGTGTAGTATCATTAGTCATAAGAGAATCTCATGGAGGAGGAGGAGGAGGAGGAAAAGGAGGAGGGAGAGGAGGAGGAGGAGCAGGATGAGGATGGGGAGGTTGAGGAGGGGGGGGAGGAGGATGTGGAGGAGGAGGGTGAGGAGGAGGAGGAGCAGGAAGAGGAGGAGGAGGAAGACGAGGGGGAGGAGGAGGAGGAGGAGAAGGAGGATTAGGAGGAGGAGGAGGAATAATAATAATAACAACAACAACAATACTCATATCACTAATAATGAAAATAATAATACTACTAAACGTATTAGTAAGAAGACGGATACTAATAACAAGAAGAAGAAGCAGAGGAGGAGGAGGAGGAGGAGGAGGAGGAGGACGAGGGGGGGGGGAGGGAGAGGGGGGGGGGGAGGGGGAGGAGGGGGAGGGGGAGGGGGAGGAGGAGGGGTGGAGGGGGGGGGGAGGGGGAGGAGGAGGGAGGAGGAGGAGGAGGAGGAGGAGGAGGAGGAGGAGGAGGAGGAGGAGGAGGAGGAGAGGAGGAGGAGGAGGAGGAGGAGGAGGAGGAGGAGGAGGAGGAGGAGGAGGAGGAGGAGGAGGAGGAGGAGTTGGAGGAGGAGCAGGAGGAGAGGAGGAGGAGGAAGAGGAGGAGGAGGAGGAGGAGGAGCAGGAGGAGGAGGAGGAGGATTAGGAGGAGGAGGAGGGGCCACGAGGAAGGGGGAAAGTGGAACGGGGGAGAAGAGGAAAGGCGACAATGACGACGATGGAAGGGGGGGGGAGGAATTGCAGGCGGGGGCTGGGCGGGGAAGGGGCGGGGTGGGCGGGGGGCGCTTGGAGGGGCGCGAGAAGAGGGGGGGCGCTGTCGAAACGGGCGCTGGCCAAGGGGGGCGCGGGCGAGGGCCGCGCGGCGGGGATGGCGTTGTGCCAACTTTGGGGCACCGGAGGTCGGAAGGGAGGCCGTTCCACGCGCCGGACGAACGCACTTAACGCGCCACAAACTATGCGCCGGATGGGCGCACTGTTCCCGCGCCGCCGCGCGCGCCGGTAGAAAGGACCAAATGCGCGGCCCGAGGCCGCGCTTCTCTGTCGGGGTCGCCGACGCGAGACGGGGGCACTACGCGCCGGGCGAACGCGCCCCCCCCCCTGGCTGGCGGAGCGGCCTATGCGCCGGGCGGACGCCAATCCTCTTGCGTTCTTCATCCACTGGTCGGAGGGACCTCCCGTGCGCTTGCCGGGGGCCCGAACGGCAGCGTGCCGCGGGCCCCGAAACGGCGTCCCCCGCCGCTCCTGGGGGCCGCACCCCGCTCTGGCGCAGGGGGGGGGGGAGATTGGCGGAAAAGGGAGTTTGGGCTGGCGCGCGGGCGTGGGGGGGGGGGTACGCCGAGAATGATGGGGGGGCGAGAGGGGGAGCAGATCGCGACACTTCGACGAGCCGAAGTCCGTCTGGCGCGACAGCCCAGGCTGCAAGCGCTCTCATCGCCGACGACATGTGGCAGGAGGTGCCGCTGCGAGAGCGCGGGCGGGGAGACCGCCCCCCCCCCCCCCCAATGGCGCGGCTTGTGAGGGCCCCGACCGCGGCGATCAGAGAATGAACGTTTCGTCTGCGCGCCCGCATGCAGAGAAACGCTGGTTGCACGCGCGCCGTGGCATGCTTCACGCGGCGCCCAGACAGTGGCAGCGCTGCCTCGGGGCACCCCCATTCGGCGGCCCAGGAAGAAGAAAACGGAACAAGTGCCAACATTTGACGGGACCCATTCGGAGGAAGGGCGCTAGCTTTGGCGCGCCGCGTCGGGCAGCAGGACGGGCCTGATGACTGCTGGAGGGGCGCCCCAAGGGAGGCGGCGGGCCAGGAGGCCGGCTGCAAATCGCCCCGGGCCGCTGGTGCACAGTGGACCCCCGGTCAAGCAGCAAAGCCGACTGTGCGTGGGTGTGCTGGAGGGGTTGGGCGATTGGGCGAGGTGCTCGGCTCGCCTGTGCAGCTCGCACATGCTGGCGATGGGGCCCAATTCGCGGTCGCCGTCAGGCTGCCGTGTTGCAGCCGTGAACTGTCGCGCGAAGGCTTGCCTGCGGTCGGACCGCTGGGTGCGCGAAAATCCGTGCCCTGCGCTGGTCGTGGCGGTTGGCCGCTCACTGCTCTGGTGGGGTGGGAGCTGGCGCGCCGGCGGTGGGAGCTGATAGCGGTGAAGGGGGCGCGATTTGCGCACGTCTTGCGGGTGAGCGTGGTCGCTGCGTTCGTCGTCGCCGTCGCCGTCGTTCATGAAGGCGCCGAGCCCAGGCGGATCGAGGTCGTCTCCGTCGAGGTAATCGCGGCCGCGGACTATCGCGGGGATCGAAGTAGTCAGGTCCTGGTGGGCCTTCCGGGGTTTGGGGGCCACCTGGTGAGCCTGGAGGCTCGTTCCCGCCTTGGCCTGTGTCGAGAGGGTTGGGTTTCATATTGCTGAATTCGGCCCAACAGCAAACCGCCCTTCCGTCAGGCAGGGGGGTGTTTGCTAATGTCAGATGGCGACGGCCGTGCAGCGGAGGACTCCATCGAATTCTTGTCGCCAGTGGGCGGCGCCAGTGAGGTCTTGGGCGCGCAGGCGTGCGCGGGCAGTGGCGAGCTCGTTGGCGAGGAGGTTGAAGGCGTAAGTCCACCGCGCGATGCACGCCTTGTTGATGCCTTGCTCGCGCTGGTGTCTTTCTACTCTGTGGACTTTGAACATGCCTGGTTTGGCCTGTAGGATCCCGTGTATCTCGAGCCACAGGTCTGCCTGGGCACCCACTCGCGGCGGTGGTTTGCCAGAGAGAGGGATTTCGAATCCGTCGACAACGGCTGAGTTGTCACAGAAGACGTGAGCTGGTCGTTCAACCGTGGCGGCTAGATGGAGTATGGCCGGCGTCTCGGCTCTCTGCGCGGAATTGGCCGTCAGTTCGCTGCGAAAGGGAGGGGCAGAGGTGGGGGGGGTTGCACGGGGGGGGCGGCGAAGGGGGCAGCAGGGACAGAGGAGGCGCGCAATCACGGGGGCTGAAAAAAGGGGGGAGGAGGAGGACCGCTTCCGGGGTTCATGACGTAATGGTACAACTCCATTGCAGCACATCTGCACGTCGCCAGGTTGTTTTGCCCTGGGAGCTCTGTTGCTGTTGTCCCGCGCGCTCTTGCGCTGCTGCGCCCGCTCGTTCCTTCGCCCCATCGCCGGCCCGACGCGACCCGAACACGGCCACCGGCCCGACGCGACCCGTCGTGACCTTCGGCCGCTTAACAGGCGCGGGAGCCGCCTGGGCAGCGGCCGAGGGTATTGGATACTGTCAAACTTGTTTCTTTTTCGCACGGCGCTTTCGGGCAACAGTTGGATATGAGGGTCGGAGATTCACGGGGTGGCGGGCCCTCAAAATTTACGCGTCGCAAACGCAGGCCCGCGGGCGCGTTTTCGGCGCGAGGCCCAACAGTCGGGCATTGAAGCTGAGCTGTTTTACTGCTTGGCGCGCTTCAAATGGCGTGCATCGCGCGCGAGTGGGCGTGCCTTGCGTGCATGTGATCCCCTGCGTGGAACGTGGAACCAGCCGTCTTACCATTCGGGCGTCATCGTCATCATCGTCATCACGATCACCGTCACAATCAACATATTTGCGTGTAGATGCCCGCTCACGGGGCGAGCATGCGCACGCGCGCGCGTTTGTGTTCTGCCAGGCAGCAGGCATGCGCCCGAACGCGCCCTGCGTCCCTCGGCGCCCTCTCGGGCAGGATTCTGCGCGTTCCTTCCACGATTGCGCCTGCGCTGGGGGGGCTCCGTCGTTCGCGGCGCTAGAGCGACGACGACGACGCCAACGACAACGACGCCGCCGACGACGACGATGATGGCGTCGGCGACGGCGACGGCGACGACGACGCCCACGCCTCCCGAGGTTCCTTTCGAGGTTCCCCTAGCTTTTTAAAGGCATCGGAAGCCCATGAGTCGGGAGGTTTCTCTGAAGGCCACCGACGACGGCGACGGCGACGGCGACACCGACGACGCCGTCCAGAAGCCGCCAGGGCCCTCCCCCCGGAGGTCTCCCAGGCGTCTTTTTGGACGTCCTTGAGGCCCCCGGAGGTTTCCCCGGAGGCTCGAGAACTCGCCCGCTGATTCTCCCGGATTCTCACAGATCCTCACGGATATGTTTGTTGGGTTGCAGCAGAGGATCCTGGCGGATTCTCACGGATGCTTGTGGATTCTGCTGCGTTTCTGACAAGAGTTCGCTGCAAATTCTTGCGGGTTCTCGCGGGTTGTCACGGATTCTCGTGGATTCTCGCGGGCTCGGCTTCGTCGCGCGCCGCCTTAGGGCGGCGCGCGCGCGCAAAGGCCACGAGGGCAGCGGGCGGCGATGACGGTGACCGCCCGCGCGTTTCTGCAGGCTATGGTGTCCGCCTGTGGGCGCCGGGCAGTGCCTGCTGTCGTTCCACCAAGCGCGTGCGATCTCTCGTGGCCGCCTGGCGATGCCAGTCGGGGCTTCCGCGCCTGCGGGCGCCGCTGCGCTCCTGTGAGCGCCTTCCCGGCAGTGCCTCTGAGCGCGCTCGCGCGCCTGAGAACACCCGCGCGCTACCGCCTGTGGGCGCTTGTGAGCAAACACCTGAATGCGGGGTTCGGCCGTCGTTGCCGGGCGTCCTATGGCTACAATGGCTTCCCATGTGTCCTCCCATGGCCTCCAATGGCCTCCCGCCCCGCTGGCCTTGGGCGCCCAGGTCGGCCGTTGCTGCTGGCCCCCCCGTGGCATAATGCATTATCCAGTAGCCGTCTGTAGCTGTGCCTTCGCTGGTGCCTCGCCCGCCGCGGCTTCGCTCCGTGGGTTCGGATGATTTCGCGTACACTGTTCCGATAAATTCCAGTTTTGGGCCAGCGATCCGACTTTGAACTTGTAAATAGAACATTCAGTGAAAATTAGCCCCGCGCCACAATCGGAAGTGTGAGGCCTGGTCAAATACCCGCTTTCGGCGAGCGGCGCAAGTTAATATCGCCGCGTTGGCGCAAAATCGCCGCCGGCAGTCCGTCCGGTTTTGCCAGGGTGTTCGCCCCCCCCCCCCCCCCCCCCGCAACTCCGTTCTTCATGCAGTTGGACGCGTTGTTCTGGTGGCTCCATATTTTCCTTCCTCCTTGTCTTGAGGCAAAGGAGCGCCCTCTCAAGGCCAACGCGCAGGGGGGGGTGATCAGGGAAATGTGTGAGGGGGCCTGCTTTGGGATGCGTTCCAGCAGTTGCGCATCGCCGAAAGGCGTTCGGGGGTGCCTGGGTGTCCCCGAGGGGCCGCCAGAGAGCCGAGGGAGTTATGGCCCGACAGCCAGACGACGCACGACGATCCAGATTGGGCGGGATCGGCTCGGGGGGGCATGCGCCGGCCCTCAATCGCCCATACATCTCTGACAGGGCGCTCGCTGATTCAGCCCACCCGCCCAGGGGCGTGTGGATTCGCTGTCAGGGGGACCTGTCGCCGATCCATCGGCAATGAATTGCCGATTCCATGTCGACGCTTCACCCCCTGAGCTAGTCCCCCTCCAACGTTGTCTGGCGCGGAGGAGGATCCTGACAGGGGCCGCTGCACGGCGCTTCACAGGCCTCGGCGTGCAGAGGGAGAGCGGCGGCGCGGAAAGGGGCATGCCTGGACCAGCGAGGACTCGAAAATATCGAGGGTGAGGAAGAGCATCGGGGAGGACGTTCGCCGACCGAGGAGGAGGACGAACACCGATGACGAGAAGAATCGAAGTTCGGTACGAAGAGGAGGAGTTGGAGGGAAACCGTCGAAGATCGCAATCTGTCGAGAAGGAGATAGGACGAGGCGGATGAGGAGGAGCATCGGTGATCCTGTGTCGAGAATGGCGGATCGAGGATCCAGGATCGCGGACCGAGGATTGAGATCGAGGGCCGAGGATCTAGGAGCATTTATGGAGCGGAGGCGGAGGAGGAGGGCATCGAGGATCGACGGATCCAGGATCGCGGACCGAAGATCGAGCATCGTGCATCGAGCATCCATGGATCGCGGACGGGGGATCGAGCATATCGCGGATCGAACATCGAGCATCGAGGGGCGCCCGACTCGTCGCATGCCGCCCCCGCGGCCCCCGCGGCGCGGTGGAGGCTTCGTGGAGCTCGCCAGGGACGACGAGTTCGAGGAACGCCGGCGACAACGGCGGACGGCGCTCGAAATGGGGGAAACGGGTCCTGAGAGAAACGGGTCCTGTCTTGTTTCGCTGTTTTTGGCCTCCGGGGGCCCTCCACGGGCCCCGGGACCGTCAGAAGACGACTCAGGAGGATGAACTCGTCTTGGGGGTGCCTCATGGTCCAAGAGACGTTTCGTCAGGACCCGCTTCCCCCATGCTTAGACGAAAGTGCACCGACGCGCCAGATCTTTCGGCCAGACAGTGCCCCCTGGGCACCAGTCTCGGGGTGCGGTCTGGCATACATGCATCCGTGGCCTCGAGGAGCCTCCAGAGGCCCAACGGGCAGGAAGATGTCCACACGCTTAACTCTCAAGGTCGTTAGATGTGACCCCCCCCTTTTTCACTCGGCGGTGGATAGGACTGGTCCTCAAACCTTCCTCCTCCTCCTCCTCCTCCCGCCTGCGACGATTTCGGCCTCAGGTGGCAGGGCGCCTCCGAGGGCGCGATATTTTGCGCTTCGGCTCCGGTTCCTCCTCATCCTGCTCTTCGCCCCTGGCGGGCGGCGCGAGAGCGCGAAGTTAGGCGCCCTTGCATCAACACACCCACCAAACCTCAGGGGCGTGTTTTCCACCACCACCACCACCATAAGTTGGGAGGGGAGAAGGACGTGGATGATGAGGAGGAGGAGGAGGAAGAGGAAGAAGGTGATAGGAGGACCCCGCCCCCCTCCTACTTCTGGTTGTGGCGGTGGAAGCAAGCCCACCAAAACCACCCCAACCCAACCCGAAGGCCCCAAGTTGCCCTCCATTCCCAGTTGGGGAGGGGGTCGTCGGGGAACATTGAAAAACATAGACTGAACCCGTACCCCCCCCCCCCAACCCGAAGCTCGGGCCTTCGGGTTGGATTGGGGTGGTCTGGTGGGCAGTAAGGTGTCTCCGACGGTATGATTTTCCAGCCTCCGCGCGTTTTTTTTCTTGGGTTTCGCCGCCTGCCGTCGGACCCCCCGGGCCCTTTGAGACGGACTCGTGGCAAGAGGCGGCCCCAGGGGAAACGGCGGGTAATTTACCAGTGCCGCGCACGGAATCGAGCAGGGGCGATGCCTCTTGGCTTGCCTACAGGCCCTGCAAAGAATGTTCCGAGAACCTTTTCAGGGTTGCACGGAATGGTCTCAGAGCCTTCGAACAGTTCTGGTGGGGGCTGTCTTGTTTTAGCATGTCGATTTTATGTCATAAGGACGTGGATTATGTCATTGGAGTATGTGTTGAATATGTCGTGGTAGGCTTATAGGGTAGGAGTGCCGGGGCTCTCGGCCCTTGCTCAAGGGAATCAAGCCCATCGTCGTAGGTCTGAGGCGCCGCCGTGGAGGAGGGCCTCGGCGGGCGGCGGCGGCGACGAGGGCGACGGAGACGGGGGGCGACGACGAGGGCGACGGCGGCGGCGGCGGCGACGGCGAAAGGAAAGTTTGGATTCTGCAGGGGGGTGGCGGGCTAGCGGTTTCAAGAAGCCCGTGCCCCCGATCTCCATCTGGGCGGCGCAGGAAAATAGGGCCGTCTTCGCGGACATCGGCGAGTAAGCTCCCCGCGCAAGCTCGCGCTTAAGCGCTTCTCGTTCCCGATAGCACATTTAGTAGTGACTTAGTAGTGGTTTCGATCAACTCGCAAGCAAGGCCAGCTAGCACACGCTGCTCTGTCAAACAGGCAACGCCGGGGATGTGAGGACCTAGGTGAAGTGCCGGCCGTTACGATCAGGGCCACCGGTTGTCTTTCACGGCCAGATTGGAGGCCAAACGCGACTTTCAGATTGAACAGCGACGTGCCCACCGACGTCAGCGCGCCAGGCAAATGATCGATGTGGTCACGACTCGACCCCCAACCGTGACACCACCGCCACTACCGTCGAATTTACGGCCGAGTCAGCAGTCACAGGAACAGAAGTAGACACCGATGACATGTGTCGCATCTGTTTGGGCCAGTGCGTCAACTGAGAAACTGAGACCTCGCAGTCATCGTTTAACTTTGCGACCGTTTCCATCGGAGCTGTGCCGACGCCCAGGCCGACACATGGTACAACAATGTCTTGTTGCGATCAGTAGAATGAGCTATACTTGAGCTCTTTGGTTCCGAACACAGCAAGATGGGTTATCTCATGTTTGTGGTCGGTGAGGTAGTTGGACGCAGCTTCGGAGATCCCGTGGAAGATGCACTACAAAGTTGCAGACGCCAGGAAAAGCCATGCCGATCTTCGGAAACTGGCACACGCCCAGACGACTCTACACATGACGATGGAGAATGTCCGTCATCGACGGGAGGTCCCACGTGGACCCCTAGAGCGACCGACACGTGATCGACATCACGCGGCGGACTTCTTTGACACACGATCGACAGGCAGTGATGCAGGATGCGTTGCCAGCTGAGCTTGTTACGTTCGGGGAACTATTGGTGACTGACTCCCATACAACTCCATCGCGGCCACTGCCACACCTTGTCCCCACGGAGTATGGCCAACACCACAACCATTTTTCAATGGATGTTGCGCCCTTCTCCAAGGCAGAGGACACCGACGTCGATGAGACTGGGGTTGCCGACGTGGAAATGGAGGCCCCGGGTGAAATGTGCGAACTTATGTCCGATCACCGAGTTCCGAACGGACAGTGCGCACGCCACCGGGTCTACGCGGCAAGAACAGAGAAGGCTGCGGTCGAACGTGGCACCGACCTACTCACCCTGGAAGAATTCCGAGCGGACGCCGCATCAGTCGCTGCCACAGTGCTCGAGGAATTACAATTCAGGGTGTATTGCAACTGCTGCTCTTGGCGCCCGCGCCCAGGAGCACGAGACATCCTTTGCTGCGAGTGGGTAGGCAAGTTCAAGTGGACACGGTGTAAGGCGGACCCAACGCAGAAAGTACGGATCACTCGCATGAGGCTGACCCTTCGAGGCTTCAAGGACGTCGGTGCCGATCTCATCAATGCATGTGTCGGCACGTCATCGTGACTTACCCACCGCGCGATTGTCTCCGCAGCGGCTTGCTCAGGATGGACGGCTGACGCGTTGCGCGTCCAGACAGCCCCCTAGAAAGGAGGGGGCTCCCTTCCCCTGGCCGCCGCGCTCCGCGAGGCCATGGGCCTGCGCGGCCCATGGCCTCCAGCGAGATGGTCAGCAGTTCTTGCTCTGCAAATGGAGCGCCGCATGGATTCCATTGGCGCGGTCGCAGTAGTCACGGCTACGGGGCCAAGGCCCCCGCCGCGCGTGCTCCGGCCCCCTGGCCGAGCTGAGAAGACGCGCGAGACGTGGTCGCAGACGGGCTGGCCAAAGGCTGCGTCGTCGATCTGCATTCGACGACGCAGCTGGCGGCTCTGGCCAGCGGTCGCGCGCGCCGCGCACTGTCGCTCTCAAACCAGCTGACAAGCCCCCTGTGCCATTCGGTCAGCAGCGCTAGCCATCTCCTGGCAACTAGCAGCGATCATTGCGTGGCCTGTTTCGCGCTCCATCTCCCCGAGAAGCCGCCCCTTCTTCCTCCATCTTCATCCTGTTCGGGGGGTTCGTCGACTCGCGCGCCGCTCATGGGGCGCGCGTCGCAGCCAGGCAGTCCAGGCACGATGTCATTGGCAGGGGCTTCGGCGCGGGGGCGCGCAGAATGCTCCGGGGCGTGCGCGTGCGCTTCGCAAGAGGACAGGGACATCGACATGATAGCTGGGTAAAGGAGCAGGCGATGCCGGCCGCGGCGCGCGGAGCCGCTGAAGTGCCGTCCTCAGGCGGGGCGCCCGCGGCTCTGGAGGGCCTTGCAGTGCCGCGCCAGCGTGCTCGGCCACCCGCGTCTCGACCCAGCAGTCCGAAGGCGCCGCCAATCATTGTTGGGCCGCCAGGCACGCCGCCAGCGACGCCACAGCTAACGCTAGAGACTCGCCGACGCCTGATCAATTGGCGAGGAGGGACATGCCCTGAGGACTGTTGCAGGACAGCTGGTGCCGCGAGGACGTCCACGGGCTCGATGCTACTGCTCGGTCTCGCAGCCGCCCTCCGCGACCCCGCCAGCGTCGCTCGACCGCCGACGCGTCGAGGCCCGCGCGCGCGCGGCCGACTGCAGCGCCGGCGCCGGCAGCGCCGCCGCGCGCGTCTCTTCCGGTCGAGGCGCCCGCCGCCCGCGGCGCTCGGCGAGGAGCCGTCGCAGCGGCCGCTGCGCAGCGAGGGCGAATCGGAGGCGCGCCAGTTCCTCGGGGCCGGGCGCATCTGGCGCATCTGCGCCCCTGCGCCACAGACAAGTCGACGAGGGAGTGCCTGTTCAGTGGCTCGGTCTTGGAGCCGATTGCGCGCGTTGCTTTCGCTCGCCAGGCTCGGCGCGCTGCGGGGCGGGCGAACGGCGCGCGGCCAACCGGCGACAACGGGGCCATCTCTGCGCCCATGGTACTCTTCCACACTGGGCTGCATCAGGCGCGGCAAGCTCGGTCGCGTCGGGGGCGGGCGGACTTCTGCAGGCATTGGCAGGCGGTCGACGTCGTCACCCCGCCCGGCTTTGGCCAGGGCCCTCGCTCGCCTGCGGGCGAGGCAGCTGCGGGGCTGCCCGCCATCAAGAGCGACGCTCGCAGGCCGGCTCGGAGGCCGTCGCGCCCCCCGTCGCCCAGGGGCGAGCGGGTGACTCGCGCGCGTCCGCGGCGCCCTGCCGCCGACGTCCCCGTCGCACCCGCCCATGTGAGCGCTGGGGCCAGGAGGCAGAGGTCGGCTGCTACGCCGCCCGCGGCTCGGGCTGGCGGCTGGCGGCCCCCCCCGCCGCGTTTGCACTGGCAACGCGCGCGCAACGCGGCGCCGATCAGCTTGCGCGGACGGGCGGCGGTCGCGATGGGCAAGGGCAGGGACAATAACGCCAGCGTGGACAGGCGCGAGCTCAAAGCACGAGCCCGACGGCGACCAGCCCAAGAGAAAGGAGGTGCGCCGCGGAGGCGAGAAAGCCAAGCGTCGGCGTGCGATCGCGGCCACGGCGCGCGCAGCAGTCGGCGACGACGACCGCGAGCCCCCGCTAGGTAGCGCCGCTGCCCCGGACACGCCCGACGAGAGGGTGGGTTTCTGGCGGGGTAGGGGCGGCCCCCATCCCCAGGGGGGCTGAGATGGTGAGCCCGAGGCGATAGTTCCAGACAGAAGCGCGCATCCTTCATGTCCTCATGGTCATCCTCAATCTCTCACTTCCTCCATCCTACCTGGTCAAGGCGTCGTCGCACTTCCGCCTCGCCCCCCCCCCGCGTGGCCCTGGGGCCATCCGTCCTGCCTGCGTCTCGCGACAGGCCGTCCGACATTTGTTTTTTTCTGTGTTCCGGGGCCACCACGAGACAGAAGCGGCCTGGCCGAACTCGTGCCACTGCCACGCGTGCGACCCCCTCCAGTGCCGCCCTTACGAGCGCGAGCGAGCCCCCCGTCGGGGATAGGCTCGCCCCCCGCCGCACCGCGCGCAGTCAAGCCAGACAACGTCGGAGTATCCCTGATGTGTCTAGAATGCGCCTGGGGTTGGACAGTTCTGGTTCCTTCTTCCTCGGTCCTTTTTCCTCCGCCGGCGCAGTTCGATCGTTCAGTCGCCGTTTGGTCCCAGCGCCGGCACGAACTATACCGCATTGGTTATTCAAGAACCCCCGCGGTGTACATCTTATAGCCGCAGTGCGCTGTCCCTCTCTCTCTCTCTCTCCCTCTCTCTTGCTTTCGCTCTCTCTTTCTCTCTCTCTCTCTCTCTTTTCTCTCTCGCTCTCTCTCTCTCTCTCTCTCTCTCTCTCTCTCTCTCTCTCTTTCTTTTCATGACCCCAGACCCCGCACTTCTAGTCCGTCATTATCCTCCTCCTCTTCCTCGTCCTCATATTATAGCTTCTCCTCTTCCTCGTCCCCTCATTATCCTCGTGCCCCTCCTCCTCCTCCCCCTCCTCCTCCTCCTCCTCATCCTCCTCCTCCTTTTCCGCCCCCTGCTCCTCCTTGTCTCTTCCTCCTCCTTTTCCTCCTCCTCCTCCTTTTCCTCCTCCTCCTCCTCTTCCTCCTCCTCCCCCTCCCCCTCCTCCTTTCCCTCCTCCTGCTCCTCCACCCCCTCCTCCTCCTCCTTCTCTACTCCTCTTCCTCCTCCTCCTCCTCCTCCTCGTCCTTTCCCTCCTCCGCTTCCTCCTCCTCTTCCTCCTCATCCTCCTCCTCGTCTTCCTCATCGTTGTCCTCCTCGTCCTCCTCGTCCTCCTCCTCCTCGTCCTCGTCCTTCTCCTCCTCCCCCTTCACCCCTTCCTCCTCCCTGTCCTCCTCCTCCTCGTCCTCCTCCCCTCTCCCCCTCCCCCCTCCTCTTCCTCCTCCTTCTCCTGCCCCCCCTTCTTGATCCCCCTTGCCGCGGGTGCGCGGTTGCGCCCCTTCCCTCCCCCCGCGGCGTCAGGAGTCACAGGAACGCGGCATGCCGTTGCAGGCCCCCCCAGCGCGCGGGGGAGCGTCGGCCCGCTGCCCGCCGGGACCGGCCGATGGATCATCGAAAAATCAAAGGACCGAGAGCGGAACCCCGATTGAGTCCCCGACCCCTTCGCGCTGTGAGAGAATCGCGACGGGAGGTTTTTCGCTGTCTTGGGGCGGACTGGTGGGATTTGCCTGCGTTCCCATCTTGACAAGTGTTCTCTGGGCTTATCCAGCTCAGACCCCCCAGCCGCCTCTAACCTCGGACATCTAGAGACAGTCCACTCGGAGGCTTCAAGTTCGGGGATCCCGGTTCGACGATCGTGGCGTTTTGGGGTCCTTGTCGTATCGGGAGTATCCCCCAGTTCTTGTTGTTTCTCTGATGCCTCCTCGCCTCGGGAGATACGTTCCGGCAGCTGAGACTCGCCGTTGGCGTTCTGGGGTTGCCCGAATGGTCGCGACCGGCCGCGGGAGGCCTGAGTTTGGGCTTCTACAGTCGGGCCGCTGAAGAAGGAACCCTTTTCGTTGGGGATGGGCTCAGTGTTTCATTTCACAGCTCTTTCCTTAAATCATCGATTGGAAATCGAAGTGCCACTTGTGGAGAAACCGACCTCGTTTCTTATGTAGGGCTCCTTATGACAGCGTCTCGAATGTAGCCACTCGGAGAATGGAAGTTCGAGAATCAACTTTCGAACTCCGAGGATCGACGCTTTCGGGGCCTCTGGGGGGGGATTCTCGTCGCCATGGCGGGGCTCGATGGATCAATCCGTGCATCGGGCGTAGGAGAGCAGGCAACGGCATCAGCAGAAACCTTCGGAGGTCCGCGCGGATCGTCGCTGGCCCCCCCCCACCGGCGGCGCCTCGGGCGCCATCCCCCCAGTGCGATCCGCCAGGGAGGGGGGCCCACCGATGGGCCCGATGGATGGATCGTTCGTCCGATTGACCGGATCGCCGAAGGATCGCAGTTCGGGAATCGAATTTCGAAAGCAGTCTGAAGTTTCTCGCTCTTCTGAAGTATTCCGCAGTTCTGGTGTTGCCTGGATGCTCTCTCGCCTTGGGAGGTGCGTTCCAGCAGCTGCGCTCTCGCCGAGAGCGTTCCAGGGGTGCCCTGGTCGTGTCGGCGGGAATGTGGTGCTGACCGCCGAGGTCTCCGAGAACAAGGTCGTATAGAACTGGTCAGAGGAGTTGCAGGATTGGATGGAGCTTCAGGACCCACCTGAGCTTCAGGATGTGTCAATAAGTGTCATGGCATACTGAAAACGCTCTCTGAGGGGATTGGAAGGAGCTAGCAAGGGATCCACAGGGATCGCGGCAACTGGAGCCGAAAATGCACGCCTAATTGATCATCACTTTCCGAACATAACTGTTCGAGGCCGTTAGGAGGAGGTCTTCCGCTTCCGCCCTTGCCCCCATAACCCCACGGCGGAAGTTGATTGCAGTCGTTACTGACAACGCTCTGGGCAGCACGTGGCGCCTCGTGTAAGCAATGTCTCGGCTTGTGAGAGCAGCGGATAAAAAGGGCAAAGTTGCCACCGCGGCAACCCCACCCACGGAAGCGAGCAGGATGCTTTGAGACATCGCTCCTTGTGCACACGGGGACTCGGTAAACGTGATTGTGAGCCTGTGGCCGATCGGGCTATAGCAACATGGATCGTTGAAGGTTTGGGCGATACGTGCGATGAATTACCTGAGATCAGCTGAGGTGCTTCATCGCAGTAGTATGACGAAATAATCCTGTGCCCCCGATAATACAGCCTACCCCCCTTCACCCTCTCTATGTTTCACCCCGTGCCAATACGATTTACGTGTGGAGAGGGGCGCGGAGGCAGAACTTGATAATCCCTGGGGGGAAGTTGCGAGTCGAAGTTGTTATCATCTCATGTTGATTAATAACAACATCAACGACGCTGAGCGTGGCCATGGTGGTATCACCATTTCAGCTTCCGCAATTTGGCAGGGCTGTGGGATTCTCACCATGTCAGTTTTCCCCAGTCACGAACGGGCGGCAGGGCCATGGGGTTCTCACGTTACCAGCCGTTCCCGAGTCAGGAACGTGTGGCAGGGCCGTGGGGGCCGATTGGATTTCGAAGATACATGCGTTTTTCGAGCAGGCTGAGCATTGGAGTTTTTTCACGCATCCCTCACACGGTTCGTGGCCCCTCCTCCTCTTCTTGTTCTTCTTCTCCCCCCGCAGCTGCCCAGGCCCGACTTCCCCCCAAGTCTCCGAGAGCCTTTTCGAGGCACCGAGCTGCACCTCCCCCAGGGGCAACGGTAGGGGGGAAAAGGCATAGTTAAGGGGATGCATCGATCCCCAATCGCTCGTTGATCGCAGAGAGTGGTTCGATAGCCCGAACCTGCCCGGGAACGTGCGGATTCACGATCGGGCGCGCACCGCCGATGCATCGGTGATGTATCGCCGATTCCAGGTCGATGGCCCCCCCCCCCCAAACGCGCATTCCTCCCACATCGTTGCCCGTGAGTATGTCGCGAGCCTTAGCCACGTCCCAGGCCGCCGAGCGCGCCCAGGCGGCGACCCAACCTGCCGCGGCCCTGCAAGGGGCCGCGAGCCCGAGCTCGAACGAGAGCGTCGTGCGCATGGCCAAGCAGTGTGGGAAGATCCTCGACGAGTTGTCCTTCGTCACGGACAAGAACTCCATTGCCGAGATGCGCCAATGCCAATCGAGCGCGCAAGAATGACGGCCTCCTTTTTCAAGGCGGAAAGCGCCGCGTGGTCGGCGAGCGCCCAGCAAGCCGTCCTCGAGCTGGTCTACGACGGCGGTTCTCACGACAGCATCGAGCACGGGCGCATCTTCAACGAGAAGGACAAGAGGCGCGTCAAACTGTCGGTGGCGTTGCTCTAGAAAACCTACTGCGATAATGGCGCCCGCCACTGCGACATCTTCGAGAATTGCGGAGAGCCGCCCGAGAACCTCTTCTGGCGAATGCCGAGCTTCATGTCGAAGGTGCTCGAGCTTGCCAGGAAGCGCCGGGAGCGCCCGGCGCTTCAGCTTCGGCCCCCACGCCGACCGCGTCGGCGAGCCCCCCCCCCCCGATGTCCAGATCCGAGCTTCTCAACCTCCACGACCTCGCGCTGCCAATCAGAGCTTCGAGCTCGTCGAGAAGATGGGCGAGGAGCTCTCCTCCGGCATGACAGCCGATCAGCTCTTCGAGATGATCCCCCCCGATGCCAAGCAGTTCGTTCACTGGCGCCGCGCCGACGGCGTGGTGCAGGGCGACGACCGCGCGCGAGCCAACTTGCACGCGGTCGTCAAGTGTCGCTGGTGCCTCAAGAGCACTGCCGACGTGGCCTGCGAGCTCCAGGAGCGGAACTGCCAGGGCAAGCACCGAGAGGCAGCTCAGCCTCGGGGCAATGGCCCCCGACCAGCACATTCAGCTTTATTTCATCGATTTCGCCCAGATCCACGCCGACTACGACGAGGTCACCAACCGGCGCGAGCCCGAGACGAGCCAGGGCGACGCGCGGGCCGAGCCAGAGGCCGACAAGTCGACGCCGAAGGACGCCTGAGAGCCGAGCGGCGGCGCGCGGCGAGCGCCTGGCGCGCGAGCGCCCCGAGCCGAGCGCCTCCGCGCTTTCTGTTGGGAGGGTGCCGCGAAAGCGTCTCGAGGCGCGCGATCGAGCCCCGCCTGCGTTCGAGTTCCAAGTGAGCGTTCGAGCGCGCGCGTGTGGCGCTCCAAGCTGCGGGGCACTACTCCCCCCCCCTCTTCGCCGAGTGATCCTCGATCAAGAATCAAGCAACCGCGCAGGCTCGACCCCGCATTCTCGGATCGAGGATCCGGGATCTTGAGCCCGAGCATCTCCGGGCACCTTGGTTCCTAGATCCGAGGATCGCCGCTCTTGGACTCGATCTCGGGCTTGCGATCTGAGGATCGAGGATCGAGCCTCGGCGATCGTCGATCGTCGCCGTCGCCAGGCCCAGGCCGCCGCCGAGGAGGCTAGATCTTCGGATCGAGGATCCGAGATCTTGATTCCGGGCAGCTTTGGGCGTCTTGGATCCTAGATCCGAGGATCGCCACGCTTGAACTCGGAGACCTCGGGTTCGCGATCCGAGGATCGAGGGTCGAGCCTCGGCGACCGTCGATCTCCCTCGCCGCCGTTGTCAGGCCCAGGCCGCCATGACGGAGGCTCGATTCTCGGATCGAGGATCCGATATCTTGATGACGAGCAGCTTCGAGCGCCCTGATCCTAGGTCCGAGGATCGCCGCGCCTGGACTCGAAGATCTCGGGTTCGCGACCCGAGGACCGAGGGTCGAGCCTCGTCGATCGTCGATCTCCCTCGTCGCCGCCCTCGGGCCCAGACCGCCACCAAGCAGGCTCGATCCTCGGATCGAGGATCGAGGGTCCGAGATCTGGGCCCCGAGCATCTTCGAGCGCCTTGGATCATAGATCCGCGGGTCGCCGCGCTTGGATTCGAAGATCTCGGGTTCGCGATCCGAGGGTCGAGGGTCGAGCCTCGGCGATCGTCGACCGCCCCCGTCGCCGTCCTCGGGCCCGGACCGCCATCATGGAGGCTCGACCCTCGATTCTCGGATCGAGGATCGGAGATCTTGGCTCCAAGCATTTTCGAGCGCCATGGATCCTAGATCCGAGGATCACCGCGCTTGGACTCGAAGATTTCGGCTTCGACACCCGAGGATCGAGGATCGAGCCCCGGCGATCGCTGATTTCCCTCGTCGCCGTCCTCGGGCCCAGACCTGCCATCCATCAGGCTCGATCCTTCATCTTCGGATCGAGGATCCGACGACTTGGTCTCGAGCATATGCGAGCACCTCGGATCCTAGATCCGAGGATCGCCACGCTTGGGCTCGAGAATCCTAGGTCCTCGATCCGAGGATCGAGGATCGAGCCTCGGCACCTGGCGGCGACGCGCACACGCGCAAAACGCGCACACACACAAACGCACTCGCACACACGCACACGCACACACTCTCCCACACTCACGCGCACACCCACACCCACACACCCACACACAACAATATCACAAACAACAGAAGCCACAACAGCAACAGCAACCAGCAAAACAAAAGCAACAGCCGGCCACAGCAATAGCAAGACAAACAACAACAGCGCGAACAACAGCCGCCACAGCAGCACAGGCCAAGCCCACCGCATCGCCGATGCATCGCCGGGGCCCGCCGATGCATCCCCAAGTCGGCGCCAGCTATGTGGTGCAATGGGCGCAGGCTCTGCGGCGCAAGCGATGTTCTGGTCAAGCCCGCTGAGGACGCAAAACTTCCCATGGCCCGTTCAAGATCAAACATTCCAAGCCCCATCTCCGCTCTGGCAACGAGGATGGCCGAGTCGGACAGCGACGATCGTCGGTATCTTGCCGAGCGGCTGGACGGCGAGAGCGTCGTCTCGCCGACGTTTGTCGTCGAGCAAGCGCGGGGCGACGAGCGGGCGCCAGAGGGCGCGCAGACCGAGAACATCGAGGAGGCGAAGACCGCAGACGGCGCCGAGCAGCGCGAGGAGACGCAACCAACTGCGCTGGAGGAGGACGCCAGCCAGCCCGAGGACAAGAGCCTCGACGACAAGAAGCTGGAGGGCAAGAAGGTCAAGCTCGAGGTCAAGCTGGGGGACACGAAGGTCAAGCTGGAGGTCAAGCTGGAGGACAAGAAGGTCAAGCTGGAGGACAAGCAGGACTCCTGCAAGGTCGAGGACAAGCTCCAGGACGACAGCAAGCTCGAGGACATCACGCACTTCGAGAAGAAACTCTCGGACAAGAAGCTCAGCCTGGACTCCTGCGAGGTCGAAGCCCGAGAAGAAGCGCAGCCGCCTTCGCCGGCCCTCAGTGACGAGGCAGCGCGACGCCTTGCACTCGGTGCAGAGCTCTGCCTCGCTTCCTGCCTTGGCTCCGAGTCCAGACTCAGCCTCGAGGCGCCTCGTGAGCCGCTGGGGGCTCTGAGCGAGGTGCCTTCGGGCCTTCGGGCAGAGTGGGGGCGAGGTGCTGGGGGCTCTCAGCGAGGCGGCCGCCGGCTTCGAGGACGCCGGAGGAAGGAAAAAGAAACAAAGCAAAACATTAGAGCATGACCGACGAGAGCAAGAACGAAATCACACGCAAGCAGCACAACAAGCGCAAGCAACAGCAGCGACAACACAAACAACAACACACGCAACCAGCAAAACAACAGCACCGCCAACAACAGAGGCAAAAGCAAGTACACCAGCAGCACCAGCAACCGGCGCAACAGCAAGCCACAACAACAACGAGACAAGCCTCAACAACGAGCGAACAACAATAAGCTACCAACGACAAATTAACAACGCAACGCTGACAACAAGAAGGCAACAACGAGCAGCGAACAAGGACAACCCAACAACATCCAGAAGCCAACGACTTTCCGTTGCCACGTTGTCTCGAGGATTTGTGCTTCGAGCCATCGCAGCCTTGCGAGACTCCGACGACCGCGCCGACGAAGCAGAGGAGTTTGTCGAGCCTCTGGGGTCTGGCGAGCTCGCCATCCGAGGTCCCGGGCTCTCACGAGACGCGACCCCCCCCTGCGAGAGCGCCGAGCCTGCCGCGAGCTTCATCAATGAACTCGAGGCCAAGAGGCTCGTGGCAGAGAAGGATCTCTCCTTGTCGTCTTTCTCCTCCTCCGCCTTCCCCCCCCCTCTTCGTTCTCGTCGTCTTCCACCTCCCCCCCCCAGGTCCCGGATTTCTTTATTCCCGTTTTTCGGATCCCCGCCGGGCCCCGCCATGGGCGCGCCATGCATGCGATGTTGAGAACGATTTTCATAATCAGCTTTTACGCGTAAAAAAATCAGAGGCCCCAAATCCAGCATTTTTCTGAAAACGGATCCTCCGCTCTCTTCCTCCTCCCTCCTTTCTTCCTCCTCCCTTCCTTCTAGTGCTCCTACTCCTGCTGCTACTGCTACAGTCAACCCGCGTAGTAAGGGCGAGCAACCTTCCCAAGGTTAGTTGCCCTTGCGCCCTTGCCCACGCGGCCCATCTCCGGGCCTTCCAAGGGCCTCGCACCCTTGCCGCGCGCCCTGATCATGCGAGGCGATTGCGCTACTGCTCGCACTCCCCCCGCCCCCTTCACGAGCGAGTCGCGTTCGCGGCCGCGCGCCGAGAGCTCGCGAGCGCTGGGGGCCAGGCCCTCGCCCCGCGCGATCTCAGCCGAGGCGCGAGGCGAGGCCTCGGCAAGGGCGGCAGACCCCAGGGAAAGCTGGCGGAATACCAGGAGACGCGCAAGCTTCGAGCTACGCCCGCGCTGCGACGAGACTCACCAGCGCAGTCCAAGCTCCAGACCCCCCTCGACTGGAGCAAGCGCGCTGCCGAGCGCGGCGCGAAAAAGTTCGCCCTCCTGCCCAGCGCCGCGAAGGCCAAGCTGCAGAACAAGTGGCACTGGAACCGCGAGACGGTTGCCCGATGGCACTCCCATCGAGCGGCTCTCGAGAAGAAGTTTGCCGCGGGGGGGCTCAGCAAGAACGGCCTCCGAGCCCGCGGGCACGCCCGCCCGGGCCGCAACGAGCGCGTGGGCGAGGTCGCCAGGCTGCCCCGCAACATCGCCGGTGCGGTCACCGCCAAGCGCCCGCCCGAGGGCGTCATGCACTGCATGGAGCGCCGGTTCAAGCGGGGGCGCGAGCGCGGCCGCGAGGTCGGGGGAGAGACCGCCCTGGCGCGGCTGCGCTACGAGATGGCCTTCGAGCAGGACAAGCAGCTCCACCTGCAGGAGGTCGGCCACAATAGCTACAACGCCGAATTTCTAAGGAGGGTGACCAATCGCCTGAACACCGCCCAGTTCACCCAGACGTGCAAGAAGGACATGCAGTGGGTGGACGACTTCATCATTCCGAGGTTGAACGCGAGCGGGCGCAAGGGCAAGGCCAAGCTGACCTGGGCCACGGCCGACAGGTTGTACTACTAGCAGTCGTAGTAGTAGTAGTAGTAGTAGTAGTAGTTGTTGTTGTTGTTGTTATCCGTAGTAGTCGCAGTGGCTACTACTGGTTACGGCTACGACTACTAGTAACTACTTCTAGTAACGACAATTAGTTCTATGTGTTACTACTAGTAGCTAGTACTAGTACCTTCACTACGCATACTACTAGCTACTAATAGTAGTAACTACGGCCACTACTTCTGCTACTACTACTACGACTACTACTACTATTATTACTACTACTACTACGACTACTACTACTACTACTACTACTACTACTACTACTACTACTACTACTACTAACTACTACGAGGAGCCAGACTAGCTTTTGCTACTACGATCACGACCACTACCACTACAAGTATTCTTACAGTTACAGCAACAACAACTACTACGATTACTATTACTACTACTACTACTACTACTACTACGACTACCGACGACTAGACTATCATTATTATCACTATTGCTACTACTACTACTACTACTACTACTACTACTACTACTACTACTACGATTACCCGTATTACTACTACTACTACTCTCACTACGACTACTACTACTAGTACTACGACTACTGCGACTACTACTACTACTACTACTACTACTACTACTACTACCACTTCTAGTACGAGTACTACTACTACTACTACTACTACTACTACTACCACTACTACTACTACTACTAGTACTACTACAACTACTAGTACTACTACTACTACTACTACTACTACTGCTGCTGCTGCTGCTGCTGCTGCTGCTGCTGCTACTACTACTAATATTGGTGCACTTCCAGTTGGCACCTGGCGGCGAGGGCGGCTCCGAGGACCTCGGCCCCTTCGTCGGGGACTCCGAGACCTTCGCCCGTCAGTGGGCCCGGACGTGGTCGTCGTCGACGCCGCCGCGCTCTGGCCCCAGCTCCGGGGCGAGGAGAACGCGTGCATTCACGACAACGGGATCCACGCCGCAGGCGCCAGGAGATGCATCCATCACCTCCGCCGCAAGCACCGCGCGACGCAGGGCGACGAGGTCAAGGCAGCCTTCGAGGCCAAGAAAGCCATGCACTTGGCAGAGCACCCCGACCAGAAGGAGCAGGTTGGCCAGGCCTACTCGAGAGGCGGGGGCCAGGACAGGATCACCCTCATCAACACGTCCGCAGTCGAGGGCTGGTTCGACCCGAGCAGGAAGCCCATGTCCGCCAAGAAGTGCAGCGCGCCCTTCGCCCCCCGCGCAAGGCACTGCCGAGCGAGCGACATGAACCTCGAGGAGGGCGCCTGGCGGCGCGACGTCACCTACGAGCGGGGCGACAGCGAGGCGGGTCGCTTCCGACCAGGCGAGCCCTTGGGAGCAATGCCCAAGGGCTGGCGCAACGCTCTGCTCGAGTTCTCAGTGGAGGAACGCGCGAGGGTCTTCGAGGCTATCGACGTGCGGGGGCAGCCCGGGGCCTGGGCGGACGAGCTCGTCGCTTCTTGGACCATCGACCTTATCCAGCAGCAGCGAGGCCAGAGCCTCGTCGTGTTCGCAGACTGACTCTCGAGCCAGTGGGCCTAGGCAGTGGCGCTCCGAGCGTGGCATCAGAATGTTCTCTACGCGCACATGGCCTCCGACGTCGCGAGGTTCTTGCCGGGGCCGGACGCCCGCGAGCGCAGCCGGCTCAAGGCCGTGACCAGGGAGGTCACGGCCGAGATGCGCTGGGCCAAGGAGCAGGGCTGGATCCAGCGGGCTAAGGCCGAGCCCCAGAAGCAGCACCAGACCCCGACCAAATGGGGGCCCTACGCGCGCCTCGACTGCGTCTTCGGGGCCTGCGCCCGCTTCCGCGAGAAGGACGAGGACGCGGCGCGGCTCCGAGGGCTGCGAGCGAACCGACTTCTCGCGGCCCGGCCGACAGAGCAGGGCGAGCTGAAGGTCGTCGCGGCCGTGGAGCTTTGGAGCGCTTCCATCGAGCCCGGCCGCGGCATCGAGCAGGGCCTGGCGAGCGAGCGCCTGGAGGGCGCGCAGAGGTGGCCCGAGGGCGCGCCGCCCGTGCCCGAGTGGGGCGCCCTCGACGGGGACTGCTTCCACCGGGGCGACTTGCCCTTGGATTGCGAGCAGGGCGAGAACGCCTGCCTCCTTGAGCTCGGAGAACTGGACCACGAGCTCACCGACGAGCAGAAGGACATGCTCAGAACGCCAGAAGAGCGGATCAATGATATCCAGTTCCCGCTCGCCCTCGAGGGCCGAACCAAGCACCAGCGAACAGCAGCTCGCAAGAGCAGGTGGGCGCCCAAGTTGTCGGGCCAGTTCGCGGGCAAGCTGCAGCGCAGGTGGGGGCGCGAGAAGGCCGAGACTGGCGGCGAGGCCTCGCTCGAGCACATGAGCCGAGGCGCGGCCGAGGCGAAGCTTACTGGCAGGCCGCCGAAGGCGAATGCGAGCGTCTCCCGGAAGTTCAAGCAGAAGAGGCAAGCGGAGAAGCACGCCAAGAAGCAAGCGAAGGCCAAGAGGAAAACAGGCCTCGAGGCTTGCGAGGGCCCCCCCTGGCACGGCAAAACGGCGCGCGTCGCCGAGGAGGGGGTCCACGAGGGCAGACGCGGCATAGTGCAGGACCTCTGGCGAGTCCTGGGCACAGGGCGCGCACCGCCTGCGCGCTCTCGAGGTGAAGACCGCGGCGATCTTCCAGTTCTAGAGCAGCGAGGCTTGGAGGCCCACAGGCTCTCGCTAGCTTCCGCCTGCTTCCAATTGGGGCGGCGGAAGCAAGCGGAAGTCAGCAGGCGGAAACGGCTGAAGCGACGGCGGAAGCGGCGGAAAGTTGGCGGAAAGTTGGCAGATTCAGGCGGAAGTGGCACGCAGCCGAAGCAGGCGGAAGCGAACAAGTGCCTGTGAATCCCGAGCGCCACAGGTCACGATCGAGCAGGACTACAGGTTCCCGAAGCCGCACGAGCTCGACTGGCGCCAGACCAGACTGGCTCGCCGCACCGGGCCCGCCAAGGAGTGCGCGACCATGAACTGCGAGCAGATCGCCAAGGGCAGCGCCCTCGAGATGGGCACAGTGCGCGCTGCTGGGCGACGTCGTGGAGCGCGTGGGCGCCCCCGAGACCGATCTGGCGGCGTCGAGCCCGCGGCGGCCGTCGCCGGGGCTCGACAGGGCCAGGGCGAGGACGAACCCGCCGCCCAGCAGCCCGGGGGGCAGAAGCGTTGGGCCGAGAGAGTCGACAAGGCCGAGCACGTCCTGTTCGCGTGCACTCCTAGGCGCCCGAGCGCTACACCTACTTCAAGGTCGGCGCTTGCTACAGTCGCCCCCGCCCCGAGGTGCCCCCAGTTTTTGAGTTCCGTTTTGGGGCGAATCCCGGGGGCGCCCTGGGCAGGGGGCACTTGTGGCTACGCCCGCCAAGGTTTCGGATCGGCGGGGGCGTCGCGGCGGAGCGCCGCGACGCCCTCGAGCTGCCGTCCGAGAAGGCAAGCAGGCCGACAGGGCCACGTGCGAACCCACGCCTGCACCCCGCGATTTCTGGGGGGAGTTCGGTTTCTCTTTGCCCGGGAGCTGCCGGACGAAGTGAACCCCGCCCTCCTCTTCAGAAATCGCGGGTGGGGTTCGCGCGTGGCCCCCCAAAGCCGACGCGAGGATCCTCCGCAAGCTCTGCGCCATTGGCCTTGGCGAGACCTGCCCTGCGAGGAGCAGCGAGATGTTCCAGGCCGACGCCTGGCCCTGCGGCCTGCGGGCGAGTCGCTGGATCGAGCGGCCCCGCGCGCGAGATCCGAGGCGAGGGCCGCCAGGCGCCCGCGAGCATCAGCGCGATGCGCGCCCGAGGCAGCGAGTGGATCAACGAGCTCAAGGAAGCCAGCGACAACGACATGGCCAAGGCCAAGAGCGAGGCCAAATCCAAGCCTGTCAAGGGCCCCACGGCGGTCGAGCCGAAGCGCGCCTCTCTCGAGGAGGCGTGCGCCGCCGCCCAGGCCTGCGCCAAGTGCCCCCCGTGCAAGGGCCGCCGAGCCTGCGCGTGCGAGTGGTGCGAGGCCGTTCGCAACAGAGGCTTCTTGGACAGAAGCGCCACATGCCGCGAGCCCCGAGATCTCTCGAGTCAGTCTTGCGCCAAGATCTACAAGGTCATCATCATCATCGTCATCATCGTCATCATGTTTTGATTGCAGTCACCTTCCCTGGGGAAATATTCGATTATCCCCGCCGCGCCCCCGGGCTTCATTATCCCGCCGGGATTATTATCGGGGGTGCAGGGTTAGTGCCGTGCCGAGGCGGGTCATATGATGAAACAACATTTCATCATATGACCCGCCTCGGCATCGACTTTTTGCGCGCCCAGAAGACACGGCTAACTGAAACACTGCATTTCATGGATCATGGTTTTGTAAATATTCTGTTCGTCGCATTTGACCACCCCGAAGGTTGGTTCTTCTCTTGCGTCGGCTTCAGAGCTGCGCCCCGCGCAGCAGGATCAGCCGTATGCTTCGAGTTTATATCCGACCAGATTGCCAAACTGAAGTTGAAGGTTCATATTTTTAAAAATCATATATATATATATATATATATATATATATTATAGTTGTTATTTACTGCTACGCTCTACATGCTCGAAATAGTTTTGCAATGGGGCGCGTGCTCTCTTGATGCGCTGTCGAGCGCATGGCGACCACTAGGTGGACGCAACGCTACAATCGCAAATCCTGTTCACGAAGCGTTTCTCAAGAAAGCCCGGCGATGACGACGTCGTCGGCAATTGCGCATTCAAGTGCAGGTGCCCGAAGTAACGGGAAAACGCGGCCCGGAAGTTTTTGTTCGACATGCGTCGGGCTACGGAGACGACGATCGTCAACATTTCTCTCGCGCTGCCCGACGAAAACTTGGCGACTTACGATTCGCCGCAGACATAACATATAGATGCCTTAGGCGAGCGCGGTTTTTCTCAAATAATTCTTTGCGTGGTGATTGTTCGCGCGATGCGTAGGATCCAGTTGGCGAACAGGCACTGGCTCGTGCGGTTACGCTTGCATCTATCGCGGGTACTTCTACGCCGATGCCCTTTGTCGGCCCAGGGCAGCTGCGAGTTCCTTGCGACGGCGCCAAGGAGGACTACCAGGAAGGCTCATGCAATGCACTGGGGGCTCCTGGCTTCTAGCCCGACGGTGGATCAGCATGCCGAAGCCCTTCGCACAGCCGCGCAGTCTGCATCAGTGGAGGTGCGGATCATCCCGGCCAGGAGGCCTCGCAGAGCATGGACACGCCAAGCGTCGCTGGATGTTTCCAGAGAGCGCGATCATGTTGGAGTTGCTGGCAGCCCAGAGCAGGAGACAAACCAGACGAAACGTGCCAGAGCTTCTGTGAAGAAGGACAAACTTCGGTGGTTCGAAGTTAAATGTTCGGGAGGTCCGTGCGCAGCGGCGCGTGAGTACCGAAAGGGCCCCCCCGAAAAGCTAGTGCAAACACGCAGCGTTGCATGGGAACGGATGGAAAGCATCTGGCGGGCAGACACTGGCAGACCGCCCTGAACAATTGCAATGGAGAATCACGCATCTTGACCTCGTGCACAGTGGAACCCAGAGCATGGGCAATCCTCTGCCAGTTGCCTGTGCTCCGTTCTGCATGGTCGAGCTGACGGCGGCCCCGCGAGCTCCTGCCGTCGGCAAAGCCCCCGGGGTGGACGGGGTCCCGCCGGAGCTATGGGAGATGCTGTTGCGCTCCTGGAGGAAATTTGAAACTTGCTGCAAGTCTGCCAAAGGTGTTCGGATGAGAATGACACGCTGGCAGAGTGGAGAATTGCGCGGGCGGCGCTGCTGGTCAGGAGGGGGGGCGCAAGCCTACCAGAGAACTGCCGTCCAATATCCTTCATCCATAGGGTTATCAGATCATCGCGTGGATGCTTCAACGTCGACTGCAACAGGGCGGCGCCGAAGGCAGATTGGGACCGACCGAAGTCTGATTTTGACCAAAAAAGGACACCGTGCATGCGATCTGACTTGCCTGGCGCATATTCGAGGTGGCACATGCATCGAATGCGCTTGGACTCGTGGCAGTGCCTGTGGACTGGGCGAAGGCGTTCGGCAGAATCCAGCCCGATGCTTTGCTGCATGAGCTGTGAAGGTTCGGGATACCCAGCCGCATGGTGGATATGATAGCTGGCGTCTACCCTGGACGGATTTTCACTTATCAGGACCCCGCTGGGGGAACCCAAGCGCGCGCCAACTGCGTGCCAACATCGCGCAGAGCTGCCCAGTGTCACCATATCCTTTTGTCCTTGTTCAAAGCGTTATCCTCTTTTGCGTTGATGCGAGCATGGCAGGTTCGCACTCGACAGTACTGGAGCCAGGGTTCATTCCGTGTTCTGGTTTGCTCTACGCTGACTACATGATGTTCACCAGCAGTTGTGTTGACTGGCTTCGACATCTGCTCGACGCGTTCATCACTGACGAGGGCATGTGGCATGGGCAGGGGCTGAACTGGAGTAAGACCGTCCCCATGACGGTTTGGAACCCCGGTTCCTTCTGGGACCTTTCCAGGCATATTTTGGCCCTTGTGGAGCAAGGTGTATACCTTGGAGGTATTTTTCAACACTGGTTGCACTGCGAAGCTACAATTCACACGATGGTTGGGGGATGCCACGGGAGGACAAATCTTTTCAACAATGCTGGTCGCACGCAGACATATCCCAATGACGAGGAAGGGGAGACTGTATCGAGCCATCGGCATGCCGAACCTGCCGTGAAATTTGGAATTTGTCGGGGCGTCCAGGCCGACAACGACAGGTTAATTTTTTTTTCGCGTGGAGTGTATGAAGACAATTTGTCGCGTTCCGTGCTCTTGTGCCTCAAGAGTTCCGACGTGCAGCGTTTTGAAACGGATCGACAAACATGATCAGAGTAAGGATTTGCTTGAGCGCCCGAGAAAGCTCTACAAAGGAACCTGAGGATACCCCGGTGCGCTGGGTCACGGGCAAAACCAAGTCGAAAATGCTTCGAATTTGGGGCGACAGCCGTGTGCGCAGGAAACTCAAACAGCAATGGGACCCCATGGTGTACGCAGCGCTGCCCTGACGAAAGGGTGAGCTGCATGGGGCGCCTGTGCTCCTTTGTGCCGATGCGCCGTCTAGTCCAGGGACCAGGCTTTCTGCTGCTGCTGCTTTTGCACACGCCCCAACCTTCTAGGGGAATTCTTGCGCCGGGTCGATCCGTTGGGATCCCAGGGTTCAAATTTGGACGAAGACGCCCATGTGTGAGCACCGTTCGACGTTCGGATCTCATGATCTCGCCGCAAAGTAAAAGCGATGGTGGGGGGGAGGATGATGAGAGAAGACGGAGAGGATGCAAATGAACTAGGGGATGGGATGCTGAAGTTGAAAGGAGGGGCACCGAAGAGGAGAGAAGAGGAACAAACGGAGGGCAGAGGAGGAGCAGGAGAGGCAGCAATCAGGCAGGAGGATGATCAAGATGAGGAGGAGGAGGAGGAGGAGGAGGAGGAAGAGGAGGAGGAGGAGGAGGAGGAGAGGGGTAGAGGAGGTGGAGGAGAGAAGAGGACAAAGGACGAGGAGGACGGGAAATGAGGAGGCGCTGCAGGCGGGCGAGGGGGAGGACATCGGGGATGAGGAGGATGAGGAAGAAGAGGAGAAAGGTAGAGGAGGAGGAGGTGGAGGAGGAGGTGGAGGAGGGGGAGGAGGAGGAGGAGGAGGAGGAACAGGAGGAGGAGGAGGAGGAGGAGGAGGAATACACATGACACTACTGATGATGACAACTATACTCGTATATGAATAAGATGGATATTAACATCAATACTAATGTTACTACAAAGAAGATCAATAATAATTCAGCTCATACTCAGAATAATACCGATTCGAATGCGAACAATAATGAAAATGTTAAGGCGAGTATTGAACAACATCAAGGTGGGGAGAAGGATGGGGAGGAAGGAGGCTGAGGACCAGGACGAGGACGAGGAGGAGGAAAGGGAGGAGGACGAGGAGGAGGAGAAGAAGGAGGAGCAGAAAAGGAGGTGTAACTGAAGGAGGAGGCGGGGGCGGAGGCGGAAAGGAAGGAGGAGAAGAACGAGGAAGTGGAGGAGGAGGAGGAGAAGGAGTAGGAATAAGATGACAAGGAGGGGGAGGGGGAGGAGGAGGAGGAGGAGGAGGAGGAGGAGGAGGAGGAGGAGGAGGAGGAGGAGGAACAGGAGAAGGAGGAGAGGAGGAGGACGAGGAGGAGGAGAGGCGAAACGTGTGGAAGGAGGAGAGGAGGAGGAGGAGGAGGAGGCTGATGAGGGCTCATTGGCCGCCGGCGCCTCCCCCTCGCAACCCGAAAGCCGAGCCTGCGGTGAGGTGGCGGTGCGGCGCATCTCGAGCCTGGACCTGGTGATCGGCCTGGAGGCGGCAGCTCGGCCTTCTCTCTTCGGGGCGGGGGGGCCGAGGAGGAGCGAGGAGGAGGAGCGAGGAGGAGGACCGAGGAGGGGGAGGAGGAGGAGGAGGAGGAGGAGGAGGAGGAGGAGGAGGAGGAGGAGGAGAGGAGGAGGAGGAGGAGGAGGCGGAGGAGGAGGAGGAGGAGGAGGGGGCGGAGGAGGAGGACCTCGCCCATTTTTAAGACGGGCGATTCTGCCCTGATTCGGGCCCCGTGCCCCTCGCGGTTCGATCCGGCTCGGAGAGTGTCATAGAATATTGGGGTCCAGGTCTCCCGTCGAGCTTCTGCCAGGATGTTTCCATTCATTCGAGGCGTCGGAGGAATGGGGATGAGGATCGAGAGGGCGGAGGAGGACGGTCGCAGGGTAAGAGAGTTCAGGGCGAGGATCGATGAGGAGGGGGAGGAGGAGGGGGAGGAGGAGGTGGTGGAGGAGGAGGAGGCTGAGGAGGAGGTGGAGGTGGAGGTGGAGGAGGAGGAGGAGGAGGAGGAGGAGGAGGAGGAGGAGGAGGAGGTGGAGGTGGAGGTCAAGACACCCTCCAGATAGCAAGCCGTCGAGCTCACTCCCACCCGCCCTCCCAACACATACGTAACACCCGAAACTCAGCATGTTTCGCGGTCGTCTTTTGATGGGCAGCTACTGGGAACCAAAACCGACCCCATGTGCGCGTTGCTGGGGCGAGGTGCGCCACGCGTGCCAGGCGCGCCACGCGTGCCAGGCACCCCTGGGGCCCGAGCGTGCCAGACACGCATAGTGCTCCAGATGCTCCCTCCAGCCGCACCAGGTGCGCCACGTCCGGGGCACGTGCAAAGTGCGTCAGGTGCGCCTGCGCACATCACAGCACACATCGGGAAACATGCCGGCCCCCACCATCCCTGTCGAAAACCAATGCCCACTGTGTATGGTGGGCCTGCGCACAGCAGGCCATACACCACCACCCCCGCCGTCCCTGACAAAAACCACCTGACAATGATCGCGGGGTGGCCGCGCACTATCCACATTTAGCCGCGAGGTGCATTTTTATTGTGTGTTTGTCATGGATGGTAGGTAGCCTTGCGCGCAGCAGGCAATATGCTGACACCCCCGCCGCCCCTGTCGAAAAACAACACAAAGTACCCACGGGCCTCACGAATATGACTCCAGATTTTACCCCAAACTGTACTGTGAAATGTTTTTTGACAGGGTTGGTGGGGGTGTGGGGGGGGGGTGCATCGGGTTGGTTGCGCATGCTCCGAATTTGGAGGCAGAGTGCGTGTTGTATTGTTTTTTGAAAGGGATGGTGGGGGGGGCCCATGGTGTGCGCATGGTTCCGGGTTGGCTGCCGGCCGGGTGGGGGAGGGGGTGTTTATTCATAGGGAACAGTGATTGAGGTGGAGGTGGAGGAGGAGGATGAGGAGGATCGAGTTTCGAGGGAAGAGGTTTCGGGGGCACGTCTGCTGCCCTTGTTGAGCCGATGGGGTCTCCAGGGTCCTCCTCGGGGGAGGATCGAGGAGGCGTAAAAGGAAATAGAGGACGAGGAGGAGGAGGAGGAGGAGGACGACGAGGAGGAGGAGGAGGAGGAGAGAAAAGGGAAGGTGCCAGAGGAGGAGGAGGAGGAGAAGGAGGACGAGGATGCCCCGCCGCCTCCTGCAAAGGCCCGCCCCCTCTGCCTTTCCTCCTGGGCGCGCCGCCAGGTCTGGGCTCTCAGAATCTGCAGTCTGCTCCCTCCCCCGTGCGGGCCTGCCCTGACTGGCCAGGCTGGATCTCGCGAGTTCCAGATCACTGGGTGGGAGGCTCATCTGGTGCAGAGCTCGTGCTGCCCACGGGACGCCCGGGCTGCATTCTCTCGGGGGGGCGTGTGCCTGGGGTCCTCCGAACATTTGGACGCCCGACAAGGGTACGGAAAGAATGGGTACAATGCCCAACAGCAGTTCCTTTTCATTTTGAACACGACTCGCTGTCCACGCCGCCGCGGCCTGTCCATTTGCGACAGAGGGCCGCCTGCCCAACAGCGGCCGCCGTTGGTTTCGGACAGCATCTGTTGTTGGGCACTGTACGCATTCTTTCCGTGCCCATCTCGGGCGCCCAAAGAACACAAGGGCCGCCATCAGGGCGCGAAGCTCCTCGTGGTCCGCGAGGAGGAGGAGGATGAGGAGGAGGAGGAGGAGGAGGAGGAGGAGGAGGAGGAAGAGGAGGAAGAGGAGGGGGAGGAGGAGGAGGAGGAGGAGGAGGAGGAGGAGGAGGAGGAGGAGGAGGAGGAGGAGGGTCCCCGATTCTCACCCTCTTCGTGCGGCGCGAGGGCGCGAGGCCACTCGCGCTGCGCAGAGCTCGACGCGCGGGCGCAGCTGCCCTGGAAGAGGCGGGCGGCGAAGGCCCCCACACTCGACCCGCATAGTAAGGATAGGATGAGCGAGTTCCCAAGGTCGATGGGCCCGCTTTCCACCACCACCACCATAAAATGGAGGGGGTCTTCGAGACATAGACTGGGACGTGTTAGGCATTTGCGCGGTGACATATCATTGAGGCGGTGCCACCTTCACAGGCGACGCTGTGTATTCGGTGACGCAGTGGCGCCACCTGTCATGCAGGGCTGCACCTCATAGGCACTCACGTGGACATGCTCTTAGGACGTGCTCAGCGACGCATGCTAAAACAAAAAAATGGAGGGGGTCTTCTTCTTCTTCCTCCTCCTCCACCTCCTCCTTCCCACCTCCAATGTATGGGGGTGGTGGAAAACAGGCCCATCAAAGGTGAGGACGATCGGGAGTGGACAGACCTCCTACCCTGACACGTCGATGAAGGAATTGGCCGTTTTCGGTTCGCGAGAGGGCGTCGCGGCCGTCATTTTTGCTGGTCCAGGTCCGTCGGTTTCGGTCCCAGGCCGCTTTCACTAAGGGGAGGTCCACTAGAGGGAGGTTTGTCCACCGCCGAGATGAGCGAGGTCCCAAGGTTGCCCTTCCAGCCTTCCCCTCCGGCCCATCCTTGGCCGCTTGTGCTGGCCGCGCCCCACTCGCAGGGTGTCGACATGGCCTTCCAAGGTAATTGCGCATCCGTCATTCAGGAGGGGAGAACACACACAAAGACACAATTAATCGTCGAATTCCCCAGAACATATGGGAAGATATGGGAATGGGGGGAAGACGAAAACCCAGAACATATGGGAAAATGCAGGGACTGGGGGGAAGACGAAAACCCAGAACATATGGGAAAATACTGGGACTCCTGTCATTTGTGTTCATTTATTTGTGTGTCCCAGGGCCCCTTCACCATAGGCAGCCGCGACGGGGACGGGCCCCCCTGCCTGGGCAGTGGCTTTCCCCCTCCGCCCTCGGCCAGGCCTCCGTGGCGGTGGGCGGCCGCCCGCTCCGCCCCGAACCCTGGCAGCGCGCTCCCGTCTGCTGGCATGCTGCCTGCGCTCGTTCGCTTCCTTGGCTGGCTGCCTCGGTGCTTCGTCGGGGGGGAACTTGGCCGCGCGAGGATGGGCAGGAGGAGGAGGAGGAGGAGGAGTCGGGAGGGAATGGGACTGAGGATGAGGCGGAGGAGGAAGGGCAATAGGGAGGAGGAGGGGGGGGAGGAGGAGGTGGAGGAGGAGGAATGCGGAGGAGGAGGAGGAGGAGGAGGAGGAGGAGGAGGAGGAGCGGCACATGTTGACGACGAGCGGTCGCGGTGTGACGCATTCGCATGCGTGCGGGCACAACTATTCGATGGTGGCACCTTCGGCGGCCGTCGTCGGCCGGCGGGCGGCGGGCGGCGGCCATCGGGGGCCTCTGCTGGACACTGAAATCTTAGGCTCTTCGTCGTCGTCGTCGTCGCTGATCGTCGTCGTCGCTGATCGTCGTCGTCGTCGCCTTCGTCGTCGTCGACTGCTGCGTCGACCGACCCTGGCGCCTGCGGCGCCCTTCTGGCAGGGCCCGCCGCCCCCGTGGCTGCGCGCGGGCGGCGCCCCAGCTTGTCGCCGGCCCGGGGCCCCTCGCGGATCGATCTGGCCCCGGAAGTGCCTTGGCATCGCTCGGACGTGTGCATTTTTTCTCGGCGAGGACCATTGAGGACGATCCTGGACCATCGAGCAAAAAACACACGCACGAAACCGAAAAATGCACGGGAAATGGACGTCCGAGCGATGGCGAGGTGCCGCGGGCACATGTCAAGCAGTGGCGAATCGTCCCGGCTCGCGTATAGGCCCACTAACGAATGTTCTAGAAGCTTTGCGTGGCTTCCACGGAATGTTCTTGGAACATGTCTGGCTGGGACTGTCTTGTTTTAACACGTCGGGCTAACGTTCTAAGAACATGGTTTTTGCTACTATCACGTTTTTGGGTTCTAGGGACATTTCGTGGTAGGACTATAGGAATGCTGGGACGGTCGGTCCCTGCTCAAACATGTGGTCCAGGGCTGTGGTCGAGTTTTTGTTTGTCGACGTGGTTGCGTGTTTTCGTGGCGTCGGACCGCAGGGGAGGGCGGGCGCTGCTCCGCGGCCGCGTACGCGCAGGGGCTGCCGGGGGGCCGCGGCAACGTGCTCAGCGCCTACCACGCCGCGACGTGCGGGCGCTTCGAGGCGCGGCGGCTTGCCTGCTGGGTCGTCGCCGCCGCCGTTGCCGCATGGCTGTCTCGCCGCCGCAGTCGCCGCCGCGCCGTCGCCGCCGCCGTCGCCGACGCAGTAGCGGTCGCCAACCTGCAGTCGCCGTCTGTGTTTGTGAGTCTGTCTGGCTGTCTCCATCCCTGTTTTGTGGAGTTGCTGTTGCTCAGCAACTCCTCTGTGTCTCCCTGCATATCTTTCGGTCTCTCACTCTGCATCTCTCGCTCTCAGTATGTCTTCATGTCTGTATGTTTGCGTGTGTCTCTCTCTCTCTCTCTCTCTCTCTCTCTCCCTTTCTCTTTTTCTCATTTTGCGACCTACATCTATACATATCTATATATATATATATATACACAAGACTGCAGTGGCGCTTCGCGCCATGCACCTTGTTCCTTGTTCGTTGTAGTTTCGAATGCAGGCGGCGTGCGTACGCGTGGACATGGGGCGGGCCACCGCCAAGCCGGCGGAAACCACCGGGCAACACCAGTTGAGGCCAGCTCAGGGCGTTTCGGGGCCCAGAGGCGCGAATACGTCTCAAACGAGTGGTTACACTAGCATGAAGCAAAGCATCCTCTTCCTCTTTCTCCTCCCCCTGTTTCTCCTTTCCTTTCTCCTCCTCCTCATCCTCTTTCTCCCCTCTCCCCCTCTTCCTCGGCTTCCTCCTCCTCCTCAACCTCCTCCTCCTCCTCCTCCTCCTCATCATCATCATCATCGTCCTCTTCCTTCACCTCCTACTTGTCCTCTTCTTTCTCCTCCTCCTGCTCCTCCTCCGCCTCATCTTCCCCATTATCCTTGTCCTTCTCTCCTCCTCCCCCGTCGTCCTCCTTCTCCTCCTCCTCCTCGTCCTTCTCCCCTGCTTAGTTTTCCTTACCCTTCTCCCCAGTGTATTTCGCGCTGTCGCTTCCAATCGGCTCTTGAGGCCCCAGGAGGGCCCCGAAAAACTCCGAGGCCCACAGAGGCCCAAGGCTGGCCGAAGAGGGGCCGAACAATTGAAAATCAGTGAATACCCGTCGGGAAATCAATGTTGTTGGTTCTCTCGCCTTGTCGCTTCCGGTTGGCTTTTGGGGCATCAAGATGGGCCCAGCACGGCTGCAAATGAGTCACCGCACGAGCTCGAAAGAGGACGCAGACTGGCCCTAGAGGGCCCAGAGGTTTGAAAATCAATGCAGGCACATCGGAAAAATCATGTTTTCGCCCTTTTCGCCTTTTCGCTTCCAATCGGCTCTTGAGGCGTCAAGATTGCCCCAGGACGGCTCCAAATGAGTCCCCTGACGGACCCCAAAGAGGCCCAAGGCTGGCCGATGAGGGCCCAAATAATTGACAGTCAATCAAACACCCACTGGGGAAAAACATATTGTTTTGTTGCCTTCTCGCCTTTTCGCTTACGATCGCATGTGAGACGTCGAGATAGCCCCAGAACGGCTCCAAATGAGTCCCCGGACGAGCCCCAAGGAGGCCCAAGGTTGGCCCTGGAGGGCCCGGAGAGTCGAACACCAGAGAAAACCCAATAGAAAAACCATGTGTTCGGCCTTTTCGCTTGTTCACTTCCGGTTGGCCCGGGTGGCGGCAAGACGACCTTTGGATGGCCACAGGGAGGCGCAGAACAGGCCCGAGGCGTCGAAACTCGTTTTGGGGGGGGGGGCGCGAGGGAGTGCGTTCCCCGGCCTTGTAAACATATATATATATATATATATATATATATATATATATATATATAGATAGATACGGATGTGTACATGTGTGACATTTGTACGTATGCACATCATTCGCGTGTGTATATACACACAAACATGCATACATACATACAGACAGACAGACAGACACACAGACACATATACATAAACACATATATACATACGTACGTACGAACGTACGTACGAACGTACGTACGTACGTACGTACGTACGTACATACATACATACATACATACATACATACATACACACATACATGCATACATACATACATACATGCATACATACATGCATGCATGCATGCATGCATTCATACATACATACATGCATGCATACATACAGACATACATACAGCCATCCATACATACATACATACATACAGACAGACAGGATGCAACGTGCACTAAGTTTCCACCCTTTGCCTTGTCCGCATGTTTGCGCAGATGCATCCGTGACAAATTACTGACGCCTCACTTATCCCTACCAGCCCAACACAATACAACATTGGTGTCCTCAATTTTGGATGCGGTTTGGGCGTCCACAGCGCGCATGTCGCAGCGGTGGCCACACACTCCGCATGTCGATCCTCGACCCTCGACCTCCTCGCGGGCGCCCGAGCGCCGGGCTGGGCTTCGATGCTCATGCTGGGGCGCTTGTGGTCTCCATGTTGTCCGCGGGGGGTAGTCCAGGGCTCGGAGGAGAAAAGGCACAGATCCTGCTACCTGGGCTCCTTTTTCGCCTGGGCCTCCTGGGTGGCCCTCGTCGCCGCGGCTGGATCCCCATCGAAATTGAAAGCAAATCGTGGCCCGGGAGAGGTCCAGGGAATAGCGGTACCTGTGCCTTTTGGTCGCCCAGGCTTCGGCGGCGCACGGGCGAGGTGGCGCCAGGCGGAGGGTCGCTAATGGCTTCCGTCGCGCTTGGGAGGTAGGCCACGTGTTGTGTGGCGTGTTGATTCCCCAACATGTAGCGTGGGTCTCCCTCTCTCTCTATATATATGTGTATGTATGTATGCACACCCATACACACATGATAAATGTGGGTGTACACACATGTATACACATCACTACACGTTAATTTGTATAGGGGAGATCCTGGGCCCGGGGCCCCAAGGGTGGCCCCTCCTTTGTATTTCGGGGCCCCTTCTCCCCGGGGACCTTCTTGGGCGACCCCCGGAAGGAGGTCCCAGAAAACCCGATAATCGTTCCAGACAGCCCAAGGTATAGCCTGCGATTGGCCCTCGAGGCCCCCAAAAGCGCCCCACGCGAGCTCCAAGACGGCCCCATATGACACCGCGACAGCCCGAAGGAGGCTTTCAAGACGGCCCAGGAGGCCCCCCAAGATAGCTCCAGGACGGTCCAAGAAGGGCACAAAACGGCCCAAGCCCCGAAGCTGGACCACGAGAGCCCCAGGACAAGCCCAAGAGGGGTCCCAAAGGGGGAACACCAACTTCAAATTTCGAACCTTGGCCCCGGAGACCCCCAGGAGGCCCCAAGAGGCTCCCAAGATGCCCCAAATGGCCCCCCAAGATGCCTCCAAGGGACCCCGGGAGGCCCCCAGGAAACCCCAAGGACCAAACGGGCTTTTGAGAGACTTCGCAGGAAGCTGTACTACAGCATGTGTATATGGCAGGTAGATGTCGTTAGCGTGTCAGGTTGATGTGGAAAGGGGGGGCCCTCAAGCGCAGCTGTGTCTCTCGAGCAGCAGCGCCGGATGCAGGTGACATGGCCTTCGAAGTCGGCGCCGTGGCCTACGTTCGCCTATAGTCGGCGGCGGGGGCCCGAGGCGCCAGGCGCTGTGCGTCGGAGGAGTGGTCGCAGAGCTCCACGACCAGCACGTGACGCTAGCAGTGCGGGCGCTGGCGGGACGAGATGTCGGGGCAGCGTCGCTCGAGACATCCATCGAGGACCTAGAGCCCCGACAGCTGTTGGTTTCGTGAAAGCGTCGAAGCGCAAGTTGCGTACTCGGTGCCAGAGTCATGGGGAGACGCCTGCATGCACTTCGGCTCGAAGCCGTTTGGCCCTGCGATGCTCGCGTCGGGTGTCGCAGCGGCGGGCGGCGGGCGCCACGCGTCGACCGACGACGCGGCGCCGCCGCCGCAGCCGCGGCGGGAGCCCGCGAGCCCCGCCCAGGCGAGGGCGTCTCGGCGGGAGCAGCGAGTGCCGGGGCCAGCCTTGGCTCGAGCGGCAGATCGCGCAGGCGGCGCGTCGGCCCCAGCAGCAGGCAGCCCGGGGCGGCGTGGCCAAGGAGGTGGGCTCGTTCGACTCCGAGGCCAAGGTCCGGCCGCCCCCCGCGCAGGCGGCGCGGGCGAGGCGCTCGGCTCGGGGCCGCCAGCTGTCCGACGGCGAGTCGGAGGCAGGCCTGCCGGCCGGGGCCCCGAGCCGAGCGACTGGCAGCGAGCCCCGGGCGGCCGCGGCGGCCGCGGGCGCGGCGGGCGCGGCGGGGGCCGGGCTCGACAGCGCCAGCCTCCAGTCGCTCCTGCAGCTGAGGATGCTAGAGGAGCTGGAGAGGCTCGAGTCGGGCAGGAAGGCCAAGGACTCCTCCCTCGGACGAGGGCGCGGGCGAGGGCACGGGCTGCGCGGGCGCAGGCGAGGCAGGCAAAGCGGCGCGAAGCGTTGGCCGCCCAGCAGGGCGCCTACCTCGTCGAGTGCGACGCGCGCCAGTTCGGGCCGGCCCCGCCAGACGACTCGGAGGCGCGGCACAAGAAGAGCACCTACTTGCTGGGAAATTGTCCCGAGCTGCAGCGTCTCGGCAGGCGCTGCCAGGGCCACTGCCGCCACGTCCACCTGGAGGGCGCCGCGCGCGCGGACGGCCGCTGGCAGAAGCGGGCCGCGCTGGCGGCTGCCTACCCCGCAGTTCGCGGAGGCGCTGCCTGGCGCGCCGCGGGCGGCCGAGCGCCGACTGGCGGCGGCGCCGCTGCGAGTGGTCTACCTAAGGTACCGGAGGCTTGAGGCGTCTGCGCGCTTGGCTTCCCTGGCAGGGCCCGTCGCGCCCCGGGCGGCGCGACCTGCAGATCTCGCTCTACGGGGAGGCGCGCGCGTCGAGGCTGGCGCAGGCGGCGGCAGCGCGGCGTGGTCGCGAGGCCAATCGAGCACGCGCAAACCCTTCTCAACGAAAAGAGACCTCTTGGCGAGGCTCGCTGCGCGGTGCTGGTCGCCCAGCAGCAACGGCTGGAGCTCCGAGGCAGGCTGGGGGTTGCCTGGGGCTCGGCGCGGTTTTGGGCCTTCGGCGAAGACTCACAGAGCAGGACGCCGATCCCAAGAGAGATCCAGAAGGCGTTGAGGCGTTGGGCGCTGGCCAGGGCTCTGTTGCTGTCTAAGCGCCCCGTCGTGGCCCTCTTCGAGTGCCGCATCTTCTCGAGGGTCGCCGTGGATGGATGGTTGCGCACTGGAGAGGCAGCCAACCTGAGAGGCCGCCATGTGCGGTTCGGGCGCATTCAGGGACGCAGCCAGGCTGCACTGGCCATCGAGAGCCCGAAAAACGAAACCTTCATAGGGAAGAAGCAGGCTGTCTTGCTGGCACGGGCCTCCACGGTGTCTTGGATCCAGTGATGGGTTTCTGCGAAAGGCCCTGGCGATCTAGTCTTCCCCTCGGTATTCGGGGCTTCCGCCAAACCCGCCTCGACCTCGCCAGCCAGCTGCGCACCCCGCAGTTCACATTTGCTGGGCACAGGGCAGGCGGGGCCACATCTCTATGTATGCGTACTTGTCACACTGCCTGGGTCAAGTTCCATGGGAGGCGGGCTTCAGAACGCCCCCTTGCACGCTGCGTTCAGGGGGCGAATACAGCCGCGGCGAGCCTCGCGTCGCCAACAGTTTTGACCGCATCCGCTCGGAGTTTCGCTGTCTGGGCGCCGACCCCCCCCCCCCCCCCCGCGTCTGACAAGCCGACGGCCGCGAGCCTGCGTCTTTCGGCATCTCACCTGCTGGAAAAGGCCAGCGCGGCCGAGATTTCGGCAGTGAAGGTCGCCTTAGGAGGGACAGTGGCAGCAGTGTGGGAGAACAAGCAAAAGACTATGCCAAGCAAGTAACTTCGCGCCGGAATCAATCACGCCCCCTCAAGGTCCTGCGTGCCTACACGAAGGTGCTCGCGGGACTAGAGGAGCTTGGCGCGATCATGCCTAAGGCAATCGTGACTCGGCCCACGGGCGATGCAGCTGGGGGGCCCCTTGTGGGGGCTCGCGAGGCCCAGGTGTCCTTGGTGCAGCAGCAGAGCGGGGCCAGCCTCAGGTCTAGGCCCCAGGAGCTGCAACGTTGGGCGCGTGTGCTCGTGGTGGACCACCGCGGGCTCTTGGTGGATGCTCGCTGGCCTCCTCTGGTCCGACGATTTCGTTGAGAGCACGTTCAACGACCGCTATTTCGAGCAACTCTCATGGCCGCTGTTGAGCGTGCTGATGGTGATCTTTTTGTTCAGGTCCGACTGGGTGCTCGACTTGGTCGCCAAGCTCGTCCTGGGCATCGTGGGCCATGCCGCGGGTCGCTCCATGGCTGGGGCGTTCCGGCAGGGGTGGTGCCGAGCCAATTCAGTAGCGACGGCCTCTGAGCATACCGCCGAGGCCGTGAGGATTTTGTCTAATGCATGGGAGAACGTATCCAGCTGGTCCAATATTTCAGCAGCGTCCTTCGAGTCATCGGTTGCACCTCTAGATGTGCGCATCGAGAAGACAGCTACCGCGGCTGCGGGGCACGCCGCGTCGGCCCTCGACGACCTTCCAGAGCAGTTGCAGGCAGGTGCTGTCGACGTGGACGGGAGCAGAACGGCTCTCGTCACAGAGCCGCCTGCACTTGCAGTGGCCCCGCCCTTCTTGCCGGTTAAGAAAGGGAGCTGGGTTGAATATGCGCTCGTGTTTTTTCTCGGGATCGGCTTGCAGCGTCGATTTCGGTAGCTCCTCGGAGGCCCAGCCCCTGCCCCAAAAGGGGACATCCAGAGCCAACGCATTGGAATTAATATGCGATTCAAGCTTTGCTTCCCCGCCCACAACGCCCGTTTGGATGGAGCGGTTGGCAATTTGCAGCATTATTTGATGATGATGGTGGTGATGCTGATGCTGATGCTGATGCTGATGATGATGATGATGATGATGATGATGATGATGATGATGATGATGATATGATATGATGAGTCTGCGAGGGCAGGCTCTGATCGCATGCCTTTCACAAAATTGGGTCACCTTCGGGGCTGGCGCACTGGTCGCAAAACGGCGCACCTGTACACACTGCCCCGCTTTTCCGAGCCTTCCGCAGGGGTCCCCGTCCAGGACAAGCGTTAGAGAGCTGCCAGGTGGCTCTCGTTAGCGTGTCAGGTGTGATGGGGAAAGCGGGGGCCTCAAGCGCAGCCACCACCGCCCCGACCACCAACCCTTTTCTGGTCTAACTGTTCCAGCAACTGGCGAATGCCTTTTTTGATGATGACGATGAGTCTGCGAGGGCAAGCTCTGATCGCATGCCTCTCACAAAATTGGGTCACCTTCGAGGGTGGCGCATTGGTCGCAAAACGGTGCGCCTGTATAAAATGTCCCGCTCTTCCGGACCTTCCGCAGGGGTCCCCGTCCAGGCCAACCGTTAGAGAGCTACGTATATATACACATTGAAAAAGATTTGAATGTCTGTAGTATGTCTGTCTGTCTGCTTGGATGAATGTATGTATGCATGTGTGTATGTCTGTGTGTAGGTATGTGGGCATGACTGTGTGTATGTATGGGTGCATGCATGCATGTATGTATGTATGTGTGCATGCGTGTATGTATGGATGCATGCATGTATGTATGTATATGTAGATGTAACTATGTCTGTATAGGTGTATGTGTATGTATATGTATATGTGTATGTTTGTATGGATGAATGCATGAATGAATGGATGGATATATGCATGTGTGTACGTATGTATGTATGCACGCATGTATGTATGTATGCATGAATTCATGTGTGTATGTATGCATGCATGCATGCATGTAGATATGTAGGTATGTAGGCATGTATGTATGTATGTATGTATGTATGTATGTATATATCTATGTATGTATGTATGTATGTATGTATGTATGTATGTATGTATGTATGTATGTGTGTATGTGTGTATGTAGGTAGGTAGGTAGGCAGGTAGGTAGGTAGGTAGGTAATTATGTTTGTATGCATGTATGTATGTATGTATGTTTCTATGTATATATGGTTGCGTATGTCTGTATGTATGTATGTACGTACGTACGTATGTATGTATGTGTATGTATGTATGTATGTATGTATGTATGTATGTATGTATGTATGTATGTATGTATATATGTATGAATGTATGCATGCATGTATGTATGTATGTATGTATGTTCATACATACGTGTGTGCTTGTGTGTGTGCGTGTCCTGGACAGTTCGCGATGCCGTTACCTGGCTTGCCCGAGCGTGCGTTTGGATTGTTTTTGCCGCGCTGCGACGTAGAAGTGTGTGTGTGTGTGTGTGTGCGTATGCGTGTGTGTGTGTGTGTGCATGTTCCCCGCATTATGTGTATATTTCCGTTGTCTTTCTCTCTCTCTCTCTCTCTCTCTCTTTCTCGCTGTCTCTGGATGTTTGTTGTCTCGCCCCTGCCTCGGTATCCCTCCCTCGCTGGCCTTGGCCGTCGACGGCCATCGGCCGCGCCACCGTCGGCCTCGGCGTCGTCGTCGGCTTCGTCGCCGTCAGCCTTGGCGCCGTCGGCCTCGGCCTCGTCGGCCGCTCCGTCGGCGTCGGGGCCGTCGGCGTTGACCGTTGGCCTCGCCGTCGTGGGCCTCGCCGTCGTCGGCCGTCGGCAGCGGCGTCGTCGGCGTCGGCCTCGACGTCGGCGGCCGTCGGCCTCGGCGTCGTCGTCGGCCTCGTCGGCGTCGGATGCCGCCGCGGGCGCGGCATCTGCCTCGCCCCGCGCGCCATGGGCGCAGGTCTCGGTGGCAACGGGCGGCTGCAGCTGCCCGGAGAGGTTCTGCTTGGAGGGGCTCAGGGCGCCAGAGACGTCTTGTGTCGGCGGCGGGCGCGGGGGGGAAATGAGAAGGGGCGGGACTTCCGAGGCTTCTGAGAAGTTTCTGGACTTCTGAGAGGGCTTCTCAGAAGTTCTGTCTGTATTCGAAATAGGCCAAGGAAACGTTTCAGAAGCCCCCCGGACTTCTGAGAAGTCCCGCGGCCTTCTGAGAAGGCCTTCTCCTTCTCAGTTTCCCCCTGGGCTCGTCGCCTACTGTGGGCACGGCGGGCGGTGGATATGGATGTGTTTGGGCCCCTCGGGGCTTCTATATTGATACGTATATATATATATATATATGCATGAGTGAATGGAAGAATGTATGTTTGCATGCGGAAAGCATGACAAGGCCAGTCCAAAAGAATGCCGATGCTAGGGGCCGCTGCTGACTTAGTCAGCGGCTCGGATGCTGCCATTCAAGTGCATGATGCACCCTGCGTGGCTGTTGGTTCAACCGGTTGCCATCCTTGGTTGGGAGCTGTGGTTCTCTCTCGTCTGGCACCGCCCGATCGCCGACTGCCTCAGCAGTCGCCCCCGAGGATACCCGCCCCCAGGAGCGCCGAAGGTTCGCTGCCACCCAAGTCGAGACGCGCTGACATTCGCGTCGGTGACGCTGCGACCCCCGTGGACGGACCGTCGGCGGCCGCGGATCCCGCTGCACTTTCGGCAACGAATCAGAGAAGTCGTGACATCAGGGGAGGGTAGGGGAACCACGAGAATGGATATTGGCATGCCGGTTGGCATTCTGGGGCAGGATATGGATGGCAGGCACGCCACCAGTACAATCGGACGCGACAGTGGAGGACAACGCGCGATTAAATTGAAAGTTCTTCCCCGCAAGGGAAGAAAAAAGGTAAAAAGACAAAGTGGTCTCACATGCACATCGGCTCTCGGTTATGAGATGAAGTTGGTGCTCGTCGACTGTGAATTTCTTAAACGCGCGAGGTAACCGCGCCGGGCCTTGGAGTTGAACGCATCTGTGACCATGAGAGGAATGCGCGGCTCATCTTCACTTTGTCGCAGTGAGTATATATTCTTGAGGATATAGACACAGCTGCTGACCGAGCGCATTGTGATGAGTTGGCACACTGTATAATTTGTCTCACACGTCAGTCTGCTCTGCTTCGGCCCGCGTCAAATATTCGCCAGGAGTAGAGGCTATCCCGTCGCGTGCGCCATAAAAACAAGTGGGGATTGCATGAATGCTGGCAACTCCGAAATGAGCTGTGGCTAGACCTGCGCATCCTGCCGCGCAGGGAGGGGAGGAAACGTGGTTCCGTCTGCGCCGTCGCCCGCTGCAGCCGCTGTCGCCGCCACTGAGCATTGACGTCGGTTACCGCGTGTACCGCAGCCGTGTTGGGCTGCGGGCGGGCGGAAACGGGAGCGCGCACGCTCCTTTCCACGCGCTTACATCACCACCCCACCTACTAGTAGTCCTTTCTTAACGGACACACTTGTACATCATGGCCGAGTCCATGGATAATAAAACCACAGGGATCGTATTTCAAGAAACGATGGAACAATACGGCAGTATACAAATCATCACGTCCAGATGTTATGATCCTTAGGCGAACAATTTAGGTCCCATCGACCCCCATCCCAATCGCCCACTCATCGCCGACAAGCGCCCGACTGCCCATCCCGCCCAAGGGCGTTCGGTTTCGCTGTCGAGAGCATGTCGCCGATCCATCGGCCTTGTTGCGTTGCGCACCCTGCGTCGCGCATTGGTTTGTTGAATGGGGCCCGGCGAGGCGGCATGCTGTCTTCTCGGGCTGGTCACGAATCGGCCGCATACGTATGTTCGAAGTGGTGAAATTCTCCCGAATGGGAATCCGAAGCTTCGCCCGCCATTCGAATTCATTGCTGAAGGTCAGTAGCGTCCTGCGGCGAGGCCCAAAAACGGCCACATTCCAGACCCAGCCTTTCTAGGTATCCCAGATGGGGTCGGAGTAGATGGGGGCGGAGAATTTCGCCGCATCGCCGGCGCATTGGCGATGTGGTTCGATGTGGAACCCCGTATCTGTTCTGCACGCCGACTTCGCCGGCGCATCGCCGATGATGCGGCGCGATTTTCCGCACCCATCAGCACGGACCCCATTGGGGAGACCTTTTGGCAGACATCATCGGCGGTTCGGTTCGGCAGTGCCACACATATCGGCGGCACCGCCGAGCCGACCTTGGGCCCGAACGGGCCCCCCCGAAGCCGCGCACCAAGGTTCATCTGAGCGACGTAGGAAACGAGTCGGACTGTGCTGGCGTTCGCGCGCAGTTTGCTTGCGCAATGTGGCGCGTGAGCACCCTCGTTCCCATTGTAGCATGCTGCGCTAGCCTCCCGCGTAAGCCGCTGCGTAGGGTTGCTTTGTCCTCGTGTGTAAGGCCCCTTTCATTTAATCGTTCTGCTTTGCCTGGGGCCACTTACGTGCAAGCGATTCGGATTCGATCTTCAACGACGACGACGATGACGACGACCATCGGTGAAGGCGGCGGCGGCGACGATAGGCTGCGGCGGTAACGATCAGCGACGGCGGCCACGATCGGCGGCTCCGACCCGACGTTCACGTTTTTTCGCAACGTCGATTCCCAGACATTTGGACCCACTCCCAGGGACCGGTTTTTCATTCTGAGCTGTTCTATGATTTCTCCGGGACCGATACGGACTTCCAGAGGCCGAACATAGCAATAAGCCGTCCGTTATGATTTATCTCGTCGCGAGAGGGTCTGAGGGCGATGGGCGGTGCCCGTTCGGGACGACACAGGCATCCCCGGAACGCTTTCGGCGAGGCGCTGCCGCTGGAAAGTATTTTGAGACTGGAAAGCCGCTGAGGACCAAGGAAACCGCCTTGAAACCTCATCCAAACGTCGAACCTCGAACGTTTTCCTCCATGATTTCGTCGGAGGTGGCGGGATGAAGGAGGGAGAAGGGAGGAGGAAGAGGCGGAAAAGGAGGAGGAGGAGAAGAGACGGGAGGAGGTAAAAGGAAGAGGAAGAGGTTGAGGAGGTGGAGGAGGAGAAGAAGGAGGAGGAGGAGGAGGAGGGAGGAGGAGCCCCCCCCCGGTCGTTGCCTTTCGGGGCGGGCAGGAACGCATCAACATGTCCGGCGTGCCTGTGGTGCTGGCGCTTTCGGAGGCCGCGCCGCGTCCTCTGCGTCCGCGGCCGTCGCCGCCGTGCCGCGTCCCAAGATTTCACCCGATATGCTTTGTAACAAGAATCACGCCGAGATGTTTTGGGCCATTTTTGGCCTCGATAGGCCCTCAACGGGACCCATGACCGTCAAAAAACGACTCATGATGAAACGCAGGTCATTGGGCATTGGTCGAGACCTCTAGGGGTCGGCTGCGGAAACATCTGGACGTCGGATCTGGCCCCCCCATCCCCCTCCGCCCTTCTCCTTCCGCGAAACCTTCTCCAAGACCATCGGTTTTCCGAGCGCCGTGTTTTACCGGTCGCAAGTGGGCCCACGAAGCGCGGCGAGGGCGGTTCCGCGGGCGGAGGCGAGAGCAACCACCCCCGCAGGAGGCAGACGTGCTGGCGGGCATCGGGCAACAACAGTGTGTGCATGCCGTTGTCCGCCCCCCTACGCAAGCTGCGTCCTCGACGCCCGAGGACCGAGAACCGCAGCGGAGCCCGGGAGTTGCGGCGGCTGCGAGCCCGAGCGGCGGTTGCGACGCCGAGCGAAGGGCGGCGGCGACGAAGGCGGCGAGGGCGACGGCGACGACGGCGGCGGCGACGGAGGCAGCGGTGGCGACGGCAGCGGCTGCGAAGACGGTGGCGGCGCCGGGTGCCACGACGGCGACGGCGGCGTCGACGGCAGTGGCCGCGACGGTGGGCGGCGGCGGCGGCGGAGGCGGCGGCGGCGGCGACGACGGGTCGGTGGCACGGAAGACGCCGCCTCGGCAGCGAGGCCGCTTTCCCGCACGCGGTCCAGGCGCGGCCTCCCGCACAGCGAGCGTCGTCATCGCCGTCGTCGTGGCCTTCGTCGCCGTCATCGTCGTCGTCGTCGTCGTCGTCGCTGTCGTCGTCGTTGTCGTGGCCGTCGTCGCCGTCGTTATCGCGTCGTCGTGGCCTTCGTCGCCGTCGTCGTCGTCGCTGTCGTCGTCGTCGTCGTCGCTGTCGTCGTCGTTGTCGTCGTCGTATTCGTTTTTGTGTTCGTCACTGCCACCGCCGCCGCCGTCTGTGCCGATGTTTCTGAAGTTTGTTCTCCTTCTTGGCCCATTCGTGGCCTCCTGGAGGCCCAAGTGGGCGGGGGAGAGGGAGGAGGAAGGAGGAGGCGGAGGATGAAGATGGAGAGGCGAGCGTTTTGGGGCTTCCTGAGGGCCTCATCAGGACTCTTTTGGGGCTCCACGGTGCCCAGCATGGCATGGCGCCATGTTGGGCAAGGGACCCGGGCTGCGGCGTCCCCGTGTCACGAATGAGATTGCCCTCCTTTCCACGCCAATTGTCGCGCGATTCGCGATTTCGTTATGGGTTGCTTGGTGTCCTGGCGCATCGGCCGGCGGGCCGCGGGCTCCGACAGCTTGGCAGGGCTCAGCGGGATGTTGGGGGTTACGTGGTTACGTTGATCCATCCCTCGCACGGCGTCTTGAAGAAGCCACTTCCCGAGCCCTTGAGATCCCACCCCTCTGCGGCGACTCTGCTCGGGCCTGGCCGATCCTCGAGAGATGCCCCAGATCGGCCCGCACCCTGGGCGAAAAATATGCCATCGGGGTGCCTGGAACAGCTGCGGAACCCAGTGGGTCTCTTCGGGAATTTTCCCTGCTCAGACATGGACGACGTGATTTGTGTTATCAATCATCAATCCCTGAGATCCAGGCGTCGCACTATTCTCCTCCTCTTCCTTCTCCTCCTCGTCTCCCTCCTCCTCCTCCTCCTCCTCCTCCTCCTCCTCCTCCTCCTCCTCCTCCTCCCCGTCTTCCTGCTCCTCCGCCTTCTCCCCCTATCCCCTATCCCTCCTTCCTCATCCCCTCACTCCTCCTTCCTCCTTCTCAGCATCCTCCCCCTCTCCCTCCCCTTCTCCTCCTCCTCATCTTTCCTCCTCTTCCTCCTCGTCCCCCTAAGTGGTACCTCGCGTCGAGGCCTTGAGATCTGGGCGTCGCATTTTTTTGCACACCGGGCGTTTTCGCCCGGATTTGGATCCCCAGACCCTCACAGATGTTTCCGTCTTGTAGGATGCCGCGCAAAGATGGGGTCCAGGGTTCCAGTCGAGTTTTGGATCGATTTCTTTTGTCGTGACGTCGGATCTCAGGGATGCGCGGCCCCAAGAGGTCCCGACCCCTTCCCCTTTGATGATGTTCGCCGTGGGCCCAGTCTTGACGGCCCAGGGGCCCAGTACCGGGCCTTGGGGGCCGACATCCAAGAGAAACGCCAGGTCTGAAAACACTAATTATACGGTAGGTTCGCGTCGTGTCGACCGGCGGCGACCCCGCCGCTGGCGGTTAACGTTGAACGCCGGTGGCAGCCCAGCATCGGTCGATGTTGAACGATCCTGACGTTTCGGGAACGGCCGATCGTTCATGGTTGAACGATCCCTGCGGTGTCGGGAACCAACGCTGGGGCCGACACGACACGGACCTGCCGCAGGAGGAGGAGGAGGAAAAGGAGGAGGAGAAGGAGGAGGAGGAGATGGAGGAGGGGGAGGGGGAGGAGGAGACGGAGGAGGAGGAGGAGGACGAGGAGGAGGAGGAGGAGGAGGAGGAGGCGGAAGGGGAGGAGGAGGAGGAGGAGGGATGAGGAGGAGGAGAAGGAGGAGGAGGAGGAGGAGGAGGAGGAGGAGGTGGAGGAGGACGAGGACGAGGAGGAGGGAGGAAGAGGAGGAGGAGGAGGAAGAGGAGGAGGAGGAGGACGTGTGGCCTGAGCCCTTCGGAGGAACCCTCAGTAGCCAGCTGCCTGCTGGAAGTCCCGCCGCCGTGCCAGCCCAGCACTCTCTGCGGTCACTGTGCGGGGGGCGACGGGCGGCCGCCCCGTGTGGCACCTCGTGCGGCCGCCCCGTGCCCCTACGCTCGGGAGGGCTGTGATGCGGATTATGCCGACGCCGATGATAAGGATGATGCCGATGCCGATGCCTGTGATGATGCTGACGATACTGATGATGCAAATGATGATGATGCTGATGATGATGATGATGATGACCATGATGGGTTATGGATGATGATGATGATGATGATGATGATGATGATGATGATGATGATGATGATGATGATGATGATGGATGGTGGTGATGATGCTGATGATGATGGTGGTGATGATTATGATGATGCTGATGCTGGTGATGATGATTGTACAGATGACGATGATGATGATGATGCTGATGATGACGGTGACGATGACGACGATTATGAAGATGGTGATGATGATGTTGATGATGATGATGATGACGATGCTGATGATGATAATGATGATGACGACGATGATGATGATGATGATGATGATCATGGTCATGTTCATGACGGTGATGAATCATGATGCTGATGATGATGCTGACGAGAACGATGCTGATGTCGACGATGACGATGTCCATGATGGGGATGATTACGAAAATGATGCTGATGCTAGTGTTGATGCTAGTGATTATGATGATGATTATGACGATCACGATGATGGCGATGATGATGATGATGCTGGTGCTGATGATGATGATGACGATGATGATGACGATGACGATGACGGAGACGATGCCGATGATGATGATGATGACGATGATGATTATGATGATGATGGTGAGCATGCTAATGATCATGACGATGATGATCATGTTGATGACGATGATGATGATGAGGATGAGGATGGGGATGATGATGATGACGATGACGATGGTGATGTTGATGATAATGATGATGATGATGGTGGTGGTGGTGATGATGATGAAGATGACGATGACGACGATGATGCCGATGCTGATGATGGCGATGCCGATGACGATGGCGATGACGATGAGGGTGATGGTGATGGTGATGGTGATAGTAATGGTGATGATGATGGCGAAGGTAATCATGATGTTTTTGGTTATACGGACGGACCGAGGTATAATGTCGAGGTCGTTTCGGGAAGGAACCCTACCGTTTTTCGTGTTTGTTGGATGTTATTGTTCATCCTGTGGGACGGTACCCTTTAGTGTTCTTCAGTTTGGCCGGCGGAGGGTCTCATGTTCTAGGCTCGGCCGTAGTGATGATGACGGTGGTGATGATATTGGTAATGGATGGTGGTGGTGGTGGTAATGGTGCAGATGAGAAGGATGAAGAGGAGGATGAGGGGGAATGTGATAGTGTTGATGATGCTTATGATAAGGTTTTGACGATGGTGACGATGATGATGACGATGATGATGGCGATGATGATGATGGCGATGATGATGCCCATGATCACGTTGTTGAAGATGAAGGTGCTGATGATGACGATGATCATGACGATTGTGCTGATGATAAACATGATGCTGATGCTGATCATGATTATGATTTATGATGATGCTGGTACTGACACTGATAATGACGATGATACTGATGATGGTGATGGTGATTGTCAAGAAGATGGAGGTGGTACTTAAAACCGATGGTGGTAATGGTGATGAGCATGGGGATTATAATGACGATTGTGATGATGATGATGATGATGATGATGTTGATGATGATGCTGGTTGTTGTGGGCGTGGTGGTGATGATGATGATGACGATGCTGATGATGGTGATAATGGTAATGATGATGATGATGATGATGATGATGACGATGATGATGATGATGATGATGATGATGATGATGATGATGATGATGATGATGACCGGTCATGAGGACCTTGAGATCCGTCGTTGCGAATCAAATGCCACATTGTGCAGAACAAACTGCCAGAGCCTTCCAGCCCATCCTTCTGCAGTTTTCGAGCTTGGTCTATCCGTGAGGGTCCTGGGGCCCGCAACAGGGCAACATCGCCAGTCGTGTAGAAATTGCGGCGTCAAGATCTCAGAGAAGGGCGAGGACGAGCACAGATGATCTCAGTCAAGGACGAGGACGAGCACGGAGGATCTCAGGGGAGGAGGAGGACGAGGAAGACGAGACGACGACCCAACCAGTGCGGGGAATGGGTGCTTACAAATTGTGCTCCACTGCATGACGAGGACGTTGCTGCTTTAGACCAACCAAGTTGTGCGGTGTGCAAAAGTACGATGTCGGGATCGATTGGCCAGCACGCTAGCGTTCAGTGCCGTGGTGTGCCGTGTTCTATGCCATGAGGGTGGAGCGGACGTCGACGACGACAACGACAACGACCGACGACCGACGACTGACGACTGACCTTCTCCAGGAGTTTCCTGATGTCTCCGGTGGTGCCAGAGGCTTAAAAAAGCCCGAAAGCGACCACGGACGACGACAACGGCGGCGACGACGACTGACGGCGACGACGTCGAGGACGAGGACGGCGACGACGGACGGACGGACGGACGGACGGACGGACGACGACGACGACGACGACGACGGACGACGACGGCAGACGACGAACGGCCTCCAGAGATCCCTGGACTCCAGAGGTCCGCGAGCGAAGGCTGCACCGAACGCCTCGCCTGCGTGCTTCCGTGGCTCCTCCGCCCGCCGACGTCGTCGTCGCATGGACGAACAGACAACGACGACGGACGACGACAATGGCGGCGACGACAGCCGATGACAACGGACGACGGCGGCAACGGACGACGACGACGGCGACGAGCGGCCTCCGGAGCTCCCCGGACTCCAGAGGACCTGGAGCGAAGGTTGCCTTTAGCGTCCCGCCCACCCGCCTGTTTCTGTGTTCCGCTGCCCGTCGACGTCATCGTCGTTGTCCCAACGGTTTTCCGAATTCCCGGATCCCTCCTATTTCATGGTTCACTGGTGCACTAACCGAGCCGCCTCTTACCTGGGCGTGCCGAAGCCCAATCTACTTTAGACCGTCTACCTATTTCATGCTTCCGCCTACCTCTTCCGAGCGGTGTCTGACAGGACATTCGTCGGGCGTCCGCGCGGCTTTCTCGGGACGGTGCCGGACCCTGCCTGGCGGCGCTTCCGGCGCCGCCCCCTGGCGCGCTTCGCGCGCGGGGGGAGGGAGTCCGGCGCCGACCCAGGAAATCCGCAGGCACCTCCGCAAGTTAACGGTTGTGGATTCGTTTTGTTCTCGCACTGCGTTTTTGCCGTCGTCGTCGGTGATGTTTGTGGTTTCTTCCCCCCGATCTGGCTTTGCTCACGAGCGAGGGTGTCATGCGTCGTCATTGTGAAGATTGTGTTTCTCGTGGCTGTCCCTGCCCTCGTCCCACCTACCCGCCCGCTTGAATGTTCTTATCCTCGTCGTCGTTGTTGCTCGTCGTCCTCATCCTCTTCGGCGTCGTCGTCGGCGTTGTCTTTGTTGTTTTGTTCACGTCCCCCCAACATGTTGTCATCAACGAACTTCGTAGCCATTCTGGCTCAAGCCGTCCTGCCTCGTGGTGGCTGGCGACGCGAAGGTCGTCAGCCTGGTGGCCAAGGCTCGCATGTTCTTGCCGTCCTCGGGTGGCGAGGCGTTGCTAAACGGTCTCCCGCTGCAGGGTGCACTGTACCCTTGGAGTCTGCCTTTCTGCAGCGTGTTGATTGGGCGAACACCTGCGTCACGAACGAAGCCTGTGGTGAGACATGTGAGTCATTGCATCCATTATGTGGATGAGGCTTGCCTCCGCGTGCTCTTTAGCTTCCTGCATCGAAACGTCTGGGTCGCCAGCGGCACGAGCGTCTCGAACTAAATGGCGAACGCGCAGGCAACCGCAGGTATGGCAGCAGCGTGCTTTTTGGACGTGCATGCACCTCGTCCTGCCTAATCGTTCGTTCAATGACGGTGCCTGATGGTGCCCCAAGTATTACTCGTCCTTGATGGTGCCCCAAGCATTAGTATTCGTCGGGCTATTTCTGATGAGCCGTGTCACGCGCTCGTGTTGCATGCACCTCACAGCGGTGAGCATGTTTTGCACTGCAAGAAATGTGCACATGCACAGTATCCTGACCCATATTCCTGACCGCATGCCGCAGTGCAGACAGTTAGCGTGCACATGCTCCGCCGTCGGTGCCAGTTTGGGTTTCGTCGGCGTGGGGCTGACAGGATTCATTTACCTCTACACTGACTGGATAGGAAGAAGTGGGTGCACCTGCGTTGGTTCTTCGAGCGCGTTGGGTTGAGCTCGCAGTCTCTGTTCAAAGTGTTCTGCCGAAACACGTTTTCCGTAAGACAGGGCAACATTCACGTACGTTTCTCAATGCCCGAGCCATTTTTTGGCAGGGAAGCGGCTTGGGAAGGCCATGCCCAAGACGTTTGCCTTTTGATCGTCGAGTCCTCGGCTCGAACAATGTAGCAGAAAGATGGGGTCACAGGCTCCACCAGTCAAGTGTTTCATGATGTCGCCATTTGTGCGAGACATCGGATCTCAGGGTCCCGCCAATCGTCGTGACCCTTGGGAGGAGCAGGAGGAGGGGGATGAGCAGGAGCAGGAGGAGGAGGAGGAGGAGGAAGAGGGGGAGGAAGAGGAGGAGGAGGCGGAGGAAGAGGGGGAGGAGAAGAGGAGGAGGAGGAGGAATCTGATGGAGTGAATGGCGGAGTAGGAGCAGGAACAGCAGGAAGAGGACAATCGACAATCTGCTCTTTCCTCGTCCTTCGCCTCCCTCCTCCCCCCCTCCTCTCTTCTTAGAGCCTCGCTCTCCCCCTCGATGCCCCCCGCGATCTCTGATCCTCGATCCCTGCTCCTCGCTCCCTCTCGATCTTCGATCACTAATCCGTCCTCGGTCCTGCTAACCCGCCTTCTTCCTCGTTCCCCTTCCCCCCTGTTCTCGACCCCCAGAGGAGCTGGAGGAGAAGGAAGAAGTCGACGAGCAGGAGCAGTTGCATGATTTTTTTCTCCTCCGATAAAAAGCTAAGCACGTCGATGCGGTGTGTGGTCAATATCCGGCTGACGGCTCGTCATTTGTGGGGCTCTTCTGAGCCGCACTGGCTATTGACGATCTGCATGTACTCCTCGGGAGTTGTTTCCCCCCAGTGACCAGGGGGGCCCAGAGACGCCCTGGGGCACCGCCCTCAAAGATCGACGAAGAATGTGCCCTACGGCTTCTGATAGCATGGGTTCTTGTCGTGTGTGTGTCGGTTGTACTCACGCAAGGACTCATTTCACCTTTCGGCCCGCCCGTGTGTATGGGAGCATTGCTCCAACGCGTACGCAAGAAGTCATGTCGTACACCGCCCCATCGCGTGCGCGGCCCGCGTCCGTCCCCTCCGCGACCCTCCCTCGCCTCCCTGGCCCCCGCTGCTCTTCGACCCTCGCTCTCCCTCCTCGACCCTCGCCCTCCTCCTCCTCCACCTCCACCTCCTCCTCCTCCTCCTCCTCCTCGACCCTCCCCTCCTCCCCTCCTCCTCCCTCCTCCTCTCCTCTCCTCTCCGAAAGATGCGTCCCCTACCCTCGCCCCCCCCCCCCCCCCCCCCCGGGCCCGCGCGCCCCCCGAGGCGATCGTGCGTGGGCCTCCCGGCTCCCGCGAGTTCCGCCGCACCGTGCGGGACGAGGCGCCGCGCTCCCCGCGCGCGGCTTGCGCGCGCCGCGCTCCCCGCGCGCGCGGTCGACCGATCGCCCGCCGAGGCCGCTCCGACGCCGCCGCCCGCACGCCGAGGAGGGAGGGGGGGATCGCACGGGGCTCGGACGAGGATACACTTTTTTTACAAGCGCGAAGGAAGTCTTGTGGCACAGAGGAGGAGGAGAAGGAGGAGGGGAGGGGAAGGAGGAGGGGGAGGAGGAGGAGGAGGGGGAGGAGGAGGAGGGGGGGATCGGACGGGGCTCGGACGAGGGTACACATCAATTCAGGAGGGGCAACACACACAGACAATGAACCGTCGATTCCCAGCAATATATGGAAACATGTGGGAAGTGGTGGGGAAGACAACAACCCAGAACATATAGGAACATATAGGGGAATCTGGTCAGTTGTGTCTTTTTATTTGTGTGTCCCAGTTCCCCTTCATCAATGCGTGGGGCTTCCACCCCTTCGCCGAGGACGCCTCGGCCCACGGGGCGGGCGTGTCGCAGAAGGAGCGTGGGATGAGTGAGAGGGGGCATCGAGGGTTGCAGGAAGAGGGGCCGTAGGCGGACCTGGCTGGGACGAGGCCGCGGCGTCCGAGGCGTCCTCCAGAGCCGCCAGGTCTCAGAGCTTCTACGTATGCTCACCCGATGTTTTACCCTCATCCTGGCTTCGTCTTAGAGGAGGGTCGAGGAGCGGCGGGAGGCCGAGCAGCAGGCAGGAAGTCGAGGAGCAGGAGGAGGTCGAGGACCCATTAGGGGTTGCTCTACGTCTCTTTCGTGTTGCGCTTCCTGTTCTGCATGTGCCCTCGGCTCAGCTTGTGCCGCGCTGCGCTAATTGTCGGGACTTATCTCTGTTCGGTGACGATGCTTGCAATCTGACCGAGGTATATGGTCGAGTTTTATTCGGGTATGGCATCCTGATATTATTTGTGTTGCTTAGATGCTCTTGTCCATCCTGTGGAGGGTACCCTTGGATGTTTTGCTTGAGTTGGCCGACAGAGGGTCTCATGTTCTTGAAGGATGTTATTCTGGCCCAGTTCCGTCTGTGTGTCTGGCCAACGCAGAGCCTTGATGTTCATGTTGTGCCGGCGCAGAGATTAGGAGGGCGAGGGACAGCAGGAGGAGGCGCCTGAGGAAACGTGGGATCCCACAGGGGCCGCGGAGTGGCCGACGCCCTGCGACTACGGCCACGGCGGCGGTGCCCTGCGGCGGCGGCGGCGGTGGCCTGCGGGGCCCAGCTCGGCGCCACGGCGCTGGTTTCGGCCCAGGTCCGAGTCTGAGATGCGCCCGTGAAGCAGAGGTTCCTGGAGGTTTTTCGTCGCTCGGCCCGGCCGATTCGATGCGACGTCGCTCATGGCGGGCTCGTTCCGAGTCCGAGGGTTCGATATACGGTCGGACCGAGGTATAAGATCGAGGCCGGTTCGGAAAGGATGACCCAATCTTCTTCGTGTTTGTTGGATGTCCTTGAGTGTCCTGGAGGAGGGTACCCTCAGTTTGGCTGGCGGAGGGTCTCATGCTTTGGAAGGATGTTTTTCTGGCCTAGGTCTGGCCGTGAGGCAGAGAGAATCCTGGAGGTGTTTCCTCCGCCGCGCTAGGGCTCCCTTTGGGTCCTCCACGGGCCGCGGGGCTGTCAGGAGCCGTCCCGGGAATGACAACCGGCCCTGTGCCCAGACCTTCTGCGATCAGACCTTCTTCGAGGGCTTAAGCATGGCACGGGGACCTCGATATATATATATATATATATATATATATGATCCAGTCAGGGTTTTCTCGAGGGCGGAAAAGAGCGGGGTGATGACTAGGGGGGGTGGATATCATAGCGGGGGCCATGAAATCTCCCCAGATTTCGTGGCGCCTCTTCTTGTTTCAATACGTCCCTGGCCCCCCCGCTGGGCCGCGCACATGCCGCCGGTCATGATTTGCACCCCCCCCTCTTGGACACCCCCCTCTTGGCCGCTCCCACTTTTCAGCGATCCAGAGGTCGATCGGTCTGGAGGGCTATTGTCTGGTAGCCTGGAAGGTCAGGGTGGGAGCGCACCCTGGACCCGTCTCCCTCGGGACCCCTTTGCTTCACGCACAGGCTTCCCGACGATCCGGCGCGGGGTGCGCCCGCAGGCTCGTCCAGCGTCCGCCTGCGATCCCCGCAGCAGCCCGCCAGTCGTTGCGGCCTGTCCCGAAGCGCTGTTCCACGGTACCTCTGTCTGCGTTGAGGCTTGGGCTACGGTCACGGCGCTGATACAAGGACCACTTCTGGCTCAGGAGGGGATTTGGTTTTCGGGCCGTTCAGTAGAGCTAGGTCAGGGAACCTAATCTGGGTCAAGCCTGGCCGCTGCTGGAAGCCTTCGTTCCTTACTAATCTGTCCTTATGGTAGAACAATGACTGCAGATTAGGACTTGCACCGCTTCGGCACGTGCGTGCAGGGATGTGCGCCCACGCGCGCGCGCGCACGTGCGCGGCCTGAGGCTGTCGTGGCGCTGCTCTGCATTCATGGCACAGCCGGTTCGATCCGATCTCGATTTTGGCGGCGACGACGGTGGCGGTGGCGATGGCTGGCGACGACCACGGACGGCGGCGACGTTGGCGGCGACGCATGGCGACGACGGTGGCGACGCACGGCAACGCTCGACGGCCGCATCGTGCCTCAGGGCCTCTTCGCGATGCTGCCGCGGGCGCAGCGGCGGCTGTTCGCGACCAGCACACGGGACCTGCGCCCCAGCCCCCCCTCCCCTGTCCCGCAGCTTTGCCTAGCCTGTCCACATCCCCACTGGGTCATGCTACCCATCCGCGCCAGCCCTCGGGAGGAAGGCCTCCCTCTCCGCTGCGATCATGGCACCTCACTGCTTGCAGCTGCGCCAATATGGCGCTTGTAAATGGCGCAGAACGACGGGGTCTAGGTCTCCGGTCGAGGTTTGCTACGATTTCCTTTTTTTGGGACGTCGGATCGCAGCACTCAGGAGAAGGGCCGCTTCCTCACTCTCCTCCTCCTTCCTATTCGTCCTCCCCATTTCTCGCTCGCTTCCTGCCTCCCTCCTCTCCTTCCCTCCCTCCCTTCTCGCTTTTCCCTCCCTCTCCGCCTCCTCTTCGCTCTTCCCTTCCTTCCTCCTTCTCACTCTTCCCTCCCTTGCTCCCCCGCCCCCAAAAAAGGCCCGAGGGCACCTGAGCGGGTTCCCACACCCGTCACCAAGGGGGACCCCCGGGGCGCTTGGGTCATGGCCCTGGGTCCCTGGGCAGGAAAAACGCCGCCTGCCAGACACAGCCTCTTTTTGGAGGACTGGCCCCGTAGCGCTGGGGGGGCGAGCGGGGGGTGAAGCTCCTCCTGCTCCTCCTCCTCCTCCTCCTCCTCCTCTTCGTCCTCCTCTTCGTCGAAGAAGGGCGGGGCGGACGAGGGTGGGGGAGACGGTGCGTGTGTGTGCGTGTGTGTGCGTGTGCGTGTGCGTGTGTGTGTGTGTGTGTGTGTGTGTGTGTGTGTGTGTGTGTGTGCGCGTGAGTGAGCAGGGGGAGGCAGAGGAGAGGGGCGCGGAGGCGGATATCCTGGACTACTTGCGTGGCACTCGCAGTCCCCTTTCCCCCCCCCCCTCCCCTGCCGTCAGGGCCCCGCGTGACTAACCCGAAGGGAGGCAAATTGACATCAGGAACGGCTAAGAGGGAGGGGGGATGATCACGGGGGGGGATCGTGGCGCAGGCCACGGCATCTCCCCAGAATTCATGGCGCCTCGCGCGCGTGCCGCCGGCCATGCGTTGCGCCCCCCCCTCTTGAACGCCACCCTCTTTGGATGCCTGCTTGCCAATCTCTACGGAAGCTTGTCACAGCAGCTGCCTACAGGAGAAAAAAAAATATATAAGATCGAGGTCGAGTCGGGGAGGGTGTCCACATGTTCTTCGTCTTTGTTGGATGTCCCTCCCCCCCCTGGGCCGCGCAGGTGCCGCCTGCCATGCTTTGCGCCCCCCCCCCTCTCTTGGACGCCCTTGGCCGCCCCGACAAAGAACACGGCAGGAGGAGGTGCTTGGCCGTTGTGGGCCTCCAGGGTCCTTCTTAGGCCCGGGGGCCGTCAGAGAATGAAACGACTCGGGTTCGGGGCTCAAGAGATGGGGGTCAATGCAAACAGGAGTCAGCCAGAGCGCCGGATCTTGCAGAATCGTGCAGAGCCAGGGGTGCATTGACCCAGGCTTAGTTGCAGGATTCTGCAGGACATTACAGGATCCTGCGAGGCCTGAAGTTTAACTGACCCTGGTCTGGATTGACCCGGGTCAGAAGATCCTCGAGAACGATTGGGGATGCAACACCGGTCCTTGGGAAAGGGTTGGAGCTTCTGTGAAGCAGTACAGTGAATCCGCGCGACTACGCGATTACGCGCGACCTTACGCGTGCAGTCACCGCGCCAATGCCCGTGCAGATGACCACGACGGGAGTCTGTTGTTTCTGCGATTCTCGGCCTGCGTGGGCCCTCGCCGGGCCCTGGGACCTTCAAAAGACGAATCCGGACAACATGCCAGTCTTGGGAAAAGGTTCGAGATCTTACAGTCAACCCGCATAGTAAAGATGAGCGATTTTCCAAGGTCGCCCCTGCATCCTTCCCCGCCGATCCATCCTTGGCCGCGTTCGCTGGCCGCGCCCCGCCGGCAAAGTGTCGACATGGCCTTCCAGGGTCCTTGCGCCCTTATCGTGCGTCCATATTCTCCAGACCCTATCTGCGATAGGTTCGTGCCATGTCGACGCGGCGGCGACCCGGCCGCGGGCGTTCAAGGCTGAATGCCGACAGTGACAAAAGGTCGGCCAGCATAGAGCGATCCAGCGATCGAAAAGCCGCCGATCGTTCAGAAGTGTCGGACCCAGGTATAAGATCGAGGTCGGTTCTGGGAGACCGGAGGGTACCCTAATTTTCTTCGTGTTTGTTGGATGTTCTCGTGCATTTTGGGGAGGGTTCCGGCGGAGGGTCTCATGTTTTTGAGGGATGTTCTTCTGGCCTAGGTCCGACTGTAGGACGATTCACGCCGTGTCAGAAACCAACGACGGGGTCGTGACGACACGAACTCGCCGTAGGGCGTTGATCGAACAGGAAATGGCCGCATATAAACTCATTGGCTTATTTTTCTGAGATTGGCGCAGATTTCTCCGATCGACGCGGAGGGACCCTATGCGGCGCCTCCAGCGCCCAGCGCTGCCCCTGGAGCGGTCCGCGCGCCTGGGATGGGTGGCCCAGCTCCGATCCAAGAATTTCGCGCGGAGCCTAACAATTTGTGCTCATGCAGTTTTCTTTTCTTTGCAGTCGCCCCACGATGCCCAAAGGAGACAGTGGGGCCAAGGCCATGCCAGTGGGGATGGGGATCGGTTCAGCGATGCTCATTGCGGGGCGGACCTCGCCCCTGCCATCCTCCCCCCCTCCCCCCCCCTCCCTCAGCGAGGACGACGACGAACGACGACACCGAACGACGACGAATGACAACGAGCGACGACTCCGCC
>CAUYUJ010012325.1:117046-127046 GCA_963575745.1 Prorocentrum cordatum | reverse complement strand
TTACGTTGTTTTCCAGAGTGCCATACTTGTGTTCCCACGGCTATCGTCGCGCTAGTAGCTAGTAGCGAATATTTAGGAATCGTAGCAGTAGCAGTAGTATTAGTAGTAGTAGTATTAGTACTAGTCGTGGTCGTAGTAGTTGTACTAGCAGTCGTAGTAGTAGTATTGATAGTAGTAGGAGTAGCCGTAGTAGTAGTCGTAGCAGTAGCAGTAGCAGTAGTAGTAGTAGTAGTAGTAGTAGTAGTAGTAGTAGTAGTAGTAGTAGTAGTAGTAGTAGTAGTAGTAGTAGTAGTAGTAGTTGTAGTCGTAGTAGTAGTAGTAGTAGTAGCGGAAGTCGTAGTAGGCATGGTGGCAGTAGTTTCACCAGCGTTGGCCGTAATATGTTTGTTGGTACGACCAGTAGTTATACTAGTTCCCGTAGTAATCGTAGTAGCCGTAATAGTAGTAGTGACAGAAGTAACCGTAAGAATCGGATGATCGGCAGTAGTAGTGGTAGCAGTAGTAATGGTAGTAGTGGTAGTAGTAGTAGTAGTAGTAGTAGTAGTAGTCGTAGTAGTAGTAGTAGTAGTAGTAGTATCAGTACAAGTAGAACGACCAGTATGATGAATAGTAGTACTAGTTGTTGTTCGTGGTCGAACTATTCGTAGTAGTAGTAGTAGTAGTAGTAGTAGTCGTAGTAGTGGTAGTAGTAGTAGTAGTAGTAGTGACAGTAGCAGTAGTGGTAGTAGTAGCAGTAGTAGTAGTAGTCGTAGTAGTAGTAGTAGCAGTAGTAGTAGTAGTCGTCGAAGTAGTAATCGTGGTAATAGTATTAATTGTCGTGCTAGTAGTAGCACTGATAAACGTTGAACACGCCGTAGTACTCATAGCTTTCGTACTAGCAGTTGAAGAAAATGTAGTAGTAGTAGTAGTAGTAGTCGTAGTATTACCCGTAGTAGTAGTAGTAGTAGTAGTAGTCGTCGTCGTGGTAGTAGTAGTAGTAGTAGTAGTAGTTGTAGTATCAGTACCAGTAGATCGATCAGTATGATGAATAGTAGTACTAGTTGTTGTTCGTGGTCAACTGGCAGTAGCAGTTGTACTAGCAGTAGTGGTAGTAGTAGTAGTAGTAGTAGTAGTCGTAGTAGTAGTCGTAGTCGTAGTAGTCGTGGTAGTCGTGGCAGCAGTCGCAATAGTAGTGCTAATAGTAGAACTGGGCATGTGTTGTACATGTTGGTTTGTATGCTGTATACGTTTCCCGTGTGTTCTTGCATGTTCATACGTTTTGCATATGCGCCGCATGTGTTGCATATGTTGTATATGTGTTGTGTACGTGTACTATATGTGTTACCAATGTTTTTCTTGTCCTGTTCATGTTGCGTCTGTGTTGTACGCACGACCGCACATGTTTTGTATAGGTTTTATCACTGTGTTGCACATGTTATGCATTCACGGTGTACGTTGCTGTGTACATGTTCTGTTTACGTTGTTTTCCAGAGTGCCATACTTGTGTTCCCACGGCTATCGTCGCGCTAGTAGCTAGTAGCGAATATTTAGGAATCGTAGCAGTAGCAGTAGTATTAGTAGTAGTAGTATTAGTACTAGTCGTGGTCGTAGTAGTTGTACTAGCAGTCGTAGTAGTAGTATTGATAGTAGTAGGAGTAGCCGTAGTAGTAGTCGTAGCAGTAGCAGTAGCAGTAGTAGTAGTAGTAGTAGTAGTAGCTGTAGTCGTAGTAGTAGTAGTAGCGAAAGTAGTAGTAGGCATGGTGGTAGTAGTTTCACCAGCGTTGGCCGTAATATGTTTGTTGGTACGACCAGTAGTTATAGTAGTTCCCGTAGTAATCGTAGTAGCCGTAATAGTAGTAGTGACAGAAGTAACCGTAAGAATCGGATGATCGGCAGTAGTAGTGGTAGTAGTAGTAATGGTAGTAGTGGTGGTAGTAGTAGTAGTAGTAGTATTAGTAGTAGTAGTAGTAGTAGTAGTAGTAGTAGTAGTAGTATCAGTACAAGTGGAACGACCAGTATGATGAATAGTAGTACTAGTTGTTGTTCGTGGTCAAACTATTCGTAGTAGTAGTAGTAGTAGTAGTAGTAGTCGTAGTAGTAGTAGTAGTAGTAGTAGTAGTAGTGACAGTAGCAGTATTCGTAGTAGCAGTAGTAGTAGTAGTCGTAGTAGTAGTAGTAGTAGTCGTCGAAGTAGTAATCGTGGTAATAGTATTAATTGTCGTGCTAGTAGTAGCACTGGTAAACGTTGAACACGCCGTAGTACTCATAGCTTTCGTACTAGCAGTTGAAGAAAATGTAGTAGTAGTAGTAGTAGTCGTAGTATTACCCGTAGTAGTAGTAGTAGTAGTAGTAGTCGTCGTGGTAGTAGTAGTAGTAGTAGTAGTAGTAGTAGTATCAGTACCAGTAGATCGATCAGTATGATGAATAGTAGTACTAGTTGTTGTTCGTGGTCAACTTATTCGTAGTGGCAGTAGTAGTTGTACTAGCAGTAGTGGTAGTAGTAGTAGTAGTAGTAGTCGTAGTAGTAGTAGTAGTAGTAGTCGTAGTAGTAGTAGTCGTGGTAGTCGTGGTAGTAGTCGCAATAGTAGTGCTAATAGTAGAACTGTACGGGTTGGACACGTCGTAGTAGTCATATCATTAGTACTAGCAGTTGGAAAAGAAGTAGTGGTAGTAGTAGTAGTAATGGACGTCCTATTAGACGGCGTATCAGCGGTAGTACTTGTACCAGTAGTAGTAGTAGTCGTAGTAGTAGTAGTAGTAGAAGTAGTAGTATACGTGGTCGTAGTTGTGGTACTTTCAGTTTTCGCAATGGCAGTGGTAGCACCACTACTATTATTATTTTAAAGTCGTGTTGCTGGTAGATGTTTGTAATGACGACCAGTAGTTGTAGCAGCAGTAGTAGTAGTACCAGTATTAGTGGTAGTCGTAATAATAGTACGACTAGTAGTAGTAGTAGTAGTAGTAGTAGTAGTCGTAGCAGTGGTAATGGTAGTAGTAGTAGTAGTAGTAGTCGTAGTGGTACAGGTTGTAGCCGTAGTAGTAGTGGTAAGCGTAGCCGCAGCAGTAGTAGTAGCAGTCGTAATAGTAGTAGCAGTCGTAGTCGTAGTCGTAGTCGTAGTCGTAGTCGTAGTCGTAGTAGTAGTAGTAGTAGTAGTAGGAGTAGCAGTAGTAGTAGTAGTAGTAGACGTAGTAGTAGTAGTAGTAGTAGTCGTAGTCGTAGTAGTAGTAGTAGTAGTAGTAGTAGTAGCAGTAGTCGTAGTCGTAGTGCTAGTCGTAGTCAGGCGTAGTAGGCACAGTAGTTGTAGTCGTAGTAGGAGTCGTAGTAGTTGTAGTAGTCGTAGTCGCAGTACCCGTGAAGTAGTAGTAGTAGTAGTAGTAGTAGTAGTAGTAGTCGTAGTAGTAGTAGTAGTAGTGGTAGTAGTAGTAGTCGCAGTCGCAGTCGTAGTAGTAGTAGTAGTAGTAATAGTAGTAGTAGTAGTAGTCGTCGTAGTAGTAGTAGTAATAGTAGTAGTAGTAGTAGTAGTAGTAGTAGTAGTAGTAGTAGTAGTAGTGGTAGTAGGCGTAGTAGTGGTAGTAGTAGTAGTAGTAGTAGTAGTAGTAGTAGTAATAGTAGTAGTAGTAGTAGTCGTAGTAGTAGTAGTAGTAGTAGTAGTAGTAGTAGTAGTCGTAGTAGTAGTAGTAGTAGTAGTAGTAGTAGTAGAAGCAGTAATAGTAGTAGTAGCGTAGCAGTAGTAGTAGTAGTAGTAGTAGTAGTAGTCGTCGTAGTAGTAGTAGTAGTAGTAGTAGTAAGTAGTGTTAGTAGTAGTAGTAGTAGTAGTAGTAGTAGTAGTAGTAGTAGTAGTCGTCGTCGTCGTAGTTCTACTAGTAGTAGTACAGGCAGTAGTAGTAGTAGTAGTAGTAGTAGTAGTAGTAGTAGTAGTAGTAGTAGTAGTAGTCGTAGTAGTAGTAGTAGTAGTAGTAGTAGTAGTAGTAGTAGTCGTAGGCGTAGTCGTAGTCGTAGTCGTAGTCGTCGTAGTAATCGAAGTAATAGTAGTAGAGATATAGTAGTAACAAGTGTCATGGTAGCCGTAATGGTAAAAGCCTTCATCCCTCCAGGGCACCGAGGTTGCGCGTCCAAGGTGTGGGAAGTGATCTCCTTCCGCCGAAAGGGAGGGGGAAGGGGGGCGGTTCTTCGAAACTTCCCTGGATGGTGCCAGTCTTCCAAGTTCTCTACCCCTCATGGGAGGCCTCTGTCGCCACCGTTTGATTCGTTAGAACGCCTTCCGACAGAGGCCCGGGAGCAACGGCATCGGTACCTTTTCAACTTCCCTGCTCTATCCTTGCAGCGCCGATGATGGGATGGGTCCAGGTGCTCGCTCGCAAAGGCCCGGCCGAACGGGGGGTGCACGCCTCTCTCCAGATGCCGTCGGCGTCGAGCGTCTGCTCCCGCGCGCCACAGTCCTTGCGGCTGGCTCGGTCCGTAGGCGGCCAGGCGCCGGCCCACCTCAGGACAGCGCGCGGGCCGCTCTGTGCCACCAGCGTCCATTTGTTCCCCACGCTGTCTACTCCAGATTTCGTAATAAAAGGGAGGGGGTCTGGACCCTCCAAGACGAGCCATTTCAGACCTCCCCCGTGGGAGAACCCTCCAAAACATCGTCCCCAGACCCCCCCAGGCCCTCCAAGATAGCCTGGAAGAGACCCCCCCGAAATGAGACCCCCCTCCCTTTATTACGAAATCTGGAGTATGGGGATCCCGTCCCCCTCGCCCTCCTCTCCTGTCTTCTTCTCTTGCTGTCGCGTTGTTCGCGCGATTGGACTGGCACGTCCAGCGGGAACGCCCCTTTTCCCCCGAGGGCGGGTCCGCGGGGAAAGCGCCGCGCCCAAGCAGAAGTTGCGACAGCACGGCCATGCAGGGGGCGGCTTTTCTTGACCGGGCTCTGGCCTTTTAGCTGGTGTTTTCTTTCTTTCCTTTCCCCTCTTGCTGTCGCATCCGCCTGTCATCATTTACACGCACGCGTTCCTTTTCCCAGGCCCCCGACGCCGGTTTCTAGTTCTAGTCGCCCCAGTCCCAGGTGTTTGGGCGTTTGACTTGGTTCAAGGCGGTTGTCCAGTCCCGGGGTGCATTGCATCAGCCGCGCTTCGTCGAGAGCGAGCAAAACATGACGGGAGGTTTTTCGTGTCATCTTCGCCTCGTGTTGCTGCTCCTCCCCTTCCCTTGAAATCTGTGCGCTGCAATATTCTCACACTGGTTGATTTTGCCTCGTCTCGGGCCCTGGGGCCCCTCACGACGTGATCCGGCCCGATAAGTGCCGCACAGTGATTGCTGACAGGGGCGAATTCGTTATCGAGGGCCTATTGCCGATCTATCGGCGATGTGCCGCCGATTCCGAGTCGATGTTTCCCCCCCCCCCCCACCCCCCACCCCCCACCCCACCCCCCACCCCGTGAGACGGTCCCCTTGTGGCATGCGGGTCGCAACTCGAACGGGCGGCGGCCCTTCGGGCCGACCCAGGCATTCCCGAATGCCGTTTGCGGGGCTCAGCCGCTGGAAAGCATGGCGAGGTTGCAGAACCGCTAGGACAAAGCGAAATCGCCCGAACACGCCCGAAAACGAAGACGCTGTCGGCTGCGAATCGCCGAAACTCGAAGGGAACAGCCTATTGTAATGGCCTCGTCCGGGGGTCCCCGGATTCGGTGATCTTCGCGGCTTTGTGGCCTCTCCCTCCTCGATTCTTCTGGTCCTCTTTCTTCTCCCTAGTTCTCGTTATCTTTTGCCTCCCGCTGACCCTTGTGCTCTTGGGGTCGTCGGGGACGCTTTTTTTAACTGATGTGCCTTGTTTGGGAGGGAGGCGCGCTCTTGGAGTCGTCGGGGACGTTTTTCGGAGCTGACGTGCCCTCTGCGGGGGGGCCTGGAGCGGTCTGGAGGGGGGGGCCGGGGAATGGTTCCGCGGGGAGGGTCCTGGGTGGAACAACCTCTACCCCCATAGTAGTTAGCCTTAAGTCGGGCCTGTCCCCCTACAGGGGGATTCTCGACGAAAAATAAAAACCCCAAAAATAATAAAAAAAAATTATCCAAAAATAGTCTGGGGACTGTCTTTTCAGTATCTTTTGACAATTTTGGGGTATTCGTCGAAAATCCCCCTGTAGGGGACAGGCCCTACCTAATGTTAGCCCCAAACGGCCCCACGGAGCTTTCAAGATTGCTCCCAACAGTGGGGGCGGGCGAGAGCACCAGGGCTTTGCTGCCGGGAGAAAGCATTGTTCGACGCGCTGGTCGCCCTTGATGCTTGTCTTCTGGGCGACGACGACGACGACGCCTTGTCGCTCCGCGGGAACGCCGGGGAGTAAGAGACGCGATGCTTTGCGACACTTGCATCGACAGTTCGGTTCAGAGTTTCGCGCTACCCTGGTGCGATCCCCACTTTGCCGAGACGCCGCTTCCGACGCGGTGTGCGTCGGCGCTGCGCTTGCCCTGGCTAGCATAATCTTTTATCGCTGCTCCGACCTGGATGTTTGAGTTTTTTACTTTCGCGAGTATTGAACATTTCGACCCCCGCATACGTTCACAGGCATTTTCAATGGAGGAGCACCGAAACAAATTTCAAAGGGACTAAGACAGTAGCCTGCATCCTCGCACGATCCAGCGCGGGCCACCAAATTTTGTTCCGCTCAACTTCGTGGAGGTAGCCCACAGGTTCACTTTAGTGTGTATATATGTATGTACATTGATATATATATATATATATATATATATATATACACACACGTACGTGCACGTAAATGTACACACGTCTTCGCTCGAGAAAAAAAACGCGCGTACGCCTAAACTTCGCAGTTCCGCGCGAATATTTGGTGTCGGCGGTGGACCCGTTTTACACATGCATCCATGCACGTGTCTCGACGGGGGACTTCGGACCTAGGGTCAGCAACCATGATGTGCCTCATCTGGCACGGTGGTACGGGCAACTTTTCATAGTTACGCATCGGCATTTACGCAAGTGTGAATGAATGAGTGAATGAACGGTTGAATGGATGAATGAATGAATGAATGAATGAATGAGTGAACGAGTTTATAAAAGTGCACGCGTGTATAATCGTCGCCGGTCGAATGTGGGAAGCCAGCTTTCCCGACGTCCGCGCGGATTTTTGGGGTCGGCGTTCGGTCCCTTCCCCCTGGGGCCGCGCCAGAGGTGCCGCTCTGGGGGTCGAGCGCCGATCCAGTATATCCGCTCGGACATCCGAGCACCCATGCTAAGGAAGTTTTATACAGTCCATGATGTGCTGTGTGTTCCCTTCCTCCCGTCGTCATCGTCGTCAGGCCGTCGCCAGACATTTCTCGTGGCAGCGTTTTTTTTTACCAGGATTCCGAGACGAATTCGGACGCGGCGGCTAAGGATGGGTAGCGGTATCGTTTGTTGTTCAAATTGGTTTTCATCGTCGTTGTCGTCGTCGTCAGGCCGCCGCCGTGAACGCCCGCCCCGCCGCCGACCGGCGGCCGCCGCCGCTGCTGCGCTGGCGGCTCCTGGGTGGCTGAGGCTGAGGCCCGCCTGCGTGCCAGGCGCCGCGTTCTGCGGCTCCTGCGGTGGCGTGGAACCAGGGTGCGGGGAGGCATCGAGCACGAATGGTTGTTAAATCGTGCCGAAACCATGTGCTTGGGATTTCAACACCGTGAATCAACATCACATGCTGCGCCCTGACAGCCCGAGATTTTGCCAGCACGGCCGTACGGATCTCTGAAGGGGTGCGAATGGCTAAGACGAGTGCGCGCTGTGCGAAGCTGAGATCCGCAATTTGAACGCCAACCGCCCCCGTGTTTGAACATGGTGCCAAGTTGTAATTCGGGGGTGGACAGAACCCCCAACAGTGACACGTCGATTAGTGAATTGTCCGGTTTCGGTTCTCGAGAGGGCGCCGTGGCCGTTATTTTCTAGACTTGCGCCCGCCAGATTTGGGCCTCAGGTCGTTTTCACCAAACCACGTTTTACTAAAGGGGGGTCTGTCCATCCCCGAGTAAGACGACTGTGCGTCGGTTCAAAAGGCCAAGGGCACATGTTTAAACCAGGCCGCCTTCCATGTTCCAAGTTGTTGTAGGCGTGGTGATGCAAGGCGCGCGGCGCCAAGGTGGGAACAGCATTTTGAAAAGCCGCCCGCCACCCATACTTACAATGGTTACACATGTCAGGTGATCCAAGGTGGGGAAGCCTCGTGCGAACCGCGGGACCTGCCCTGCTGACACGCCTTGGGTGGGTTACAGAGAAGACTTGCCCATAAGGAAAGCACAGTCAAGAAAGGAGGGAAGGACAAGGCGGAAGAGTAGGCCGGAGGAGGAGGGAAAAGGGGGCGGAGGATAAGAAGGAAGTTGTTCGTTTTGGTCGGTTCCAGGGGGGGGGGGACATGGACCTTGGCCCATTGAGTGGATTTCGGTCGGGGAAGGAAAGGGGGAGGACGAGGAGGAGGAAGAGGAGGAGGAGGAGGAGGAGGAGCAAGCAGGAGGATGAGGAGGGGGGGGGGGGGGAGGAAACAGGTGAGGGAGAGAAGCATGGTTGCGTATGTCTCAGACCCTGAAGCCCCCAGCCAAAGGCCAACGGGGGAGCAGGAGGAGGGAGAGGAGGAAGAATAGGAGGAGGAGAAGGAGGAGTAGGAGGAGAAGGAGGAAGAGGAGGAGACGGAAGAGGATCACGGAAAAGAGGAGGAGGAGGCGGACGAGGAGGGGGGGGAACAGGTGAGGGAGAGGGGCATGGTTGCGTATGTCTCAGTCCCTGAAGCCACCAGCCAAAGGCCAACGTGGTAGCAGGAGAAAGGAGAGGAGGAAGAAAATGGGGGGAGGAGGAACAGGAGGAGGAGGAGGAAGAGGATCATGGAAGAGAGAAAGTGGAAGCGGAGGAGGAGCAGGGAGCGGAGCGGGAGGAGGGGGACGTAGCAGGAGTAAGAGGAGGATGAGTTGCAAGTCAGCGTCGTCATGACGACCCAAGTGCCTACATTGTCATGAGGAGACCCCTGAGTAGGGCGATGGAATGAGGAAGGAAGAGGAGGAAGAGGAGGAGCAGGATGAGGTGGAGGAGGAAGGGGAGGAAAGGGAGTAGGAGGAGGAGGAGGACGGAGGACGGAGGACGGGGGACGGAGGACGGAGGACGGAGGACGGAGGACGGAGGAGGATGGCGGAGGAGATGGACGAGGAGGATGGAGGATGGAGGTTGGGGAGGGGAGGGGGAGGAGCAGGAGGAGGAGGAGGAAGAGGAGGAAGAGACCTCCATCCGCCGCCGTCGTGACGTCCTGACAACCCCCAATCTGATGCAGTCAATCCTCGACCCCAGAGATTCCGACCCCTCCCCGGGAATGCTTTTTGTCCCCGATTCGTTTTTGACGGCCCTGGGGCGCGGAAGTGGCCCTCCCCCACGAGGGCAGAGATCGAGGAAAAATAGCCGGGATTGAGAATCGTCATTTCTGATATTTGTGGGGATAGGTTTGGATTGCGGGGACAACAGGGTAATTAGTGCCGCTACTCCCCAGACATCTCTCCTGGTGTGCGCTCTGACCAGGATTCCGAGGAGAAATCAGCTCTGTCGGCGAGGCATCCTCTCTAGAGTGAGCGACGAGAGCGAGGAACAGCCGCTGGTAGAAGGCAGGGCACGAGGCAGGGTAGCAGGCGGGTAAGCGGGGAGGAGAGGAGAGAATTCGGGAGGCGGGAAGGAGGGTAGAGACCGCAGTGCTCTACATTCAGCCCGCATACTGAGGATGAGCGACGTTCCCCAAGGTTACCATTGCATCCTTCCCCTTCGGCCCGTCCTTGGCCTTCGCCCGCAAAGTGTTGACGTGGCCTCCCAGGGCCATTATATCCTTACCGTGCGCCCTTTTTCTACGGGTCAGCTCTATTCCAAGCGAGACCCCAACGCATGGGGGCGGCGTCCTGCTGTCTTGCCGTCTCCGGGAGGAGGAGAAGGAGGAGGACGAGGAGGCGGACGAGGAGGAGGAGGCGGAGGAGGAGGGAGGAAGAGTGGGAGGAGAGGGAGAAGGAGGAGGAGGAGGAGGAGGAGGAGGAGGA
>CAUYUJ010012325.1:57500-116946 GCA_963575745.1 Prorocentrum cordatum | reverse complement strand
TCGTCACCACGCGGCGGTCAGCCAGCAGGCGCGCCAGTACCCGGCGTGGCGGCCCGCGCCGCAGGCGCGGCGGCGCCGCGGGCGCTGCGCATCTCAGGGGCGACGCAATGGGGGGAGGGTTCCTCCTAAGGGCTTGGGCGACCCGTCCTCCTCCTCCTCCTCCTCCTCTTCTCTTTTCTCTCCTCCTCCTCCTCCATTCCTCATCTCCCTCCCCTCATTTCCACCCCTTCCCCACCTCCTCCTCCTCCTCCTCCTCCTCCTCCTCCTCCTCCTCCTCCTCCTCCTCCTCCTCCTCGGGTCGCCTACGGCCACGCCATGGGGGGATGCATCGGCGGTTCAACGATGGGGTCCGAAGTGCTGAGGTCCTAAGGATGAGAATCAGGAGCGGAACAGTTACCCGTACCGCTACCCTTCCCTTCTGTTCCCCTTTTAGGGCCTCCTGGGAGGCTCTCGTCGCCACCATTGGATTCGCCTTGAAATTCTGGTCAGAACGCACCCCTTGAGAGAGGTCCAGGGAGTAGCGGTATCGGTACCTTCCTGAGTTTCCCCAAGGAAGGGATCCAAGGTTGAACTTACATCGATTGAGGCAACTCGTTTTCAGGACCCTATCTCTCAGGACTTCATCTTTGAGACACTGAGATTCGGCTCAGGGGTGGGAACACATGAACCCCCTTATCTCCCTTTCATCGCCGATACTCAGAGATCCGATGCTGGTTTTGCGTTCCAAAACGAATGCGACTCTGCATCCCAGGCTTTTTTGTGGGCCCCGGGGCCGGACGAGGGCCTCCGAATCGGGAGCCTCGAGACGGGGGTCAGTGCAAACGGGGGTCAGCCAGAGCGCCAGATCCTGCAAGATCCTGCGAAGACCCCCTCTGGCTCCCCCAGGCCCGACGGGGGGTCGGCGGCGGGAGCCTCCGACGCCTCCCCTGCCAGGGGTGGGGGGCTTTCGGCGCCGGCCCAAGAAGATCGCGCGGACCTCGGGGCTCAAGAGACGGGGGTCAGTGCAAACGGGGGTCAGCCACGGCACCGGATCCTGCAGGATCTTGCGAAGACCCCCTCTGGCTGACCCAGGTTAGCGAGCCGCGAGGCGGCCGCGCATATTGGCTGACCTGGGTTTGCGAAGACCTGCGCTGCAGTTGTTTTCTCCCTGCATTGCAGTTTTTGGGTTCCTGCTGACCCGGGTCTGGATTGACCCGGGTCAGAAGATCCCCGACCGAGCATTGCGAACCATCTTGGTTCTGTTTTTTTCAGTACTGCAGATCTCACAGTAGGCTCCGATTCCAGGCTGACGCTTCTCCACCTGAGTCTATACCCCCTACCGTTGCCCCTGCGCGTCGTGGCGCTCAGCGACACTCACGGCTTCGAGGGTTCCCTGCGGCCAGAGGACGCGGCGAGGTTTTCGGGTTTGAGGTTCGAGGTTTTGGGCGTTTCCATCGATCTTCAGAAGTCTTGCAGCCTCGGGATGCGTTCCAGTGGCTGGGCTTCGCCTGTAGCGTTCTGGGCGTGCCCCGATCGTCGGCAACGGCTGCCGGAGAGCCGGGCTCTGACCCGAAAGCAATATATTGAGTGATCAGCGTAGGAAGACCCTGAGATCTTGACGTCGCATGTTTCTCCAAGCGGCGATGTTGCCTCGTGTTGGGCCTCGTGGCCCTCACAGACCAATTCTGTTCTAAATTTGCAGCAGAAAGATCAGGTCAAGTGGCGGCGGCGCGCAGAAGGGGGGTGGCGGGAGGGGTTAGGCCTCATAAGAAGGCGTGGGTTTCAAAAGTATAGAGGAGAACTTTTAAGAATGCCCCACGCCTTCTTGGCAATTGTCCCCCTCGCGCCAACCCATTCGCGCGCCGACGGGAAAGTGCTTTTGGTACCGCTGCTCGTTCTGGAGAGTTCTCGTGATCACGATACAAATATCCTATATATTCTGGTAAGAACACACTCTGCAAAATCATCCCGTGACATTTTTTGTTCAAGACTCGATGGGGTCTGGGACCGCACCGATCGGGACCCCAACCTAGGATGCAACTCCTGGGGTGTTAGATTCAGCATCGACGTTGGTATACCCGCTGTCGAGAACAGGCGGACTCTGGTATACTGTAGTGGCCTCCAGCCAGTGCCGCCGATCCGGGGCGATTCCGCTGCTGTGGGGGGTCCTCCCCCTTGCCCCGAGCACCCCCACCCCCCGAGCACCGAAACGCGTCAGCCCACGTCAGCCCACGTCAGCCCCCCTCCCTCCCCAGAGCGCGCTCCCCCCTCCTCGCCAGAGCGACCCTCCCCCCTTCCCCCGAGCACCCCCCCCCCCCGAGCGCGTCAGCCCCCCCCCCCTCGCCAGAGCGAAGCTCGAGCTAGCTCAAGCCTACGCTCGCAGAAACTCACACGCCAGATCGGCTGATTTCAGCACACTCTGGCCTAATCCTGCTTAATCTGGCTTATTCCCTGTCCATGCTTGGCCTAATTCGGGGCAGTTTGGTTCAATGGCGCCATAACCTGGTTTTCCGAAGACCTCCCAGGAGTTCTTACGAAGACCTCACAGGAGTTGCCTCCGACCCTGAAATCTGACGTCACGAGCGAAAATGCAACATTGCAAAAACACATTGGACCAGAGCCCCTGACCCCATCTGCACCATTTTTCCGGCTGGATTGGTCCGTGAGGGCTCGGGGACCCAGAACAGGATTTCAGGGCTTACCCCGCCGCCTCGGGACTCTGGGAGGAGGTGCCGAAGGGCGACCTCCTGGTGCACTGCGGGGACTTCTCGCCGGACTGCCCGCGCGGCAAGCGCGAGCGCCACCTGCGGCGCTTCGACTCCTGGCTCCGCGCCGTGTCCTTGGCGCGATTCCGCGGCCGACGGCCGCTGGTGATGCCAGGGCCGCAGTAACGGGAGGAGTCACCACCTACCAGACCACCCCAACCCAACCCGAAGGCCTCAATTTGCCCTCCATTTCCAGTGGGGGGGGGGTCGGGGAACGTTGAAAAAACACATGGAACCCGTACCCCCCCCCACCCGAAATTCGGGTCAAATTCGGATCTTCGGGTTGGGTTGGGGTGGTCTGGGAGGTAGTCAAGGAGGGACATCGGAGGAGGGCCGGTCGGGAGGACGGCGGCCCTCCCGGGCGTGTTTTCCGCAGGCGTGGGGCCCCCCGGAGGCGTCTCGTCGTCACACGGCCGCAGGCGCCTCGCACGACCAGTCGGGATGGACGCCAGAAGTTGCCAGCCTCGAGCTTATCCCTATCCCTAAAATTGACACGCCAAAAGGCGATGACAATCTTAGGGATTCGCCCTCAAAAATAAGAGAACTCCCTGAGATTGGCGTCATGATGAGGAGATGCCCAGCATAGGGATGGGGATATGTTCCAGGCTGGTAAAGAAGGGGTCCAGGGACGGGTTTGGGGAGGATTTTGGCCGGGCGGGAGGGAGCCGCGGTTTTTGTTCAAGTGGCCCTCTTCCGCGAGAAGGTGCCGGCAATGCTAAATATCAAGAGGATGTGCTTGCATCCCTTCTCCACCTCAGACCCCCTGGCCGCATTCAACCGATACCCTTCCCCAGGGATCTTGGCGTCGCATAATCTTCGCAACGGGCGGTTTGCTTGCCGACCCTCACAGATCGATTCGGCTCGAAATGCACGGCAGAAAGATGTGGTCCAGGGCTCGGGTTGATGTTTCTGGCGGCGTTTCATTTTTCGCAACATCGGATCTCAGACCCCTAGTTTCCCAATTGTTGGACCTCCTGGCAGACCCTTGTCGCCACAGCTGGATTCGCTTCGAAATCATGGTCAGAACGCACCCAGGGAGACGTCAGGGGAGCACTGGTACCGGTATCTGTCGCATTCCCAGACGTCTCGAGGATACGATTTCTCAATGGGCGCATTTTTCCCCGACTGCGGCCCTCGGGAGCGCTCTTTGGGTCCCCGGACCGTCGAGAACCGCATCCAGGACGCAAGGCTCCCCGCGCCTCTGGGGCCGCACATTGAAAAACACAGATCGGCGGATGTCCGGGAACTCGGGGGCAACAGAGCATGAGTGACACGACGCCGTTGGGAGCCCGTCGGCGTGTTGCGCCGTCGCTCCCGTCCGAGGTCATGAGGTGTCTCTTTGGTAGTAGCGCGCTGGTGGGCTGGCTCCCTACGGCGGCGTGCCATTGATCAGCTCACCGATCGGGGAAGCGTAAGACTCGAGTGCGCCAGAACTCAGGTTTGCCGACGCTTTTTGACCAGCGCGTCCTGGATTTTGATGGTCCAGTGTTGTGGGACGTCTGCAGCGGGAGCTCGCGTCAAGGTTTAGACGGGGTCGCGTCATTTTCATGATGGTGATCGTTTTTGTTATTCATTCTTTCGCCGATGGGCGCGGGCCCTCGCACCCCCTCCTCCCCCCCCCCCCATAGAGTGGATCTTGGCTGTTTGTGGCGCCTGTCTCGAGCACGTGGAGTCCCTCCCCCGTGGGACGCACTGCCGCAAACAGTCGCCCTAAGCAGAGGTCCGGAGCCAGACCCCCCCCCTCCCCCTCCCCTCCTTCCGCCCAATGCCGAAACGCCGAATAAGAAAACGCTCACACGGCCCCGTCAGGCCGTCCCGAGTCCCCCCAAACCGAGGCTTGCGGCTTGAGTGTCCTCGAGCCGAGAGGCCAGATGTGTTGCGGACCGGGAGGTGTTGCAGGCTTCGGCCTGAGGAGGAACGAGAAAGGTTTGCTGCAGGATTTTTCGCAGGCTCGCCAGAGCCCTGGTTGATGCGTCGGTCGTTGAGAGTGAGTGTTTTCGGATGCCCAAGTCCCAGTCTACTTTAGAGGCGCCTTCCTACTTCAGGAGTCGAGTGGTGTTCCCTCTTCCCTCCTCTTCAGGGGGCGGGCGGAAGCCTAATCTGCTTTCAACGCCGTCCCACTTCATGTTTCTACCCACTTCTTCTGACCGACGGGTAATTCTCACACTCCCCGTTTACGGGGCCCTGGTGGTATTCGGGAGCGTTGACGAGGGGGCGAGGACCAAGGGGTGTGTGGATATCATGGCCAGGGCCCATGGCATCTCCCAGACGATCGACGCAAAATAACGGGTTCGATTGCGCCGACATTCGCGCGTCAGCTTCCCGCGTAAGGTCGCGCGTAAGCGCCCTCGCCTCACGTGTGGCGTGCCGCCCTGGCGCTCCGCGTAAACCGCCGCGTAAACTAGCTACGTCATCTCGCGTAAGGCCCGTTTTTGATCGTCGCTCAGATGTCGTGTGGTCCCCTCGCCTGGCCCCTGCCTCGCCTGGGCACACGCCCTGGGCCATGATGCGCTGACGCCCTCTTCCCGGCCCCGCTCTTCGGCGCGCCCGGGGTACGCGGGAACCACGACCCTCGCGTGCTGAACGCGTTCCTCACCCCCTGCAGGCCCTCAAAGAAACAAAGTCAGGAGGGAAGGAGCACACACACACACACACGCACACGCACACGCACACGCACACGCACACGCACACGCACACGCACACGCACACGCACACACACACACACACACACACACACACACGCACACACATCAGCGTCGATTCCCAGGAACATACGGGAAGTGGAGGGGAAGACGAGCTTTCGGAACACGCGGGGAAATACGGGGGCTCCTGGGATTTGTGTCCAGTCATTTGTGTGTCCCTGGGCACCCTTCCACTCAAAGAAACACAGGCGGTCCAGCGCAGAAGCTCTCCGAGGTCCGACGGGAGCCTCCTTGGGTCGGCGGCGGGAGCCTCCGACGCCTCCCCTGCCAGGGGAGGGGGGCTTTCGGCGCCGGCCCAAGAAAATCGCGCGGACCTCGGGGCTCGAGAGACGGGGGTCAATGCAAACGGGGGTCAGCCACGGCACCGGATCCTGCAGGATCTTGCGAAGACCCCTTCCGGCTGACCCGGGTGAGCGAGCCGCTCGTGGCCGCGAGGCGGCCGCGCATATTGGCTGACCCGGGTTTACGAAGACCTGCGTTGCAGTTTTTTTTCCTGCACTGCAGTTTTGTGGTTTCCTGCTGACCCGGGTCTGAATTGACCCGGGTCAGAGAATCGCGCGGACCTCCAGAAGGTGATGATCATGTTGGGGCCGATTGGGGGGCTGACGTGGTCCAGCACCAGGTCCCAACCAGCAGGAGGAGGGGAGGAAGGGGCTCCCTTGTCGCGACGGCTAGGCGCGTCTTGGAGAACTTATCAGTTTCGACTTTGGGAGGCGTCCAGGGGCCGATTTTGATGGGATTTGGCCTCAGCCCGCCTATTGGCTGATTTTCTCGGGGCCCACCCAGTGCAGACACCTTGTTCGCCTCAAGGAACAGTCGACGCTCATGTCGGCTCGGTCTTCAAATGCGAACCTGAAGCACATCCCTATACCTACCTGTTGTTGGCCTCACATCATTTCGGTCCTGATCTCAAGGGTTCGCTCACTGAGGGCACATCTTGAAGATTGTCATCGTCTTTGCATGTCAATCTTAGGCATTGGGATGGGCTTGGCGCTGGTTATTTATTCGCTTGCGCCGCACACCCCGATCCCTTGGGAGCTCTGGGTGCCTCTCTTCGGGGGTCGTGGCCGTAGAAGCGTCTTGGTGCCGCGCCTCCATTTTTAGGAGAGCTAGAACTACAACCGTGCTCACACGGATCTCCGCCGGGTCGTTCTCGGGGGCCTCTGGGGGCCCGTTGGGGGCCTTTTGGGGCTCTTTCGGGGTCAGCTTCGGCGGCGTGCACAGGGGGGAAGTGAGAAGGGGCGGGCCTTCTCAGAGGGCTCGGGAGTCCCCCGGCCTTCTGAGAAGTTTCCTAAGCCTCCCCCGAAGTGAGGCAAATTCTCAGAAGGCCGGAGGGCTCCTGAGAAGTTCCGCCGCCTCCTGAGTAGGCCCTCTCCTTCTCACTTCCCCCCCTCTCCGTTCTGGCGCCGCCCGTACGTCGCCGCCGCACGGGCGATGCGGCGCGATCCTTCGACACCACTCTGCTCGGATCACATCTTGGGCACCAGGAGGGCGCGGCGCGCCCGACGCGCCCGCCAGCTCTCGGCGTTTCCGACCTACTCGCCCTCAGGAGGTGAACATTCACACGGACAGGAACAAGTAATCGTCGATCCCCAGGAAAAAGTTGGAAAACATGGAGAGTGGGGGCAGACAACACTCCAGAATGTATGCGACAAGATATGGAGAATCCTGGCCCGACTGCTTCCCCATGGACAGGCATTCGGCCATATCTCCATGATTTCTGGGGCTGGCGCCCTCCCGATCTGGCTCTCCAGTTCGGCCACAGCGTGAGCTTCCAGCAGTTCCCCGAGAGCCGCGCCCAGTAAGGGGCCCAAAGCCGGTGCTTGCGCCCTCCTGCGCCGATCCCCACAGCCAAGCATGGGCCCGGCCAGGGGCGATGATGATGATGCTGATGATGATGATGCTGATGATGGTGTTGATGTTGATGCTGATGCTGATGCTGATTATGATGAGTATGATTATGATGATGAACAAGTTGATGTTGATGATGGTGATGCTGAGGCTGAGGCTGAGGCTGAGGCCTGTGATGGTGATGGTGATGATGATGATGGTAATGATGATTATGATGATGGTGATGATGATGATGGTATGGTGATGCTGAGGCTGAGGCTGGTCATGATGATGGTGATGGTGATGATTATGCTGGCGATGATTAGGATGATGGTATGGTGATGGTGATGGAAACGGTGATGATGATTGTGGTGGTGATGGTGATGGTGATGGAGACGGTAATGGTGATGGTCATGGTGGTGATGGTGATGATGAGTGTGATGACGGTGAGGCTGATGCTGATGATGGCGATGGTGATGGTGGGATGGTGATGGTGATGGTGATTAGGGGGCCACATGCGAACCCTACCCCTACCCCCCAACGATTTCTGAGGGGAGGGTGGGGTTCACTTCGCTCGGGAGCTCCCGAGCGCAGTGAACCCCACCCTCCCCCTCGGAAATCGTGGGGGGTAGGGGTAGGGTTCACATGTGGCCCCCCAGTGATGTTGGTGATGATGGTTGTGCCGATGTTGATTTAGACGATGGTGATGATGATGCTGTCGATACTGATGTTGATAATGATGGTGATAGTGATGATGATGATGATGATGATGATGATGATGATGATGATGATGGTGATGCTGATGATCTGATGATGATGCTGATGCTGATGCTGCTGCTGATACGGATGATGATTGTAATGGTGTTGATGGCGATGGCGATGGCGTTGGAGATGGCAATTGTGCAGGTGGTGGCGAGTGGCATGATTATGATGTTGCTGCTGATGATGAAGATGAGGATGAGGATGGTGATGTTGATGGTGATGATGATTGCGATGATTGTGGTGGTTGTGGTGATGTTGATGGTAATGGTGATGGCGATGGCGATGGCAATGGTGCTGGTGGTGGCGATTTGGATGATGAAGATGATGCTGATGATGATGTGATGCTTATTCTGGTGGTGATGATGATGATGATGATGATCGTGGCGGTGGTGATGGTGATGGCGATGGTGATGGCAATGGTGCTGGTGGTTGCGATTGGGACGACGGTGATGATGATGATGATGATGATGTTGCTGATGATAGTGCTTTCGATGGCGATGATGGCGATTACGATGGCGATGATGATGCTGGTGCTTGCGATGTTGGTAATGCTGCTGATGATGATGATGATGATGATGATGATGATGTTGGTGATGATGGCGATGGTAGTGATGATGGTGATGGTGATTGCGATTGTGACGATGCTGATTTTGGTTATGATGATGATTATGATGCTGATGCTGAGGATAAGGATGAGGATGATGATGCTGGCGACGAACATGATGATGATGCTGATGATGATGCTGATTATGATTATAATGACGATTCTTACGGTGATGATGACCGATGATGCACACGATGGTTATACCGATGCAGTTGATGATGGTAGGATGACGCTGATGATGATGCTGCTGATGATGATGATGATGATGATGATGATGATGATGATGATGATGATGATGATGATGATGATGATGATGATGATGATGATAATGATGCTGGCGATGTTGATGCTGATGCTGATGCTCAGGCTGGTGCTGAGTGATGATGATAATGATGGTCACGCCATCACCAGCATCTTTGTTTAGCTGGCGCCCTTCCGAGCAGGCTCACCACCAGTGCGGGCAGCGTGAACTGCCGGCAGTTCCCCGAGAGCAGGGCCCTATACTTCTCGGAGGAGGGCCAGCCGCTGCGGCGGCGCCCCCTTCTCCCGTCCCCCACATCCGCTCGCAATCGGGCCGCAGAACCCTCCTGGCGTCCACCCTGGGAGGGTAAGGCTTCGGGCTGAGCACAGACAGCCAACCGCAGGTAGCCCCAGCTGGCCTCAACAGGCCCCCCCCGAGCAATCCCAGCTGGCCTCAGCAGGCCCCCCCCCCCCGAGCAGTCCTATCTGGGCTCAACAGGCCCCCCGAGTCGCTTGGGACAGTCTCCACACCCTGGCGCCGCCTCCGGCGGCCCTGGGGCGCCTCGCGCCCCGGGGTTGAGGTGTTGATACCTTCCAGCTGGGGCTGCTCGGGGGGCCTGCTGAGGCCAGCTGGGGCTACCTGGGGGCGCTGTGTGGTCAAGCCGATGCCTTGCCATCCTGGGAGGCAGGTTACCTTCAGACCAGTGCACGTCTACTCTTGCGTGGGCAGCTGGGTGTCAGGGCGTGAAGAGTCCCAAAAGGAAGTCTGGCCTTCCTGCAGGGCGGGACAGGCTTGCACGCCTTTTCGGCCCAGGTGCCGTTTGAAAAGGCGGTTGAGGGGGCACTGAGGAGTGCCATGCGCGTGAATTTACAAGCATCGGTGTAAAAAAAACATGCTCTTGCCCGTTTTTCGACTCGAATCTGGCCGTGTCGACGAGAAGCCTTCTGGAGGCCCCGAGAGTGCTGAAAACGCTGGCAGGGCCGCCGTTCTGTGCGTCGACAGAGGAAGCACATTCACAGCGCACATCTTCGAGAGTCCTCGCGGAGTTCCTGGGTCGGCGCCAGGCCCTCCGCGCGCCAGTGGCGGGGGACCAAGCGCCGATCCAAGAGATCGGCGCGGAGCTCCAAAGGCTTCTGCGTTGTCGCCTTTGGTCCATCGTCGTGGCCTCAGACGACTGGTCGGAACGACCCTGGCAGCACCAAACGCTTCTCGACCAAGACTTTCCACAGGACCCAGACCCGCGACGTCATGATTCTTCTCAACACGGATCCTCGTTTGAAATCCACAGCGCCGCGCGTCTCCTTCTTTCTTCCCTCCTCCCACTACTCCCCCTCCTCCTCCTTCCCCTCATCCTCCTTCTTCTCTCCTCCTCCTCCTCCTCCTCCTCAGTTCCATCTCCCCTGATCCCATCGATGCCGCTCCTGCTGATTTTGCTACACCCGTTTCGGTTCACCCCTCGCGCGATGCGTGCCCCAACGGGAGTTGCATTCATGGTCCCAGTGGGGGCAGGGAGCTGCACCCGTGGCCCCGGCAGGGGGGTGTTCACATGGCGTCCCCAGGCCCATTCCGACGCGCCCCTCACACGCGTCTCGCTTCCCAGGGAGCTCCACACGTGGCCCCAGCGGGGTTGTCCACATGGCGTCCCCGTGCTCATTCTGCTTCACCCTCGCACGGTTCTTGCCTCCCAGGAAGCCCCTATGGTCCAGGGTGGCCCCCCATTTCCCCCTTCATGCACATGGGATCGAGCCCGCCCCCCCCCCCCCGCTAAATAGGTACGCTCGCGAGCCTCGCGAAGGCCTCGCGAACGGGATCCCCCCCCCTCCCCCCGAGGTCGCGGCCCTGCGGGCGTGACGTGGTTGAGGGTGCCAGTGCACCCCACCCTCTCCCTGTGGGCGCGGGGTGGTTCGTCGTCGTCGTCGTCGTCGTCGTCGTCGTCGTCGTCGTCGTCGTCTGTCGGCATCGGGCGGGTCCAGATGGTGTCCCCGCGCCTATTTCAGCACATCTGCCACACGTCTCCTGCCCCCGAGGGAGCTCCATCTATGGCGCCAGTGGGGGTATCCACATCGCGTCCCCGCGCACATTTCGGTACATCCCTCACGCGCTTCCTGCCTCCCAGTTTTGGCGCCAGTGGGGGTGTCCACATGGCGTCCACGCGCTCATTTCGGCACACCTCTCACGCCTTAGGGAGCTTCAACTATGGCGCCAGTGTGGTGTCCACCTCGTCCCCGAGCTCATTTCGTCACGCCCTTCATACGCCTCCTGCCTCCATGGGGAGCTCCGCCTGTGCTTCGAGCGGGGGTGTCCACACGGTGTTCTCGCACCGATTCCGCCACATCCTTCACATTGTTCGGGCCTCCCTTGGAGCCTTTCATATGGGCTCATTGGGGGTGTCCACATTGCGTCCCCGCGCATATTTTGGCACATCCCTCACACGACACTTGCCTCGCAGGGAGCTCCACTTATGGCGGAAATGGGGGGTGTCCACATGGCGTCACCGCGCTCAGTTCGGCCCTCCCCTTAGGGAGCTCCATTGATGGCGCCAGTGGTGGTGACCCCATAGCGTCCCCGCGTCCGTTTCGGCACACCCGTCGCACGCGCCCTGCGCCCATGGGAGGCTCCACAGGAGTCATTGAGGCCTCGCGTTTAGAAAGGGTTGGGTTTTCCGTCAAGCAAATTTCACGCAGCGTCGACCTTGAAGGTCTGGCCCAGTTCCAGGGGTCGGTTTTCCAGCCCGAGCTGTTGTCCGATGGTTCCTGGGCCATGCGCGGGCCCTTGTGGAGGCAGAACATCGCAGAACACCTCCCGCCTTGACTTTTTTTGGTGTGTCGCAATTGTCGGCCATGCGCATAAGGGGGGAAACGGAGAGGGGGAAGGCTTTCTATTAGGAGGCTGCTTCTTAGCAGGCTTCTTAGCAGGTGCGGGTCTCGTCTATGGACGTGGGGCCGGCGCCTCCTGAGAAGAAGCCTCCTAAAAAGCAGTTTCCTAAGAAATCTTCCCCCCTCCCCCATACACCTTTTTGCGCGCCGCCAATCCCTCTCGGTACGAGGTCCTCCAGACTTCCCAGATGAGCCGCGGAACAAGAGGGAGGGGTCGTCTGCGCCGACATTGGCGTGTAATTTGCCCGCACAAGGCCGCGCGTAATGGCCCTCGTCTCAGATGTGGCGCGCCGCACCAGCGGCCCGCGTAAGCCCTTGGAGGGCGCGTAATGGGGGGCGATTTACATTGGGGGAGGCAGCGAGGGCTGCACTGAAGGGGCCCTTTGGGGCCCCTGAAGGGGCCCCTGAAGGGGCCCCTGAAGGGGCCCCTGAAGGGGCCCCTGCGGGCCCCCGATGCATTCGAGCCCAGACCGCGCGCCGCCAGCACCGTCTCCCAGCCCTCCTCCGAACTTCGACAGCGCGTGCCAGCTCGACGTCGCCAACTGCACGGTGCGGGTCGCGGCGCTGCCCTGGAACGCGGCGCCCCTGCGCCCCGCGCACGCCGAGGGTGTGGACGTCCTGCTGTCGCACGCGCCGCCCAGGGGCGTGCTGGACACCTGCCTGGACGGCGAGCCCTGGAGAAGAACAATCGACGACCACGACCACGACCACGACGACGACCACGACCACGACCACGACCACGACCACGACGACCACGACCACGACCACGACGACGACCACGACGACGACGATGATGACGACGACGACCACGACGACCACGACCACGACCACGACCACGACCACGACCACGACGACGATGATGACCACGACGACGACGATGACTACGACGACGACGACGATGACGACGAGGACAACGACGACGACGACGACGACCTGTTGTCGCACGCGCCGCCCAAGTGCGTGCTCGACACCTGCCTGGGCGGCGAGCGCCGAAGAAGAACACACGGCATACCCAGCCCCCCTCGCGCTGTGAAAAATCACGGACCTCTGTTGGTCGACGTTGTGTAAAGTTCAGGACGTCGAGGGTCTGAGTATATCGGGCGGGGCCAGGACAAGGATCAATCCGTTCCAGAGCGTTCCAGGTATCTTTCAGAGCGTTCCAGAGCGCTCTGAGAAGGCCGCGGCGCCCGAGACATTCTTCAGAGCCGCTGGATTTCAGAGATTCTTGATTTATCCTCACCCGATTTCATCCTCGTCCTGGCTTCGTCTTATAAGATCAATGTCGGTTCGGGAAGGATGCTGCAGTGTTCTCCGTGTTTGTTGAGTGCTCTGGTGCATCCTGGGGGGGGGGACCCTTGAATGTTCGTCAGTTTGGCCGGCGGAGGATCCCAGATCTTGAAGGGTGCTCTTCTGCCCCAGGTCCGGCCGTACCAAAATCGCTGGGTCCTGGAATTTCTCGCTGGGTCCTGGAGGTTGGCCTCGGCCAGCAGAAGGAGGGAAGACAGGGCCCCCTCGTCGCCATGGCTGGACGCGGCTCGAAGAACCAGTCAGTTTCGACCCCGGGAGAGGTCTGGGGACCGATTTTGCGCGGATTTGTTTTTATCCCCCCCTCTTGATTTATCTTCTCTGGGCGTATCCCTCTCAGACCACTTAACCGCCTGCAACCTGGAGGCCGTCTCGCTTCTGAACGCTTTCCCGCCCAAGGGCCGCTGGAGGCCCGAGGTAGTAGCATTTGTTGTGGTTACTTGTCTCTATGTGTACACATATACATGTACGCAAATGCATACATTTACACACATGTATAAATATGTATATTTATGTACTTCTATATATATATATATATATATATATATATATATATATGTTGGCACACATATACTTATGAGTTGTTTCAGTCACGACGCGTTCCTTGACGTCGGCCTCTAGAAACCGCTTTCGGGGCCAGGGGCCAGGAATCATTCATCTGGGGCGCAAATTGGCCCGGGGGACAGGTCCAGACTCGGTATTCTCTTCGTTGGGGGAAGAACAGAGCTGGTATATTTGGGATAGTGTTTGGTTTCCAGGCGCCCCCACCGAGCTCTGAGTCAGTAACAGACAGCTAAAATATTGAATGCGATTCCTGGGAAGGGTCTAGATCAGTGGAGGTCCACGCTGCGAAACATGGTGAGGAATGGTAATACATTATGATTCAGAGTGAGGGGCTCGCTGTTCCTGAGTTCCCTCCACCACCATGCAGCGTGGGTGGTGCCCTCAGGGGCGCGTGGGGGGAGGGGGCATCACCCCTCCGTTGATTGCCTGCAGGCCCCGGGGGCACTCCCCCGGAGCTGGGGCCCTGACCAACGCTTCCAAGGGCTTTGTGTTAGGCTTCCTGCCTGCACATGAGCATCCTGTAGTCGATTGCGCACTGGAAATTTACGTGTTCCAGGCAAGTTGACAGTCTCCTGATGTCTTACCTTACCTTTTCCGTCCACTGTTGTACCTCCAGCGCTAACCGTGTACCCCAGCGATGTTGGGCCCAGGAGGGGCCTTGTTCCTCATGTAGCGGAGACATTCGGAGGTCCGCGCGGATTTCTCGGATCGGCCTCCAGCGCCGTTTGAGCGCTGGTCCGAGAACTCCGAGCGGATCTCCCCCAGTTTATGTGTTTCGTTCTTTCCTCCAGGCAAGTCGGCCGGGTCGAAGCTGATTCGGCAGGCCATGGGGCGCAGGAGGGGGAGGCGGAGCAGGAAGAGGAGGGGGTGAGGGGGACGAAAAGGAACGTGGGGGAACACGAGGTGGAGGAGGAGCAGGAAGGAGGAGGAGTAGGAGGAGGATATATTTCCCCTGTGAGTGGAATGCTTGGGCGTGTCTGTGGGTGCCTCCGTCTTCGTTGATTTTATCCGCGTCGCGGCTGGGAGAATCCGTTGATATTCTCAGCTGTTTGAGAGTGCCTTGGCCACACCCCTCTTTCAAACAGCTGCAGGTTGCCGACCCTTGTCTTAGTAGGAGGTCGGCATTCCTCCACCAGACAGCGGAGGACGCGGGCCGTGCACCGCCCGCACGTCGAACAAACACAGACACGCGTTTGGCAATGGGCTCGGGTAGCATGGCTGGAGGGAATCACTCTGTGTGCAACCCCGATACAAGGCGTCACAGGACATGAATTGTATGAAACCTTGGCTCGAACAGGCACGCAGTCGGCAGGCAACCAGCCCGCCACATCATTGCGAGCACCACTGCGGCCTTCCAGACCCCCCGACCCCTCGGCCGCACCACTTCGTGCAAAGTCCGAGCCAGCAACACATCGAAACGTTGTGCACGAGAGAACTTCGGTTTCGTCGGTGCATGGGCAACTCGACTCAGACCCCAAGGGCCGCAACGCGCACACTCTTCGAGCACCGCCGCCTGCCTCCTACGAACTCCTACCCGCCACGTGCTAAACGAGACTGCTTCGGCCTTGCGGTAGACCATGTCGTTAGTTTGCTTCCAGAGCTCCGGCATGCCTGGGAACCTGGCTCGCTACTCCTGGCGACTGTGACTCCACCTTGCCGATGGTCAGGTGCACCTCACCAAGGTCATCCCACAGGCGTGGCCACAGACTTCGATTGGTCCGAAGGCGCATCGCGCGGCGCCTGCAAACCCCACGCGAACCCAGCGCACCACAGCCAGGAACTCCGTGCGGTGAACAGTCTGCGACGGTCCAGGCAGGCCCCCAGCCAACATTGCGAGCCTCTTGCACGCCGCCCCAGGTCAGTCTAGGCTGCAGCAAATGCAGGAGCAGCGGCGAAGCCTACAGGGAGCGGCTTAATACGGCGTTGAGGGAAACCGTCGGTCGAGCGGGCTTCAACACATGTAAACGAGAGCCCAAACAAACCGTCCGTTTCGCAGTTTTTTGGGGCACAGAAACTGTCACGGTAGCGGAGCTGGCCTCGGCCAGCTCCCGCTGAGGGCTCTCCGCGGCAAAGGGCGCCGGCCATTGCCAGAGCGGCCGCAGCTGGCCGGCGGGGCAGCAGATCCACGGCGCGAGGGGCGCGACGCGGTCGCGCCGAGAGCTCGCAGAGCGAGGTCTCCGCGACCTCTGAGAAGCAGGGCGAGATTTTCGTGGCCCCAAGTACGCGGGAACCGAGAAGGAAGGACCCGTGGAAGGAGCCATGGCAGAAGCAGCAGCAGAGTGGCACGGCGCAGGTCTGAAACCGCCGACGTTCGACGGGCGCGAGGAGAGCTGGGCGGAGTGGTCCTTCGTGATGAGGGCTTACTTGGGCGGCCAGGCGGCGCAGGCGCAGCGCCCGGTGGAGGCCGCAGATCAGCGCGGGGGCCCCGACTTCAGCATCGCGGGGACGCCGCGCAGGCTGGGCGCAGAAGGGGCCACGGCGAACAATAATATGTTGTTATGTTTGGTTCTTTGGTGATGACGGTGAGGGGCAGCTCTCAGATGTTGATCAGAAGCGTGGAAGACCAGAACGGTGCGCTGGCGCGGCGAGCTTTGATCCCGCGGCGCGTGCCAACGGCGGCGGTGAGGGCGCAGACCATCGTGGCGTCGATCTTGAATGTGAAGGCCTTTTCCATGTGACTCGGCGGACTTCGAGCAGCACCGCGCAGACAGGAGGTGCGAGACGGCTTCGGGCGACGCGTTCAATCCAGGCGTGCAGAAGAGCATCTACCTGCTGAAGGCCCCGAGAAACATGCGCGCGGTGTTGGAGACGCAAACTGATAAAGCTACGACGAGTTGGTGGGCGCGACGATCCAGTACCTACAGGCGGCGACGGCGTATAAGAACGGTTACCAGCGGTTGCCAGCAGCACAGCGCGGGCCAGGAACAGCGGAGGGGGACCATCCAGCCGGAACCATGCAGGCGGGCGCGCTCACGAGGCAGTTACAGAACTCGGCAAAGGCATGGGCGGCAAAGGCAAGGGCAAGGACGCCAAGAGCACAGGAAGGGACACCAAGGGCAAGGGCGCCGATGCCATGACGTTGGCGGCAGCAGCGCGACAGCCAGCCTGGAGCATAACGGGCGCACCTGGAACAAGACTGCGCTGCAACTGTTGACAGCGAGGTCACTGCGCGGAGGACTGCCGGCGTCGCGCGGCCAATCCGAATTGCGACAAGGGCAAGGACAAGTGCAAGAAAGCGATGAAGGGTTCGGTGAACGAGTTCACGCTAGATGGCCGGAACAACATCGGCACCCCGTTACCGAGCAGCCCATCAGTTTCCACGGGTGGACTTTCAGCGAGCCAGGTGGGCAGTCAACGCGTTCGTGGAGCAGGGGCGCGGGCCGTCGCGACCGCCCGCGAGTCCGAGTGGGAGCACAGCTACATCTTCGCGGTCGCGAATCACGAGATCATCGGCGTTCAGGGGCGCGCGGTGAGAGGCGCGATGGGTGACGGTATGTGGCGCGCGCTCTGGGTGCCCGCGGACAACTGCGCAGGCGAGCGCTTGCGCGGGATCAAGGATTTCCCCAATGCGGAGATCAAGCCAGGCAAGAACCCAGACCTCACGGTCGCAGATGACACCCCGCTGAAGCATTGCGGATCGAAGACGGTAACGCTCTACGTCGCGGGCAACGTGAGGCAACCAATCATGGGCGCGGGGAAGATCTTCAGCGGGATGGAGAACAGGGTCGCGCGGTACGACGGCGAGGGCGGACTGTCGAAACACGAGAGGGCGGGGCTGGTCAAGCTCGCGAATATCAACAACCACTACGCGCCAAAGTGCTGGGCACAGACATGCGATGACATGGGGGAGGTCCGCGGGGAGATGGCGTGGTCGGGGCCGGCGAGCTCCGCAGCAGCGGCAGCGGAGCGACCTGGAGAGAGACGGTGAAGGAGACGCTGTAAGACGAACGCTGGAAAAGGGGCCGGGAGAGCCGGCAGCGGCGTCGCGAGGAGCAGCGGAAGTATTAGCAGATGCGCCAGCGGACGGACCTGAAGCGGCGCCCGACGACTGAATGTTCCCCCGACGCTACTACTACCACTACTACTACCATTACGCCCTCTTACGTCATGTGTCTACCCACTTCTTCCGACCGACGGGTACTGATGTCGCACTAATAACTGTGAGGCTCGGGCTCGCTCGTTCGGCTAATGTCGGGAGCGGGTCTCCGTCCTCTGGGCATTCTTGACGTTTGAGCTCAGGTCCTCTCCGGGCGGGGCTAGGACGAGGGGCGATCTGTTCCAGAACGCACCAGGATGCTCTCAAGGCGCTCTGGACTGAGATGGCCGCGGCGCCCGAAAGCTCGTCCAGAGACGCCGGATCTCTTCCAGATCCTCGCAGTATCCTCATCCGAATTTGTCTTGGTCCTGGCTTCGCTTTACTTCTCACGTCGTGCCCAGTTTTCTTCCGCGGTCGATGTTGTCTGGAGGCAGACTTTGCGAGCTGAAGGAGCTGTGGCCAGCAACCAGGCCAGCTGCACGGTTCTGTGGGATCTCTACACATGTTTCGAGTTGGTGCACTTGGGCACGCTCCTTCAGCGGTGCCATCAGTATGAGTTCCCCGTCCAGTTAGCTCGGCTTGCGGTGCAAGGATATCGGCATGGCAGGTTCATTTCTCTTGGCGGCGTGGTCGTCGGCCCGTTCCACGTCGCCAACGGCGTTGTCGCCGGCTGTGGTCTTGCGACCACCATGGTGCGCATCAATGCTATTCCTGCTCTCGACGCGTTGCAGCTGCCACCAGGTATCACGCTCGACGTTTACATTGACCATTGCGGTCTCAGCTGCAACGGGTCCAATGCCTTCATAATCAGGCACCTCCCTGAGGCCGCAGCCAACCTCAGGGAAGCCATCGAGGTCGATATGGGGGCGGTCATTTCTCCTGATAAAGCTTCCCTCGTTGCCGCGTCGGACGCGCTCCCCATGCAAGTCAGGGACTGTCTCGGCGGCCTCGCGGGGCCCATCATCCAAGGGACCGTCAACTTGGGCATCGACTTTGCCCCAGGTTTTCCCCGTCGGCTTCCTGGTAGAGGGAAAAAGTTCTCCGACCGCAAACGGGTTTACAACAAAAAAGTCAGGGGGCTCAAGCGAGCCAAGCGGCCCCTTGGGCGGCGCGCTGTCAAAGTTTTCACTGCTGGCCCCCTTCCCAGCCTCACGTTCGGGTCTGAGGTTCACGGGCTCTCGGATTCCGAATGGCACAGATTGCAGGTCGCCGCCGCCAGTACTATGCAGCCATCTGCCAAGATGAGGTCACGGACCTCTGTCCTGATTGTATCCCAGGACCCGACCTGGTACCCTGCGGTGGCGCCCATCGCGAGGTACTCCAAGGAGATTTGGGCCAACCAAACCAAGCCCTTTCCCTTTGTTATCCCGTGGGCTGAGCTGAGGGGCGCTTGGAGAGTTTTTTTTTTTTTTTTTTTTTTTTTTTTTTTTGTTTTTTTTTTTTTTTTTCTCTTCCTCTGTTCCCCTGGGCCCAAAACCTGGCGCGGGGTCCGTGGCCCCCCTGGGGCCATGAAGTTGGCCTTGAAGAGGATTTCTTGGAGCATGCCCAACTACTGTACCCTGTTGGACGATTTTGGAAATGAGGTTTCGCTCACGGTCACGTCCCCAGCCCTCCTTAAGAAGCTTTTGGAGGCCGCTGTTCAGAGGACCCATGAGAGGTCCAGCGGCGCTGCTCTGCTCCCGCATATTCAAGGAGCTCGAGTTTGTCATGACGTTGTGGCAGCTACGCTCCGCCCCGAGAAGGGCACGCCGTGCCAGCGAGGTTGTGCCAGGGCTGTGGCTTGTAATGCCGCGTGGACCAGGACCAGAGCCGCTGAAGCAGGGTGCGCTGTTAGCACGGTCTGCGAGCTTTGTGGGGGCGCGCCCGATACCATGCTCCATCGGCGTTGGTTCTGCCCAGCGTGCCATGACAAGAGGCAGGCGGTGTTTGACAGTTTCAAGCCAAAGTTTCCCCTCCTGCCCCCGCCCGACCTCGCGCCCGAGAACAACGAAGAAGACCACTTGCTGTTTACTCGTGGCCTGTTTCGGCATCCAGGTGATTTTTTTCCTCTTCCTGCTCGTGATGATGTAGAAGATACGGGCCTCGATATCATCTGGGCCAATGACCGTTCGTCTAAATCGCTTAGTATATCTGGACACATATTCGTGGACGGGTCTTGCGCTGCGCACCCTGTTCAAGAACTCTCCAGGGCTGGGTGACCACCGTAAGCTTGTAGCAGGGGTTTTTAATGTCAAGGCACATGTTGAATAATCCAGTGGCCTCACCGAGTTGGAGCGGCTTTGGAAGCACGGCAATGACCTTGCTGATGTTGTTGCCAAAAGCTAGCCCACCACCCGCAACCCGATCCCGAGGATGTGGTATGGCTTGAGCGATGCCTCGCGATCGCCCAGTGTGTCATGCGTCTTTCAGCTGAGCTGATGCCAGAGTGGCCTCGGCTCAACCTGACTGGGGCCCCGCTCGCCCCCAAGCCCCCAAGGCCCAAGATAGAGCCGAGGTCCCACCAGTGGACTCGTGTTTCTTCGTTTTGGCAGTGCATTGCATGTCTCAAGATTGCCGGGGGCGTACCGCGGATGAACCCTGACAGTCCTCGGCCTGGAGGTCTCGACCCGCTTGCCCCTGGGAAGTGCCTTAGAGATTCCAAGCTGACGTCCGCGGTGCTTTCAGCCCTCAGGCACAACTGCATCGCTTTGCTATGCTCCGATGGTGCTGCCCTCACTATTTGTATGCGATGCTATGCCTATTCCCCCCACGGGCAGCCTCGCAATTTGCTTAGACAGTGTGACGGCCAACCACTGAGTGCGGGCGCCAAGTCTGCCTGGAGTTCTGCGGGGGCTGGGCGCCACCCCAAGCGCAAAGGCATATCAGTCGAGATCGGCCCCTGGTATGAAGACTTGGAGCAAGAGGAGCGGCCTCGGCGTCTCACCGACCAAGAAAGGGAGTTGCGGACAGCTGAGCTGGCGCGGAGGCTTGTCACCGCAGCAGGGGGGACGTCAGTTCCAGCTGGCGTGGAGCTGGAGGTGGATCCTCCTCCGTCAGCACCGCCACAGGGGCAGCAGCACGATCGAGTCGTCGACCCGTCGTCCGAGTCGTCGTGTACCGTCGAAGCTGCTGCCCTATCATCTCTCCCTCTTGGACCGCGCGATGCGGAAGAGGCAGCAGTCTGTTCGTTGTTTAGCTTGCATGGTGAGAGGCCCTCCCAGCAAGCCGTGCAGCAGGTGCCCGTGCCAGCCTCGTCGGCTGGAGCGTTCGGCCGAGACCGAGTTGCCCCCGTCCTTGAAGAGGACGAGGCCTCGCTCGTCGCCGTCGCTGCACAACAGTCTGACGACTCAGACTAGGAGATGCAGCATGCGTCCTCCGCGTGTGGTGCGTCTCGCCCTGACCTCATTCTTCTCTGGTCGTGGGCTCAGGGGGGCAGGCGGTGAGCCACAGGGGATCCTCCCTTCCTGTGGGAAATCGCCCCGTGGTTTTCGCGCCTGCCCTCCTTCTTCGTTTCACTGCTCGCTGGCCTGTTTCAGGCCAGATAGCAGGGGGCGACGCCCTCAGGCCGTCGCCCTTGGTTGCCACGGTTGATGTCAAAAAAATCCTCCTCCTCCTCCTCCTCCTCCTCCTCCTCCTCCTCCTCCTCCTCCTCCTCCTCCTCCTCCTCCTCCTCCTCCTCCTCCTCCTCCTCCTCGGGGGGGGGTCGGAGAGCTGTGGGGTCTCCGAAAAGGCCAGGGGGGGCCTGTTGGAGTCCCGCACAGTTCCCAAGACGCCTTCTCGAAGAAGACGCCGGGGCCTTCTGAAAAGGCCGCAGATGCTTCCGAGGAGCCCCCCGCCACCCCTTTCTGGGCGGCGCTGCGGAGGGAAGGAGTCGCGGCGTCGCGGGGTTCGGGTCATGCCGCGCCATGACGGGGGAGAGTCGGTCAGCCGATCCCTCTGGTTGGCCAGAGTTGGAGTGCCACGTGGCGCCGGGCCCCCCAGCAGAAATCAGGGGCAACGTCCGGGGGGAAGGGCTCCGGAGGGCTGCATCGACCACAAGTCGCTCACTCATCGCCGTTGAGGTTTGAAGTGTCCGGGCGTCTTCGTCGTCGGTTCCACGTGGTTTTTCCAGCCTCTGGATGCGTTCCAGCGGCTGCGCCTCGCCGAGAGCTTTCCGGGGGGGGCGCGTCGTCCGGAACAGTCGCTAGAGAGCCGAATTCTATGCCTCGAAAGCCAGACGATGAGGATCGCAGAGCGGGATGGTCTCAGGGGGGATGCATCGACCCCAAATCGCCCATTCGTCGCCAGCAGGGGCCCGATGGATGGCCAGCCCCTCCCAGCAGCATGCGGGTTCGCTATCGGAGGCCTATCGCCGATCTATCAGCGATGCATCGCGGATTCCACGTCGATGCGTCCCCCCCGTAGCTTGGGTTGACCCAAAAGGGGATCCAGGGACAAGGGGTTGGTGCAATAGATTTGGTGCAATCGATTTGCAGGGTTGCTAATACATCGGAGGCGTGCAATACATTCTGGGGCGCACATGGATTGCTGGACTCTTGCGTGCAATACATTATTTGCAATACAGTGCAATACAATTCTCCAGCGCAATTAATTTGCAATACAATTGCCCTAAATCTATTGCACCACCCACCTTTAGCTGGACCCCCTATTGGGTCACCCACATTTGCCAGTCCCCCCTAACTTTCCTCCCCAACCCCCTCCCGCCACTGACCCTGGTCTCCCAGCTCCAATGCTCTATGCGCGGCTGGCCTGGGCTCGCGTCGCGGCGCTGGCCCGGCTAAGCGCCAGAGCGACCATTTGCCCGAGTGGCCTGTGGTGGGCTGCTTTCGAGGGGACCCTACTTCCGTCCACGACCACCGCCTGGGGGATCGATCGTCGGGGCCTCGTCAGGCGATGGATCCGGACAATGCTCGGGCCCATGGGGGGGGTGTCAAAGAGGACCATACCCACCGCCTCACGAAGTTCCCGCAGACCGATCTCCTGGGCGGTGGTTGCGGACGAATCCCCCCCTCGCCATACGCGAGCCCAGGTATCCGACGGTGTGTGGTTTTCATTGCGCGGCCCTAGAGGTCTCGACCACTCTCCTCGGGCCAGTATTTCGCTTCGGATCCATGTCTGTTGGCCCCGGGGCCCAGCAAAGGCCCCCGAAGGGCCGAAATCGAGGGACCAGCGTTGTCTGAACAGATCAGATCGTCGGACATTTAGCGATTGAGAATGAGGAAGTCACAGAACTTAGCAACCACATACATGCCCCAGAACCGCCAGAATTGCTACATACATGCCCCAGAACCGCCACGAATCCGCTGTGGTACACGGGTTAGGTCGGGCATGTCCCCCTACAGGCTGATTTTGGAAGAAAAATAGATGAAATAGTCAAAACATGTTCGTCAATAGTCAAAAATACTTTTTTTAAAAATCGCCCCCAGACTGTTGCTTAATTATTTTCTGAATACTCATCCTGTAAAGGGTTCCCGATTTAAACACGGGTAAAATACTCTAGAAGGTTTGTTGACGGTCTTGGGGTCCGGCGAGTGCCCCCAGGGGCCGTCCATGGCGAAACATGTTCCGTCTCGGTGCTTTCGATGCGTTTGAGGTCTGGCACGCAGGCCGCTGCCGTCGCACTGCGCGCAGTGGCCGGCGAGCCACGCACCAGCCCTGAGATCCGACGTCACGACAAAAGCGACACCGCACAATTAGCTCGACCAGAGCCTTGGACCCCGTCTTTCTGATGCACTTGTTCAAGCCAGATCGACGCCGAGGATCGATGAAATTGCCCGGAAGTTTCAAGCCTCGCACCTCTGCGAGGCGGTGAGGGTCGTTGGTCCTCTTCGCCCAAGATGGGATGGGTCCCAGGGTTCCACACGGCCCCTCCCTAGGTAGGATTGGGGCTGGCGTTGACGCCGACGCCGCCGCCGACGACGACGACGACGCCAGCGCCGACGCCGACGCCGACGCCGATGCCGATGCCGACGCCGACGACGACGCCGACGCCGACGCCGCCGACGCCGACGGACGACGACGACGCCAACGGACGACGGCGACGACGACGACGACGAAGACGACCGACGACGACCGACGACGGCGACGGCAACGGCGACGTCGACGACGACGACGAGATCGACGACCGACGACCGACGACACACGACGACGACGACGACCGCGGCGGCGACGGCGACGACGACGACCGACGACCGACTATCACGACGACGACGACGAACCACCCCACACCCACAGGGAGAAGGGAGGGGTGCATGGGCACCCTCACCACGTCATGCCCACGGGGCCACGGCCACAGGGGAGTGTGGGGCGATCTATCTGCGACGCCCTCTTGGGGAGGCTCACGGGTGTACTCATCTAGCGGGTGAGGGGCTCGATCCCATATGCATTTGGTAGAGGGGGGGCAACCCTGGATCATATATCCATATCACCGACGTCTTGTGGACCCAGCTGGCTGTGGATATTGATCAGAGTGAGGGGGCCGAAAAGTCATTCATTGTCCCTGGGTGCGCTGCTGAATCAGGAATTCGTGGTGAGAATTCTGCTTGTTGCGTTGTTGGCGTTGTTGTTGTTATTGGTGTTGTTGTTGTCGGTGTTGTTGTTGTTGTTGCTGGTGTTGTTGTGTGTGGTTGTTGCTGCTGCTGTTGCTGTTGGCGCTACTGTTGTTGGTGTTGCTGTTTCTGTTGACGTTGATGTTGTTGTTGGTGTTGGGGCTGTTGTTGTTGTTGCTGCTGCTGTTGTTGTTTGTGTTGGTGTTTGTGCTTGTGTTAGTGGTAGTGGTAGTGTTAGTGTTAGTGTTAGTGTTGTTATGGTTATTGATCTAATTGTTGGTGTTGGTGTTGTTGTTGTTGCTGCTGCTGTTGTTGATGGTGTTGTTGTTATTGCTGCTGTTTGTTGTCGTCGTCCCACCCGCGACCCACCCCGCGACCCACCGCGCGGCCCACCCCGCGACCCACCCGCGACCCACTCCGCGACCCACCCGCGACTCACCCGCGACTCACCCGCGACCCACCCCGCGACCCACCTGCGGCCCACCCGCGACCCACCCCGCGACGCGCCCCGCGACCCACCCGCGACCCACCCCGCGACCCACCCCGCGACCCACACCGCGACCGACCCGCGACCCACCCCGCGACCCACCCGCGAACCCAGCGACCCACCCTCATGGGAGGAAAAAACACCTGGACCCGACAATTGACGTTTACTACACGGCCCTAGGCGTTGACTAAACAGCTCTGCCATGTTCGATTCATTCCCTGCGTGCGTTTACTAGACGACTTCGCTTGTAGGGGCAATTTTTATGGAGTGGATTTTCTGCCCTCTACATCCGCGACCCACCCGCGACCCACCCGCATTGGTTTAATTGAAAAATCGGCGCTTTCGGCGAGCTCGTTGTATAATTTGTTAAGCTTTGGCGCCTGCGGCGGGCTCCTCCAGAGTCTCGCAAACTGCGGACGTCCCCTCCGCCCCCTCACTCTTATCCGCATCTGCGGGGTGCTACGGGTATTTGGGCCCCTTGGTGCCATAATGCAGTGGACACCCATGCCAAGAGCCATGCTGCTTGCCTCCGGGGGGGGGGGCCTGGGTTACTTAGGTTTCGATGGTTTTGCTATGGGGAGCGTGACGTCCCCACACCAAAAATCAGTGGACGTACTGAGGTCTCAGGATTGGGGTTATTGTGGAAGGTTTCTTGTGGTCGAGCTCCTACTGTATATCGGACTCCACCGCCTGTGGAGGTCTGCGAAAATCGATCTTCTAGGCGGTGGTATGTATAAATCTCGAGCCCGAGAACCTCGAACCTCGAAGGACCTCAGAGTTGACGCCGTATACGAGGGGGTCAATCCTGCCGCGAAGGGCCGCCCTCTGCGCGCATATGGCCGGCACCGCCTGGCCCAACCCACGGCAGGGCGCCATAGACGGGGGGGGGCACAGCAAACGGTGGCAAGGGAACGCCAATTTCCACGTTTGGTTCTGCCCCCGTGAAGGGGGCCCTGGGCGCCGTAGACGGGGGCATATGGAAAATCCTCTAAGTTCCCGTTTAGCTAAGCCCCCGCTCACGAAGCCCCGACCCTGGCAGGTGCTGGCGGACCAGAGGCGCGGACCCAAGGTCCACATCTTCGGGCACATCCATGAGGCTCGGCGAGAAAGCTCTGGGGCAGGTCGGTCCTCTGCGTGTCAGTCGTAAGTCGGGCCGAAGTAGTCCAAAAGTAGTCTGGGGACGACCCATTGTCAATTTGTTTTTTTTGTATGTTTTGAGCATGTTTATTTTTCCACCCAAACTCCGCCTGTAGGGAGGCACGCCCGACCGAGTATCAGTCCGCTCTCGGCGGTTTTCCAGCCTCGGGGTGCCTCTCAGCAGCTGCGCCTCGCCGAGAGTGCTCCCGGGGGTGCCGGGAAATCGCTCCGAACGGCGGCCAGTTGCCCGAGCTACGGTTCAGTCGGGCCTGTCCATCAACAGGGGGAACATTCAAAAATAGTGAAAAAATAGTCTGGGGACCATTCTTATAGCATGTTTAAAAGATTTGTTTTAGCATGTTTGGTGTATTTTTCATTTTCGTCCACAATCCCCATGTAGGAGGACAGGCCAGACTTAATTCTAAGACGGCGGCTGGGCTTCTAAGACGCCCTCCGGCCTCATGAGGAGCCCTCTGTCACCCTGTGGCTCCGGGGAAGGCTTGGGGAGCTCCCCAGCAGGCCGAGGACCCTTTTGGCCTTCCGGGAAGGCCCGCCCCTTCGGTCTTCCACCCGTGTGTGGTCGCCGCCAGAAGACCTTTGGGGCAGCGCCAGGAGGGATAGGCTCGGGGGGGGGTGCATCGACCCCCGATCGCCCACCAGGAGCGTGCGGTATCGTCTCGCTATAGGGGGCCTACATCGCCTGTGTGTCGGCGATGTATCGCCGATTCCAGGTTGATGTTTTCCCATTCTGAGCCTGCTCCCCTTGTCATCCCCCTTGTGAGTACGGCGCCGACATTATACGTTCGGACCTCCAGAAGTTTTTTGCTTATGCCGGCCGTTCTCCCTCCACGGTCTCTGCCAGGGGCCTCGGGGGCGTGCCGAGAGGGGAGTGAGGATTACGGGGGAGCTGGGGCCAGCCCTTCACTCGTTCCAGCCTGGGCGGCCGAGTTTCTTTACAGTTCTTTCAGCCTTGGCGACCTTATCCCAACCTTTTCGGGCTGGTCTCAGCCCCCGCCAACTTTTGTCAACCCTGGCCACTTCCACTTGTCATTGGATTTCTAGCGCCCCACTCTTGTTCCAGCTTCTCTCGTTGGGGGCCTGTCGGTCTCATGGCCAGGGCAATGGCCTCGCCCTGGTCTCGCGCCCCCTCGTCTGTTTGTTGCGCTCCCGCTTATGCCGTGCATGTGTGTGTGTGTTTGTGTGTGCGCGTGGTTCTAGTTGTTTGTTTCGTTGCATTTCAACTTCGGGTCTGAAGTCCCGACGGCTTCCCAGGGCCAGCTCTTCATCCTGACCTGTTTTCTGATGGCCCTGAGTCCCGACGAGGGCTCCCAGATGGCAAAATTGGCGAAAGATGTACGTTGGGGATTTGGGGGCCGCAAGGCATCTCTCAGGGTTACGTCGGGCGTGTCCAGGAGGAGTATTCAAAAATAGTCCAAACATAGTCGGGGGATTTTTCCCCATATCCCAAGGATGGGGTTCATGTTATTCTCTGACCGCGCCAGACCCCTCATCATCAGCCCTGCCTTCCCTCCTCCCCCTCTGCACTAGACAATGATGATGAGTGTCATGATGATGGCCATGGTATGGTGAGAGTATGATGTGAGTATGATGGTGATGAGGCCGGATGAGTATGATGTTGATGATGATGATGATGATGATGATGATGATGATGATGATGATGATGATGATGATGATGATGATGATGATGATGGTGTTGATGATGATGATTATAATTGTGATGGTGTTGGTGATGATGTTGGTGATGGTGTTGGTGATGGTAATGGTGATGATGATGACGATGATGATGATAATGATATTGATAATGATAATGATGATGATGATGATGATGATGACGACGACGACGACGACGACGATGATGATGATGATGATGATGATGATGATGATGATGACGACGATGATGACGATGACGAGGAGCAGATGATGAGGATGTCTCGAGCGGTTTGCTGGTTTCAGCACTTCTAAGGGGGGGGCCGCCAGGGGTATCTCACGGCCTCCGTTCGCGCCAACATGGCAGGGATGTCTCAGGCAGTTTGCCTGTTTTGGTTCGCGAACATCCTTCGTTTTCGGAGCAGATTTTGAGGATGTCTCGTGCGAGGCGCCTCCTAAGGGGAGGGCGCCAGGGGTATCTCACGGCCTCCGTTCGCGCTGAGACTGCGGGGACGTCTCAGGCGGTTTGGTTTGTCTGTGTTGGTCGCGAACATCCTTCGTTTTCGGAGCAGATTCTGAGGATGTCTCGTGCGAGGCGCTCATTTCCGCCCCCCAGGTGAGCCAGATGTTGAGGATGTCTCGTTCGGTTTGCCTGTCTTGGTGGCTAGACTCGTGGGCACAAATTCTCCCCAGGATGCCACAGGAGGCTGCAGCAGGCTCCAGGAGGCCCGCCCGAGGAGGCCACATGAGGTCCCAGGGGACATCAGGAGGCCACAGGAAGACTCAAGAGGCCACAGGATGTCCCAAGAGGCTCCAGGAGCCTCCCGGAAGCTCCGGGAGGCCTCAGGAAGCCACAGGAGGCCCCAGGAGGCCACAGGAAGCGCCAGGAGGCCCCAGAAGGCAACATGAGGCCCCGAGAGGCCCCAGGAGCAGTAGGCCTCAGATGGCAACAAGAGTGGCTCCAATCCCATGTGTTTTACGTATGCTCCCATAGATTCTGCCTCACCTGGATCACGAATCCTTGATGACAATCCTAAATGTTTTACGTATGTTCCTATAGATTGGGCCTCCCCTGGGGCACGAGTCCTTGGTGTTTGACGTGCAATGTTTTGCGTACGTCTGTTCCTATATATTGGGCCTCTCCTGGGGCACGAATCCTCCCCAGGAGGTCCAGGAGGCTCCAGGAGGCCCCAGGTGGCCACGCGAGGCTCCAGGAGGCCTCAGGAAGCCACTCGAAGCCCCAAGAGGCCCCAGGAGGCCCCAAGAGGCTCCTGGAGGCCCCAGGAAGCCCCAGGAGGTCTCAGGCTCATGCGCAGAGACGCGCTCGTACTACCGAGACTCATTCACATACCAATTCATTCGCAGTTCGATTCATGACCAGACCGTCACAACTGAAGCCCGCTTATATCCTATGTTTTTTCGCCTAGGCACTCACGGCGGACAGGTCCATGCGAATAGATGCACATATGGGGAGCTCCACGCAGTGAATACTTTGATTATGTTTAACTATGCTTAACATGTTTCGACTATTTGTATTTGTCGTCCAAAATCGGCCTGCAGGGGGACATGCCCGACTCAACATCAGGGCGAGTTCAGACCAGGATCCCGGGGCGAGTCTAGCCGCGGCGGCGAGAAGCCCCCCCCCCCAGCCCCAGAGGCCCAGAAAAGCCTCCGGTCTCGAAGTCTTTCGCGATGCGCTGGAGCCTTTCGCGATCCGACGTCCCGAAACCAGCCAACATCGTAAACCACAGTGACTCGCCCAGAAAGCCCTGGACCCACTCTTGCCCCCCGCACCTCTCGAGCCGGGTCGGTCCGTGAGTGCCCTGGGGGCTCGAGAGGAGAAAAGGGCGCCCGTCGTGATTAGCTCGTTCGGACGCAACTCCTGGGAGGTCAAATTCTGATCTTGCCCTGGTCCTCGCCCTCATTATTCCAGACCTTCCGTGCTGACTTTCCACACTCTTGCGCTTCGTGTAACGCTTAGTTTTCTTGCGTTCCCTGAGGCGTTCAGTCGTCTCAATGCATGAGTCCATGGTTGTGTACAAAATTGAAAATCATCTAAATTGAAACAAGCAAGTAAAAATTTGCTTAAAAATTGTGCATGCGCGTTTGATTGACATGTTCAGCTAAATGGTGTGTATGACTACGTTTTCTCATACCGTGTTATATAAAATCTCACCAGCCCTCTGTGAGTAGCTGGTTCAGCTGATTTGGTCTTCTCTTTGCTGAAAAGCTCCTACCCCCCTGCTCGCGAGCGGAATTACTCCTCCCCCGATCACCATCCCTGGACGTTGACGGGGGGGCGCGGGTAGTTAGAGTGTCTTCTGGGGTTCCAGCTGGCCCCAACAGGGCCTCAGAGAGCCCAAGATAGCGTCGAAGATGGCCGAATAGACCCCAAGACGAACCAAGATAGCGTCCGACACGCATCCAAGAGGCGCAAAAAACTTCTCCCAAGAAGGTCTCGAGTGCCCTCCGAACCCCTCAATGACCCACCCCAACGAGCCAAAACCATTGAAACGCAAATGTGCATCATCCTCGCGAAGGGCCAAGTGACATGCAGTTGCGAGTGTCGCAATGCAGGTTTGACGAACGAGGAGGGATTCCCTATGAGGCCACGAAACGCGTGAGGGGCGTGCCGACATGGGTGCGGCGGGCGAGTGCGAGCGCAGCCACCAAGGCCTTCGGTGGCGCCCCCTATAGGGCAACGAACTGCGTGAGGGGCGTGCTGACATGTGGGCGGCGGGCGCATGCGAGCGCAGCGACTGAGGACTCGGTGGAGTTCCATATGGGGCTACGACGCGTGAGAGATGAGGGTTTGCAAAAGTCGGTGCGGCGGGCGCATGCGAGCGCAGCCACTGTACAGTGGAATTCGGTGGAGATCTCGATTGGGCAACGAACTGCAGTATGAGGGGTGTGCCGAAGTGCAGCGGGCGCATGCGAGCGCAGCCACTGGGGCCTTCGGTCGAGCTCCATATGAGGCCACGAAGCGTGTGAGGGGCGTGCCGAATGGGTGCGGCGTGCGCATGCGAGCGCAGCCACTGAGGCCTTCAGTGGAGTTCCCCCATAGGGCAACGACACGCGTGAAGGGGCGTGCCGAATGGGTGCGGCGGGCGCATGTGAGCGCAGCCACTATGGCCGTCGGTGGGGCTCCCCATGGAACCACGGCACGCGTGAGAAGCGTGCCGAAATTCGCGCGGCGGGCGCATGCGAGCGCAGCCTCTGCGGCCTTCGGTGGAGCTCCATATGGTGCCACGAAGCGCGTGGGGTGTGTGCCAAAATGAATGCGGCGGGCGCATGCGAGCGCACCCGCTGGGACCTTCGGTGGACCTCCCTATGGGGCCGCGAACAGTCTCCGAGGGCTGCGCCGAATGTGCGCGGCGGACGCATGCGAGCGCAGCGACTGAGAACTTCTGTGGGCCACCCTAAAGGGCAACGAAGCTTGTGAGGACGCGCCGAAAATGGCGCAGCCAACGCATGCGAGCGCTGCAACTGGCGCCTTCGGACCGAAGGCACGGAGCGTGTGAGGGATGTGCCGAATGAGCGCGGCGGGCGCATGCGAGCGCAATCGCTAGGGCCTCCAGTGGAGATCCCGATGGAGCCACGCCACGTGCGCGGGGCGTGCCGAATGTGCGGCGGGCGCATGTGAGCGTAGCCACATTGGCCTTCGGTGGAACCCCTCATAGGGCCACGGACTGTTCCTGTGCGACGGGTATATCGAATGTGCGCGGTGGGCGCATGTGCGCGCAGCCACTCGAGCCTTCCGTGGACCTCCCTATTGGGCCACGCAACGTGTGAGGGCGTGCCGAAATGGGCGCGGCGGGCGCATGCGAGCGCACCCACCGAGGCCTTCGGTCGAGCTCCAGATGAGGCCAGGGCACGCGTGAGGGGCGTGTCGAATGGGTGCGGCGTGCGCGTGCGAGCGCAGCCACTGCGGCCTTCGGTGAAGCTCCCTAAGGGGGCACAACTGCGCGAGGGGCGCGCCGAAATGCATTCGGCGGGCGCATGCGAGCGCAGCCACTGGAGCCTTCGGCGGAGCCCCCAAATGTGGCCACAAACTGCGTGATGGGCGTGCCGACATGGATGTGGCGGGCGCGTGTGAGCGCAACCACTTCGGCCTTTGGCGGGGCTCCCGACGTGGCAACGAAATGCGTGAAGGGGCGTGCCAAAAACGGGGGCGGCGGACGGTGACGATGATGAGCACGATGGCGATGACGACGATCACGGTGCTGATGATAATGGCGATGGCGATAACGATGTTGCCCTTCTGTTTTTTCGCATCCAATGAACTCCCGAGGCGTCAGGATGGTCCCGAGACGGCCGAAGAGAGCCCGCATAGGGGTCCTAGAGGGCCCCAGGTGGCCCCGAGAGCGCCAAAGAGTGATCTAACGGCGACCCAAGACTGCATCAAAATGCACTGTTGATGCCTTCGGTGGGGGAAGAGAGCTGCGTTGCCGCCGCCTCTTTTTTGTAGCGAAGGGCTCCAAGACGGCCCAAAGATGCCTCGCAGACCCGCCCAACGAGCCTCAAGAAGCCACAGAGACACCCCAAAAGAGCAGCAAGGGAGCACGAAGGAGGCCCTCTGAGCACCCCAGGCAAGCCTTAAGATGACTCCCGAAATGCCCAAAACAGTCTTACAACAACCTTTCGCAACATTATTTTCCGAAAGCCACCAACCCATCAAAAACGATGGCTAAAAATAGCACCAATACGTTCCATCAGAGTGCGCCAAGACAGTCCCAAGATGACCCCATAGTGCATCAAAGCGTCTCCCGAGAACCTTCTTTGACATGATATTCCGAAATTCACCGACTCACCTGGCGATCCTTTCTGGATGGGCTGGCGGGGATACGCGAGGCGTCAAGAATTACATCCTTGCCAAAAGCGGCACTGCATATGAAACCAGATTGCACACCGCTGCTTGTGAACAGCGGCCCATGGAACCCCACCGCCACTGATGAATCACACCGTGGACCCCAACGCATACAGCAGACTTACATGGAACCCAGAACGGCCAAGCCGCGCCGAAACGAACCTTACATTAGCCATCAATGCGAGAGCAAGGCCCAACACAACACACTATCGATGGACGGTGCACCGCGCAATGCCGCAGCTAAAACGGAGGGATGACGCCTTGAGCAACGGCGCGGCAGAGAAAATTCCAGCAGGCCATTTGCGCCTGCTGTTCTGTACGGATTGTCCCAAACGTTTGCGTCAAGGAGCGTTGGCCGTCCAACGTCTTCCCTGCAGGGAGCTTCGCACACCAGAACGGATTCCGATTAGTCGGATCCACTCGTCCAAAAGTTATGCCGAGACCAGCAGGCACGTCACGTGGGACTGGCGGCGCTGGCAAGGACGATGGGCCAGCACCACCACCAGGCTCACTCGCGCCACCAGGCTCAGTCGCAGGCTCGCCGATGTCTGAACCAGGTGGACTGTCAATGTCAGCCCCCTCCATGAAAAGCTCCGATCCATCTGCATATTCCATGGCTTGGTCTAGTATGGACTGGTCAAGCACGCCATGATGAGCAACAACGGGCCCCTTGGGGCTCACCGACGCGCCACCGTGCTCACTAGAATGAATTTCAGGGGAAGCAGGCGCTGAGAGTTTAGCGTCCAATTTTTGCTTCTTTGGTGGTGGCAACTTGGCTTCAAGGTGCGCCCTCACGTTATCAATGCCTTCATCGGTCTCCTCCTCGTTCAGCGCGGAACCAGCGGGGAGTTTCCCCAACAAGTACTGGACTTCTGATGTCGCCAGCTCAGATAGAAGAGGTGGCACCACCTTCTCGATCTCATCATCGCCATCCTCGCCTGCAGAACCATCTTCATCCTCATCCTCGCGCGGTCCCTCACCAGGAGGGTCGTCTTGTTCGCCAGAACGTTTCCTACGTTTCCTGCGGTTCTCAACCAACGTGCGAACGGTTTCCATAGCGGAGGCCTTCTCTGCATCCGTTACACCGCCCACATTCGTAGTTACAACGTCAACCAAATCTACCAGCGAAGCGCCACTGGGTGGTTTGACGCGTAGCGCCTTGCAAATCAGGCGCAATGTCACAGTTGTCAAAGAAGAGATGTAGTTCCGAACGGCGTAACGCAACACACTAAATTCACGGCGCGGCTGAATCTTGATGCTGCAAGAATCGCAAGCGTGGTCAATCTCGAAACGCAATGTATCCACCACCCAGTCTCAAGCACGCGGCACTGAGAGGGCGTGCCCTCAGGTCCCCTGTCTCGCCCCCTGAGCCTCAGTCCTCATCCCCGAGGAATCGGCCAAATGACAATTACACAACATTCACAACTCTTGCTGGGCGTGGCGCCGTGCCAGGCGGCGTGTCCCGCGACGTTGGGTGAGGCTTGTTTACGCCCTTCGCACGGATCGTGGCCCCTGAGGGCGCCCCGACCTCGGGCATTCTTCTGCCTCCTCCCCCTCCCGCCCTGAGCGACGCTCAAAAAGCACCCAAGAGGCAGCCACGCGCCACCGAGATGCACCCAAGAGGCACCACGGGGCGCGCAATGCACTCAAGAGGCCCCAATGGGGCACCAAAAGACATCCAATAATCACCAAGAGGCCACCCAAGAGCCCCCCACCCTCCCCCAGAGACCCCAAAGATGCCAACCACGAGATCACGACCAATATCCATGAGTCGCTGCCCCACCAGCCAGGCACGGAGGCGGATTTGGCCGAAGGCCACTAGATAGTCCCAACACCTGAAAACCACACGCCTCCCCCAGATTGAGGCACCCGTCGGCTGAACGCGTGCATTAGGTAGCCATGGCAACCGACACGACAAGCACGCGTTTCATATGTGTCCCAATGTCTTTGTTGCCCACGTGCCCACACTTCAACACTCGCGCTAACCTTCCCCTCCAACCTATCCCATCCTCTTCCTCCTCATCCTCCGCCTCCTCCTCTATCTCCCCGACGTCGTGCTTCATTTTGTCGCGCTGGTTACCATGGCCGCTCGCGCGTTCCTCTCCACCTCCTAGCCAACAGTGCTACTGACAGTGTCGCCCTCCTCATCATCCTCCTCTTCCTCCCCCTCCTCCCTCCCCCTCCTCCTTCTGCTCATTCCCTCCTCCCCTTCCCCAATCTTATCAATATCGTATGTTCTCCGCGTTTACAAGTTCCCCATCGCCACCAATTCCCCGCGCATGCTCGGCCTACGCCATGGCACCATTAACAATTTATCGTGCTCTCGACGCCCCCCGTACCTTCTCACCCGACGATTTCTTCGTCACCCCCCTCTCCCCCGCCTCCTCCTCATCCAATCATCCTGCCCTTTAATAACCATAATCATGTGCATCGGCCTCCTCTCCGTCTCCCTCCCCCTCCCGCGCCAGCCCGCCCGCGCGCCCACCCGCCCGCCCACCCCATCGCCACTTCTCCTCACCGACCGCCTCACCCCTCTCCCCCCTCCCCCATTCTCCACGCCCTCTCCCGCCCCCCCGCGTCCTTCGCGCGGCCCCCTCCCTGCCCCCTTCTTCTTCCCTCGCGTTTCACAGCATGCCTCCTTCCACTTATCATTGTGCTCCTCTGGCTCCTCGTCTCTATCCTGATCCTGATTCTGCTGATCCCCCTTTCCTCCCTTCTCATCCTGACCCACGCCACCGCGCCCGCCACCATGCGCACGCGCGCGGAGAGAAAGAGAGAGAGAGAGAGAGAGAGAGAGAGAGAGAGAGAGAGAGAGAGAGAGAGAGAGAGAGACGCACGCACGACCCCGTTTGCCCGACCCCTAGGCGTTCTCATTCATGTCCTCTTCTCCCTATCTGCCTCCCCCTGTCGTCTTTGTCGCGCCTTATGTGTTGCGTATGTCCTTGCGTGCTGCTAGTAATCGCAGTGGGAGGGCCCTCGTGCGCCCACCGAAGGCTCCCGTGAAAATATATACCTGAACACCGCCACGCAGATCGGCACGCCCATCGTAAGCTTCGTTGTTTCATTAGGAGGTCCACAGAAGGCCCCAACTGTAGAGCCCACATGCGCCACCGCAGCTGATGTCGGCACACCCTCGCACGAGTCGTGACCCCATCGGGAATTCCGCCGAAGGCACCCGTGGGAGGGTGCACATGCGCATCCGCCACCCATGTCGGCACACCTTTTACGCGGTTCGTTGCCCATAGATAGCCACGCCGAATGCCCCAGCGGGAGTCCACTGCGTCCCCGCCACAAACCCCCGCATACACTCACGCGGTGCTTGGTTCCATGGTGAGCTCCACCGAATGCCCCAGCGGGAGGGTCCACATGCGCCCCCGTCGCCAAGTCCAACAAACCCCTCACACGATTCGTGGCCCCATCGGGGGTTCCACAGAAACCTACCGCGGCAGGTCCACAAGCGCCCCCGCCGCAAAACTGCACGCCCCTCACACGGTTCGTTGCCACATCGGGAAAGTCCAACGAACGCTCCTGTGGAAAGGCTCACGCGCTGTCCCGCAACTCGGCGAACCCCTTACACGGTTCGTGCTCGGCCCCAACGGCTCGTGGGCCCCTACCGCATACACATGTCGGAACTCCCCTCACACGGCTCGTGGGTCAGTAGGAAATTCCACCGACGGCCTCAGTGGCAAGGTGCACGTGAGTGCCCGCCAGCCATGTCGGCGCACCCTGCGCACTGGTCGTGGCCCCATGCACTGTTCGCGGTCCCATCGGGAGCTCCCCCACCCTTCGCCCCACTTGCCCTGCAGCACCCGAACGTAGATATGCACACCGCCACGCATCCCCACCACGTCGCCCACCCCCCCCCCCCCCCCCCCCCCCCCCCACACACACCACACACACCACCAACCAACCCCACCTCCCCACCCCACCCCACCCCGCCCCTTCCCGCGCACACACACACACAACACACACACACACACACACACACACACACACACACACACCACACACACTCCGCCCCACTACCCCCGCCGACGCACACGCACACAGACTCTCACAATCACAACACACACACACGCGCGCGCACACACGCACACACACGCATGCACACACGGAAACACGCGCGATGCAATCAATCGCGCCCACCATACCCCACCCACAACAACCGCTCCCCCCCCCCCCCCACCCCACTCACCCCTCCCCGCCCAACACCCTCTCCCCCTCCCCCCTCTCCCGCCCCACCCACCCTCCCCCCCTCCCCCCTCACCCCACCCCACTCCCCCCCCCCCCCCCCCCCCCCCCCCCCCCCCCACCCCCACCCCCCACCCCACCCCCCAACACCCCACCCCACCCCCCCCCCCCACCCCCCACGCACTCACACAACACCTCGACACCGCCCTCCCCGACTCCCTTGCCACACCCTTCAAAACAAAGTGACGAAGGGCCCAACCATATGCAAGTGCGGGTGCTGCAGGGCAAATGGAACGATACCTGAAGGACCTCCCCATGCAGCCACGGCCCGTACGAAAGGCGCGCCGACATGGCTGGCGGAGGCTCTTTTGCTGCCACTTCACCTGTCGGTTGCACTTCGTATGGGGCCACGCACCGTTTGAGGGGTGTGCCGTGTGGCGAGGGCGCAATGGACACTCCCGATGATGTTTTTTGTGCTTCGGAAGAACTCCATGTGGGGCCACGAACCGTGTGAATGGCATGCCGAAATTTATCGCGGTGGCGCAAGTGGACTCTACCGCAAAAGCCTTCGGTGGGCTCCTCATGGGGCTACGAACCGCGCGAGAGGCGTGCCGAACTGCGTTGCGGGTGCGCATGTACCATTCCAGTGGCGCCCTCTGTGGAACTCCAGATGGAGCCACACACCGCGCGAGCGGCGTGCCGAAACATTTTGCGGGAACGCGCGTGGACCCTACCGCTGTGGCTTTCGGCGGAGCTCACAATGAAACCACGAACGCTATGCTGATCTGCCAAAGTGGGTAGCGGGGACGTTGTGGACCCTCCCACGGGGGGGCATTCGGTGTAGCTCTTTATGGAGCCGCATGCCGCGTGAAGGGCGTGCCGAAATTCGTGGCGGAGACGCATGTGGACCCTCCCACGGCGGCCTTCGGTCGGATCCCACCAGCCTTCTGGCGACAGGTGGTCTAACGATGGTCCTCTTCCTTTTTCCATTAACCCCTTCTTGTTCTTCGGAGAGGGGCGCGCCCCTCCCCCAAAACACCCTTTCCTGGACCTGGACGGCGGGGTTCGCAGGTAGTCAGAACGTTCATTTTTGTGCCTTGGCAATGCTATGTTTTGTCGACGCTCGCAGGGATCGTGGACCCCGAAGGGGTGGAAACAGACGGCTGGCCCTCCATCCCTTCTCAATCGTCAACCGATCGCCCCCAAGATAATCGCAAAGAGGTTTCCTAAGGGTCCTTAGAAGCCTCTCAAGAACGCAATGGAAGGCCCTAGATTGCCTCAAGACGGCCCCAATGGCGTCGAGGACGGCCCTACGATTGCCGAAAGACGGCTCAAGGGGCCCCTATGACGCCCGAGATTGCCTCCAAGACGGCCTAGACAGCTCATGATGGTTCCACGACGTCTCCAAGACGGTCCACGATGCATCCAAGACGGCCCAAGGTAGCCTCAAGATGGCCCAGAGACAGCTCCAAGGTGCCTCCAAGACAGATGAGGCTTTAGTTTGGATTGCCTGCTGCTGCGCGGCCCTCATAAGGCAACTCGTCTGGCGGCTGTTTTGGGATGTGCTGGCGGTGGTACGTGAAGCATGAAGAATCCAGTGTGAGGGCGTGCCGTGCACCGTCATCGTCGTCGTTGTCGTCGCCGTCGTCGCGACAGAGACGACGACGACGACGACGACCACGGCGACGGCGGGGGCGAACACGACGACCACCACGACGACGGCGACGACGACGACGGCGACCAGGGCCCGAAAAGGTCGACAAACCATTTGGACATAGAGAAGACTGGTAGGCGTAAGCCTTCGAGGATTGTCTAATGATGTAGGTGCTGTTACTGTAATGCTATCTGCGCTGCAAACAAATTCCAAATCAATCTCACATTCGCCGCCCATTTCGAGCAGTACCAAAGCTTTGGGTGCAACTAAGAGCACATAAAAAAATGTGCCGTCGCTATCTGAAATCAATGCGTGCTGTCTGTAAAGAGAAGCCATCCATAACTGCTCCCAATGTTGGGAGTCAACGCTTAGCAAGACCTTGATTAAAAGACTCTGTGTCAACGCAAACGTACCAGGATCTGTCGACTGCCATTCTTTACGAGATGAAACAATTTCCTGCGGGTTGAAACTGAGAAAAGGAGTGCTGGTACGATGGCCAACGAACACGTCGGAGTGCAACGACAAACCATCTGAAAACGCACCAACATCTGCAGGTGAAATACAAGCGCCTGCCATGTGCGGATACCGTGTCTTTAGTGATGCAATTGCCAGAGCCATTAGGGACATGTTCGAACGCTTTGCGTGTCTAGCACTGCGGGTCGCATTGTCGCGGCAGTCATTGAAGTAGAGCTGAAGCCGTTCGGTTGGAAGCACAAGGGCCGCAGCAACAACGACAACACGACACCAACCGACGACATGATGTGCGATGAAACAAATACGTGCGAACACATGAACGTGTAACTCAAAAGCAGGCGGAAAATTCAGTCGAGGCGATCTCCCAGTATGAGAGGATGGCGACCTTAGTTGCTGGCCTCAACGGTGACACGACACCTCCTATTAAACAATGCAAACATAAGAACTGCACATCATTGCGTGGGATGCGTGGCAGAGACAAACACAACAACAAAAAAAGAAATTGCTTCCTCCAGTGATAACGACGACGCCATGTGGCGGTGCATCGCAGTCACGTACGATACGAGATTAGCACTGGGAAGGTAGCTGTTGGCCTGCAAGATGTTGAACGGCTCCCGAAACGTTACAGCTTTGGAAATAAACAATTGCTTCGCCAACTCAGTATGCACAGGATTTGAGGAAGCCTCCAGCCGCAGAATTAAACTCCAAACCTTTGCGGCCTCATCTACACATGCTTGCTGCGCGTCTGGGTTGGTACTGAGGAGTCTGGCCCATGCCCACGGATATGTCTGTGGTTGGAGGCTGAATATGTATAGCTGTTTAATGTGCTCCATGACCTGGCGCGTGTGTACTAATAATCCAACCAGCCCGTTGGGCGACATGTGATCTAATACTTGTCCCCTTCCCGCTTCCAACGACCCTCTCTTCCCCATCGGGGCGGGCTGAGCCCTCCCCGTACTACCCCCCTGGATCTCAACGAAGAGCGCTCGTAGAGCGTCTCTTTCGGACCATGGGAGGTCTGTATGTTCGCACCCCTCACAAGGCTCGCGCTCCCCGAGAGCGGGGGTAGTGCCTCTGGCGGCCCCCCTCCCCCCTCGGGATCCCTGGGTGGTCCCTAAGCGGCGCGTCCCAAGATGCTTCCAAAAGCACACCAAGACCGCCACAATAAGCGCCAAGATGGCACCAAGACCGTCCCACGGGCACCCAAGATTGCCTTAAGAGTGCCCAAAGACGGCTCAAATGACGTCCGAGACGAAGACAACCTCCATGGCCCTACGAAACATCAAGATGGCGCAAAGATGTCTCCAAGATGGCTCAATGTGCACTCAGGACAACCCACGATAATCTAAGGATGGCCCAAGACGGCCAAGGACGATCCCGACAGGTCGCCAAGACGGGCGTGGTTCACTTGTGGATTGTGTGCTGCTACATCCTCCTCATCAACATACGTTGTCTGGCAGCTGCTTTGGAATGCGCTGGTGGGGAAACGCGACGCGTGAAGAATAGAAGCTGGAATTCGTCACCCTCTTCCAGTACCCCAGAAAGCGGAACATCGAACTCCTCGACGGAATCGCACAACCCGATGTAAACGAAATTGTGGGAATTCGTAAGGCTGTCCTGCATCACGGGAACGATCATGTGAACCATCCATTCCTCTGGCACGGACGCAAGTCTAAAGGAATCGCCTAGACAACGCACAACTAGATGTGGGACCCGCGAGCAAACCGAAAGTCAGAACGCAACAGCTTCACTGTAGGCATGCACCACTACATGTGTAGAAAGAGCACGCATATTAAACACATACATACTAAACACATGTAGTGACATTCACATGTATACCACTCACCTGCATGCTAAGCGAAGAAACATATGAAAGAAGTCCTTGAGGTCTGACCAAAATATGTGAAACCGAAGAGGCCCATCTGGTTCGGAATGCGCCTCAATGAAGCGCCTGTGATGGTCACGCAATCGTTTATATATCACCAGTTGTGAACGCATCGCGTTCTGGTTAAAAGCGCACATCAGGATCATCAGAACCTCAATCTTGAAAGAAAACTCTTTTTTCCCCTCATCCATATTACCTGCGTCGCGCGTGTGTTGCGCCATCAGGGTCCAAGGGTCCTGACCACTTATGTAAAACTGTAATAGTAGTACTCCCAGTATGGTATGCCATAGCCCGTCGATATAGAGATCCCCGTCGTACTTCGTCCACCAACGGCGTGTTTCTATGCGTGACCCCAGCCCACTCTTAGTAAACATACGTAAGACATTGTGCATTTCTTTAGCGTTGTTCAGAAGAGAGTCTGCAGCCTTGCCCATGTCGCGAGCGATCGCGGGCGCAAGGTCTTTCAAAACAGGGTGGAGAGCACCAGATTTCATAACGATTGCTGCTGTTTCCTTCAGTTCCCTCCAGAACCTGCCGCTCGCAAAAGGTGCCCTGCGGAATTTGTGCAGAAGTAATGTGTCACACGTAACTTGGAAACCTCGTTTAGCACCCTTCATACTGTTGATGTAGCAGTTGCTCAGACGATGTGGCGGATCCCTAAAAAACATGATTCTGAAACCTTTGTGCACCAAATACCAGAACAGTGAACAATTTGCGCCGTCTTCGTCAGCTGCTAAAACAAGCATGCGCGCACCGTTGATGCCTAGCTCACCCCACAACGCAGGGTCCAATACCCAAGTCGAGCGACCCCTCGACTTATCCCAATTGTAATATTGCTCCCTCTGTTTGTCCCAGCAGCGCAGCGTAGATGGGCCTGGTAGGTCGACTTGGCATGGCTGCCATACGGCAGTAGACAGAAACGGCAGAACATGAAACAAGCTGGCGAACAGCGCAATACAATATGATTTTGTTGCTGTTCCTGCAGGCTTGCGGAGACGGTTCTTGTTCTCAGCGCCTCGCTGGCGCAACACTGCTGTATCGAGATTATCTAAAGCAGCTGGAATATCCAGTAAGGCGCTTTGGTCTGCAAGCACTGCTATCGGCGGGGCTGTGATCGTACCGCCTGTCTGGTAGTGGACGGCGAGCACTTGCTTACAAGACACTCTAGACGCATCGCATGATACTACATCTGTGGTCATGAACGAGTCCTTGGACGACAGCAAGAAGTTGGATAGGTGTACAGACCTGGATTTCAGCAAGTATAAGGACACCAACTTACGAATAATGCAACTCTCAAATTGACTGAAATACCCAGAATACGCAATCTCCTTTGGGGTGAAGCGGCAAAGCAACCATGCGCCCGCGCGCACGAACTGAAAAGAGAAAACGGGGGGAGGGGGACGGGGGGGAGACGGGGGGGGGGGGAGATTGAAGACGCTTGTGGAAAGGGTGGAAAGGGTTGTGAAATCAGAAGGGGAGGGAAGCGAGGAAGACAAGGATATTGGAGTGCGACAGTGAAAGGGTTAGAAGGGAACGGTGATGAGGAAGGTTTCGACTGAATCCTATGCTGCCTGAGGACACGCAGAGGCCACAAGTGCACGCCAATGCCGCGCGAAGTGGGACACGAACACGCACGCTAGCATTATTTATTTCACACTGCGACGTTGGAGCGCCCGAGTGCAAGACAGGATACACACATATAACTCCATGATGGCGGGAGAGGGAGGAGGGTCACTCTATGGCACAGGGATCTTAGAACGGCCCCACCGTCGCCACCGAGGCTGGATTCCACTTTCAAAATCATTGCCAGAACGCTCCGAGAGAACGCGCAAACGTGCTCATGGTGCGAGAAGCAGGAGAAAGCACGGGGGCTCCTTAAACAGAAAATCTTCAGCGATGTTGTAACCGCTTCGGCGACACAGAAACTTGTTGGCCGCCAATAACATTTTATCATCACCTCTGTATGCCGATCTCAATGCTGTGATGCAGTCCCTGGGCAAATGGATGGCAGGAATCTCGGTCAGTAGGTTGCCCCCCCAAGACCAACGCTCGATTAGACGAGACAAGTCTTTCACCCATACCCTGCACACTCTTCTGGCGCATATAGAAGAAGACGAAGCACGCATCAACGCAAACATAATGCATTTGAAGTCAATGAAGCCCACTTCGTCCAATCGGGGCAGCGGTAAACCCAAAGCGTGCCAGTGCGATGCAAAATTTATGTACCCCAGCACGGCGAGGACAGCACCAGTGTGTATTTTGGAATCCGTAACGTCAACCGTAACACCTTCTCCTACTCTCAGAGTAAAAACAGATGGAAGCATTCCGCAAACTTGGCCTAGAATCACCCATACTGCAGCTACAGTATCTGAGTTTCTCGATTTCCATTGGAGCAACCACCCTAGTATGCCAAATAAAAACCAAAGCGTGCACATGTACCTTCTAAAACGAAGCTTGTTAGCGACCTCCACAGAGACTCCAGGGTCCTCGGGCACGGGCTGCTGAGCAAGGCTTCGCAAAGGCCTGACTAAGTGGTGTTGCGGTATATCCAGTGGCCCCATATAGTCCCAGAGTGGTGTGTTATTGGCGTTTAGCAGAGAAGCGACTGGCTTCTGGCGTGGCAATCCACACCCCAAAACTGGCATCAGGGCTGAGGCGTCTCAGACTCAACTGCGTTCCAAACCAGCCCCTCCTCCCTCCCTCCCCCCCTCCCCCTTCTCACCACCAAAGCCCGCGAATCCGCCGCCACCCTCACCCCGCCCCTCACCTCCCCTTGTTCTCAATTCCAACGGATGTTCCTGCGACCTGGGCCCGCCAATGAGTGAGCACAAGGGTGCCTAGCAAAGGCCGCCAACAGGCTACCCCACCGAGTGTCTCTGACGGACGGCAGACACAATGTCCTGACGATCCCCCCTCCACACCCTAACCTCACCATCCCCTCACACAAACGAAACCAACACCTTTAAGCGCAATATTACTGCAGCCGCAAGCGGCACGAACACGATAACCGAACCGCAACACGACAAACCTCTACATGGATAAACCCAAAATCCCAAACAACGCCGAAGGCAGTCTGTAACACATTTACAGGCACATCTATATAGAATTGGAATGGCAAAGCCTAGAGAATACGTGCCAGAGCGCAGTGAGCGAGGCAAGATGCGTGAAATGCGTGTCGATGGGCTTATCTAAAACTGCTATTGGGAGCGGTGGTGCGGGATGTTTGGCCCTAGTGTCACCAGCAATCCATTCGAGATCAAGAACACACCATGCCCATGTATATGATTCGCCTGCATCGTACTGGTCAATCGCGTCGTCTGATACGCTCATGTCGGGTAAAATTTTATCAGGGAGCCTGGGCCTCACTGGGAAGCGGACGTGCGGCCTCAAGAGGTCAACCACTTGCTCGAGTATGTCGATTGGGGGGTAGTCGCCTCTGGAAGAAGCCCGGTGGAACCATTGCAATCGAAGCAAGAACGAATCCTGTGAATCCGTCAAATGTTGTAATGTTCTGAACAGGCCAGCGTGGTCCGCAAGCTCGTCGGGCAACGCGACAAGCGCCGCCATCTCGAGCCCGCTTGAAAGAAAGCTACGGGGGTGCGCCTCTGCCGACAATCCTGCTCCTGGCGCGTTCCCTTGCGAACAAAACCGTGGCCGCGCAATCGGAGACCAGCGCGTGAAGATGCAGGCGGTGAGGGGGGAGGGGCGCAAGAACAAGAGGTGAGATGATGAAGAAAACGCGGGGGAGGAGGGGGGATGAAGAGAAGGACTGGGGCGGTGCACAGGGATTAGGAGTCGAGGAAGGAAACTGAGCTTGAGGGGGAGAAAGAGGAGGAGGAAGACGCCGAGAAAGAGGAGAGGAGAGGGGTAATGGGAGGCGAAAGACCAGCGGAACGATGACAGCAGGCGGGTGCAAGGATGCGCACCACCGTGCAGATTCGGGCGCACCCCTCGTGGCAACATATGATATGGAGCACCGCCGAAAAAACACGTGGCGACGTACCAGTTTGTCTGCGCCATCGGTTGTCGGCGCACCCCTCACGCGGATCGTTGCCCCGTGGAGAACACCACTTATGTCCCCAATGGCGACGTTTCCAGTCACCAGCGCCGCCCAAATCGGCACGCCCTTAACGCGGGTCATTGCTAAATTGGGAGTCCCACTGCAAACCTTAATGCGACGATATCATGCGCCCGCGCTACTCATTTGGCCACGCGTTCCTCTTTTCACAGCCATTGCCGTGTCGATTCTTAAATTGAACAGACGGTGCCGCGCGTCTCCTCTCCTTGCCCTATCATTATTATATCCCCCCCCTTCTCGCCCTCCTTGCCATGACCCTCCGCGTGTCTTAGACTCTTTAGTTCGTCGCACGCCTCGCGCGCTCCGCGGCACCAGTGGGCGCTCCAATTACGGTATCAGTGGCGCAGCTCGCAATGATAGTGGCTGCGGTGGTGGTAGCGGTGGTGGTGGTGGTGCGCGCGTGCAGGTAGTGGCGGTGACAGGCGGAGGTGGCGGGGGGGAGGTGGGTGAATTCGTTTCTCGCGCGCTCCGAGGCCGAACTCTAACTCAGATCCCGATGGCGCAGGGTGACGACCTATTTTGGTACACAGTTCACACTTTTCGTTGAGAAATAGGAAGCTCAAGTTAAGGCACCAGCGGCGCAGCTCGCATGGAGCGCGCCCCATGGCGCACCCCATCACACGTTTCGTGGCACCATAAGAAGCCAACGCTAAAATCAAAGTGGCGCAGGTCGCACGTGGCGAAAGACGGAGCGTGCGGTGGGTGGGGGTGGTGGGGGTGGGTTGGTGGGGGCGTGGCGATTGGATGGGCGGGAGGCGTGGGTGGTGGTGGCGGTGGTGGTGGCGCGGGGTGGGCGGGGGGTGGAGGGGGGGGGGGGGGGGGGGGGCGCGCGGTTGTGGGTGGGGGGGGGGGGGGGGGGGTAACGTTGTGGCGGAGGGGGTGGGGGGGGGGCATGGGGTGTGGGGGCGTGTGTAGGGGGGGGGGGGGGGGGGGGGGGGGGGGGGGGGGGGGGGGGGGGGGGGGGTGGGGGGAGGGGGGGGGGGGGGGGGGGGGAAGGGGGGGGCGGGGGTGGTGGGGTTGCAATTTAGAGGGGGGGGCGCGCAGCATTTCGTAGCACTCCTCGCGCGCTTCGCTGCACCAAAGGAAGCCGATTAAGGTCCCAGCGGCGCAGCTAGCATGAGGAGAGGGTGGAAGGGCGTGGTCACGTTGGCGCGCACCTCACGCGCTCCGCGGCTTCATAAGGAATTCAAATTAAGAGCTCAGTGGCGCGATTTGCGTGGAGTGCCAGCCTCATCTTGGAGCACACCTCACACGCTTCGTTGCCAAGTCGGTTGCCACAACTACAACGGCGCTGGGAGGAGAGTGGTGGTGGGTGGGTGGGTGGGTGGTGGTGGTGGTTGTGGTGGCGTGTGTGCGTGTGTGTGTGTGTGTGCGTGCGTGGTGTGTGTCGTGGTGGTGGTGGTGGTGTGTGTGTGTGCGTGGTGGGGGGGGGGGGCATTTTGCCAACGCATCACACGCTTCGCGGCCTCATAGGGAAACCCAACTGAAGAACAGTTCCGCAGCCCGAAGTAGGGTAAACAGCGGTCTGCCACAATGGTGGATCACCCCTCATTCGTTTCCAGGCCCCATGGGGAGCACCGCCTACGACATCAACGGCGCAACGCACATGGATGGCCACCACGGTTTGGCGACAACTCACACAATTCGTTGTCTAATAGGGAGCCCAAGCCAAAGCCCCAATAGCGCAGCCTGAAGAACGGCCTCGCTCCATTCTGGCGCACCCCTTTCGCGCTTCGTGGCGCCATCCATGAGGAGCCCAAGCAAAAACCGCAGCGGTCTAACTCATTTTTTGTTTTTTGTCGGCGGGGAGAAGGTTATGAGGGGGGGGGGGGGGGGGGGGGGGGGGGAGGAGGGGGGGGGGGGGGGGCGTGGCATTCGGATGCACCTCTTACGCGATTCGTAGCACCAGAGGGAGCTCAAGCTAATGTCGCAGTGGCGCAGCTCACATAGCTGCACCGCGTGCCCCTCGCACGTTTCGTGGCACCATGGTTCCAATTGCGCAGTTCGCATGGCTGCTCCGCCCACCGTTCGCGCGCCCCTAACGTTCAGTGGCAACGCAGCGAATTCCCCTTGCTTCGCACCTCCTGCCCTGCGGCAGGCACACTTGCATGTGGTTGAACCCTTTGCCGCGATGAGCTATTTGGTTGCGATCCAACAATCTAGCGCTTGCTTTGGAATTCGACAAGGGGGAGGCTCAAATTATACGTGCGCCCGATTCCCAGCGCACGTCAATGCCGCGCGTCGCGTCGCTCGCGTTCTTTCTGCTTGCGACATCATGCCGATCACGGCATGGGGGATGCGATGATCCGCGCTAGCGACGGAGGCGTTGCAGATGACTCGGTGAGATGGGGAAGGCACCGCGCTGCAACTCTGGCGCATGGCTGGGCGAGGCGCGCGCGGTGATTGTGGGGCTGAAGGAGTGGAGGGAAGATGTACCTGCAAAGAAATTGGACGCGCCATCCTTCTGTGCCCCCCCCACACACACACACACACACACACACACACACACACACACGCACACACACACACACGCACCACCACCACCACCACCACCACCACGCACACACACACACGCACACGCACAACACGCACACACACACACACACACACACACACACACACGCACACACACACCTACCCCGCACCCCCCCCCCCCCCCCCCCCCCCCACCCCCCCCCCCCCGCCCCCCCCACCCCACCCACCACCCCCACCCCACCACCAACCACCACCAACACCCACCACCACCACCACCACTACCACCGCCGCCACCACCACCCCACGCACCACCCCGCCCCGCACCCCTCCTCCCACGCGCCCTCCTCTCTCTCTCTCTCACTCTCTTTCTCTTTCTCTTCTCTCTCTCTCTCTCTCTCTCTCTCTCTCTCGCTCTCTCTCCCGCTCTCCTCCCCCCCTCACCCCCCCCCCCCCCCCCCTCCCGCCAGCACCGCCGCCGCCGCCGCCGCCGCACCCGCCACCCCACTCCATCCCACCAGCACCCCTTGCACTAGCAAGGCGCGTCACAGGCGCACAAGCGCACGCACCAGATAAACACCGAAACACTAAAAAACAAACGCGATAAAAGGGGCTGGTCGGCCGACATACATCGCAACGGGGCTTGGTGCGTTTTCTGGAAAATAAAAGGCGGGATGGCGAGGGAGAGACGTCGCAAAGAACGCAATGACATTTGCTTGTGAATGTGCTCAAAAATGCGCCCGAAGCAAATGTGCAAGCACAGGGCATCGTGCTGAACCTTTGATTCGTGCTCGCGCTGCGCTGGTTCATTAAGCGTAGGGTCGCATATCAAACTCACATATTGTAATGCATACTGGACGGTGCTGAATTTTGGTTCAACTTTATTTTGCAAAAAATGCATGAAAAATGTGCTTGTGCGCGCGCGTGGAAAGGATTAACGCAATGTTTTCATGCGGTAAGATCCATCCCCTTCCCTCTCTCACCATATCTTTCCATCATCCGCCCTTCTCACCATCCCCCCCCCCTCCCCTACCACCACCGCCGTCGCCGCCGCAGACTCCCTCTCGCCTTCTTCCTCTTTCTCGCCCCCCCCCCCCCCCCCCCCTCCCGTTCGCCAAAGGGAAGAGAGAGGAGGAGCAGATTTTTTTTTTAAACAAAAAAAAAAAGGGGGGGGGGCGGCGCCATGGACATGCGCTGTAGTAGGTCATAGCGGAACATATAAAGATATTATCATTTTTTAATTTTTAATTTTTTCTTGAAAAAAAATTGAGAAAAAAACGAGGGGGGGGGGGTACGGGGGGACTTTGCAAAAAACAATGACGAAGCAAAAATTTGCTTGAAAATTTGCTTCGGAAGCAAATTTTCAAGCAAATATTTGCTTGAAAATTTGCTTCGTCTTCGCGCTGTGATAATAAATTTAATGCATGGTGAAATGAAAGCTTGATCGTGCTGATATGATTGATTGTTCTTAATGAAATATAACAATGTTTCCTTGCGCCAGAATCAAAATGCGCACGCGTGCGCGCGCGTGCCTCCTCTGAAGGCCTGGTCGACCTTTTCCTTCGCCGCCACAGACGTACGCTCGCGGAAGCCACAAAGAAAACGGCGAGACGGGTGAATGAACGAAGGGCTGGCCAGTTCTGTTGAGAATTTCAAGAACACGAAACTTGCGAGGGAAGGCGGAGGGTGGCTGATGGCTTTCGCACAAAATAAAACGAAGAACTGAAAATGTGCTCGGAAAATCGGTTGCAAGACGCGTTTGGAGCAAATATTTGCTTGAAAATTTGCTTCGCGGACGCCGTGCGCTAATCGCATGAGCGCTTGTTGAAGTAAGCCTTTGCTCATGCTGAAGAAAAAACAACTGCTCGTGCAAAAATAAAAATTTGCTCCTGGCGAAGTAAAAATTTGCTTGGTGAAGTAAAAATTTGCTTCGCCCCAGACAAGATCGATGAAATACAACGATTTGTGGGACATTTTCACGAATCGCAGCGAAAAAGCAAATATTTGCTGAATATTTGCACAAAATTTGCTGAAATGTTCCTTAAAATTTGCACTGATTTGCTTAAAATTTGCTCCGTCGGAGGTAATTTGCTCAAAATTACCTTCGCAGTAAAAATTTGCTTCGGTTTGCACAAAATTGCTAAAATTTGCTTGAATCTCCTAAAGCTACCTTCAAACAAATAGGCTGTCCCTAAAAGACCTCAAAGTGGGCAACGCCGTCCTCCGAAGGCGCCGTCGCCGCCGTCGTCGACAGCGACGGCGACTTCGGCGAAGACGACGACGACGACCGCGACGGCGACGGCGGCAACGACTTTTTGTACGCAAGGACCAACGGTGCCTGCTGCGTCGGGCTGAGGCAAATTGGCCGAGCGGTGCTAACGGCGCCGTTCACTTGCCCTTCGTATTCTTGTTGAAGGCTGTCGCGAGGGCACCTGTCCGCGCGCGGAAGCCGTGCTCGATCTGCGATCTGCCCGACGGCGTCGACAACGACGACGACGACGTCGACGACGACGGCGTCGACGACAACGAAGACGACGTTGTTGACGACGACGACGACGAAGACGACGACGACGACGACGACGACGACGGCGACGACGATGAATTTTTCCTCGCGCGCAAAGGCCAACCACGCGTGCTGCGTCGGGTCGAGGCAACTGGGCGAGCGGTGCAAGCGGCGCCGTTCAGATGCCCTTCGCCTTCTTGGTGAATGCCGTCGAGAGGGCGCTTGTCCGCAGTTGGACACCCGTACGACGACGGCAACGGCGTTAAACGGCGACGACGACCACGTCGACGACGACACGCCGACGACGACGACGACCCACGACGTCGCCGACGACGACGGCGACGATGACGGCGACGGCGACGGCGATAGCGACTGTTGTTTTTGTGCGCAGGGGCCAACGGCGCCTGCTGCCTCGGCCTGAGGCGATTGACCGCCACGGCACGGTGGCGAATTTGGCCGACGGCCATCAGGTGCCACACTGCACCACTACTACTCTGACTTCCCGAGTGGCGGAGAGGGACGGAAAGGCGTGCGCGCCCCGCCGTCCGACGGCGTCGAGGACGACGGAGACCATGACGACGACGACGGCGACGACAGCGACAACGGCAGTGGCGGCGACGGTGACGACGTTGACGACGCCCTCAATGATGACGACGCAGACCACGACGACGAATGCGACAAAGACGACGACCTTGACGACAGCGGCAGCGACTGTGACGGCGAAGACGACGCAGATTCCGTTGACGGCCAACGCCGACGTTGTCGACGTCGACGTCGACGACGACGACGACGACGACGACGACTACAAGCGCGAATGCGTCGCCGCCGACGACGATGGCGGAGACGACGTCGGCGACGAGGACGACGAGAGGGCCCAATACGAGATTCAATATTACCTGAATATGCAAGTATTGACTATAAAGACGCCAACTATGGCAGCAATATGTCTCCAAGACTGCCAAAGATGCACCCAAGATCGCTTAAAGATGGCCGACGACTGAAATTGACATTCCCATGGGACACGCAAGACGGATGTGGTCCACTTTTGGATTGCTTGACGCATCAAGCTCACTCGCCGCACTCCTCAAGGAAACCCGCCAGAAGGCTACAGTGGGATTGGGTGGTGGGGACGCGCGAAGCAAAGCGTCGAGAATCATAAACATCACGCGGCACATGCGCCCCATGCCGCACGTTGCGACGGAAGAAAGAGTACGGCAGAAAGACCAATCGGGAGACTGACGTGGGTGATGATATGGACGATGGCAGCAGTTTGGAACCAAGCATCTTTCAAAAGAACAGCTCGGGAGAGCAAGTCGCATCGTCACGGGACAGCCCGCCACCAAACTAGACCCCAGTTCTTCGCCAGAGGACAAACGCATGTGAGAGATTGTGCATGGGGCGCATCTCTGCAATCCGCCACCGTGCCTCGTGCACGAATTGAGCGAGCCGTCAGGTCGTCTGCATCGCTCCCTGGGCCGCCTTCGGCCTCAACTGTGACTCCTGAGGAACGTGTTTGTGAGCAAAAACCAACGTTCCAAAATGTGATCAAGCTTAGCGCAGTATCCCGCGACATGTCGCGTGATTCTGGTGATGCTAGTTTTGACGCCCGTCGCAAAGACCGTGGACTCCGAGGGGTTCGCGAGCTCGAACGCCTCTCCCCCGCTGGCCCACACGCCCACCTCCCACCCCCCGCGCCCCCCAAGAAGGACAAAATTAGCCCAAAGAAGAACCCCACAAGGAGCCGTGGAGGACGCTCAAGAGGCACCCGAGATGCTGCAATGATGCACCCCAAGAAGCGGGCAAGAAGCACCGATAGGCTTCCAAGAACTACAACCCAAAGGTGCTCCAGAGAGGCCGACCACGACACCCCGACCGACAACCGTGAGGCTTTTGCCCCACCACCCAGGCACGATGGCGGATTTGGCCGAAGGCCACTAGATATCACGCTGCGGAACTAATCTGGCTCCCCCAACGGCTGGAAGGGACGAACACGACGAAGACGACGAAAACGACGAAGACGACGAAAACGACGACGACGAAGACGACGACGACGACTGGGACGACGACGGAGACGGCGACACCGACGGCGACGGCAACGAAAACGACAACGACGACGACGACGACGACGTTTTCCCTCCAGCGGGATAGAGTGGAGCGCGTCTCCAGCTCAGTCCCCGCTCCTCCTTTGAAGTGCGATGGGCGCATGGCTCGCAATCCACGAATGACCGAGCGAGCGACCAACGCGTGCCCACGCAGGGCAGTGAACAAAAAAAAGGCAAGTCTCGAACACGCCTGGCGACCTCCGTGGCAGGAGGAGAGATCTGACACATGTTGCACTAAGCCCTCCTCCTCATTCTGATCCACTCCCCTGCCTCCTTCCTGCCAGCATCCACTTTCCGTCCAGCCCCCCTCCTTCGACCCTCCTCCTTTCTCCCCCCCTCTGTCCCTCCCTCCATCACCGCCTACTTCTTACTTTTGGAAAGAAGAATAACTTTCCTCCCTTCCTCCCTCCCCGCCTCGTTCACCAGGGAAAACGCGAGAGCTTGCGCTAATCACTCTCCGAACGCTCGAGCGGCTGATCAGGCGCAAACGTCTGTTCCCCCTCGCCCGACTCATTGGCACCATCCTCGCCCTCCGCGGCCTCCGCGTCCTCGAGGCCCTGCGTGGCGCTGACCGCCTGGGAACCCGTGGCGTCGTCCAGGGAACTCTTCGCATTTGCCTGTCGGGCGTCAGCGGGCAGGGCAACCAGCGACGGTGCGCAGGGGAGGGGGGAGTGGACGGCGACGAAGAGGAGCGAGTGACAAAAACAGCAGTACCATCAGAAGGATTACAGTGCATATGAAAAGTAAGCACGAAGTAGTTGTGAGGATGGTCGACGGGGAGGGCGATTGATGACGAGAAGCCTGGAGAAACTTCCCAGAGTGCCTCGCGAGGCCCCAAGGTAGCCCCAGGACCCAAGACGGCGCAAAACAACCCAAAGACTGTCCTGAGAGAGCCTAGCGACGGCCCACGCCGCCTCGACGACGCCCAAGATGGTCTCCAAGACGGCCAAGATATCCCCAAGAGCGCCCAAGATGGCCCCTGCAAATTTTCAAGACGGCGCACGATGCACTCAGACGGGGCAAGACAGCCACATGATGGCCCAAGACGGCCAAAAACGAACCCAAGGCGCTTCCAAGAAGCATGTGCTCTACATTTGAAGTGCGTGCTGCTACGCCGTCCATATCAAGGCAACTCGTCGGGCGGCAGTTATGGGATGGGCTGGTGGGGATACGCGAAGCGTAAAGAATATTGACAATAACGCAAGAGATCGGACGCCAAGGCCTCCTTCGCACAAACACACTATTGCAAACGAGACTCCAGCCACAGAGGCGAGGCAACTCAACCGATGTAATTGGCGCTGGCTCTAAATCAACCGAGAAGCCCATGCGTCGCAAACATATCTTACACCAGACCATAAGAACACGCATGCACATACATATCAACGTAGAAGAATGAATGCATCCGAAGACAGGAACAATCACAGGAGTCAGCTACTGCAGCGTGCATCTGTTTATTTGTGCATGGGCGGCCCCCTGTGGTGATGGCACAATGGACGTGCTCATTCGGATGCCGTGAGAATCTGCCTCCTGGTGGTGGTTCTCCCGCGCGGCTAGAACTCATGAGGGGATGGGGGAGGGTTGGGGGGGGGGGATGGGGGGAGAATGTGGCGGCGCTGGTCTGCGGTGCCTAATAGAGATGTCCTGTATCGGCGCCCAACGCCATTGTAAACGTAGTGAAATGAATGCTTGCGGGTTGCTGCATGCGGGCGTGCACCTAGCCCTGATGGCCTAGTTCCCTCCAGTTTCGCCAGGTGTCGAAGCGACATTAGTGCATCATGGTTGCGCCAAATGGTCGCGCCCAGTCGTGATGTTATATGGGTGTAATGATGCTCTCCTATATAGATGCGCCCTGTACGCGCGCCCTGTACATGTTATGTTTCATCGCGCGTCTGTATTAGCGTGGAAACCCAATGGATGCCCCTGGCGCACTTCTACGGTTTCACATATATCCGCTCCTGAAGGTGAGAGCCCCTTCGCGTGATTCTACCACCCCACCGCCCCCCACCACACGCGCACACACAATCCACGCACAACACACACTATTATGAAATCTTAATTCCAGCCCTTCACGCCCGCGCCCCCCTCACCCTCCCCCCCCACACCCCCCCCCACCCCCCCCCCCCTCCGCCCCTTCCGCCACGCCCGCCCGCCCGCCCCATTCACCACCACCACGCAATACACGCACGCAAATGGTGCAGCTGGTGGCGTTGCTGCTGTTGTTGGTGGCTTGGTTGTGGCGGTGGTCGTGGCTGGCAGCGGCGCGTGGTGGTAGAGGTGGTGGTGTGATATGACGGTGGCGCGGGTGCGCGTGCGCGCGTGGGTGGTAGAAAGGGTGCAAGGTGATGAAAGAGGGCGCGGTCGCGCCCTCTGCCCGTCGTGGTGATTAAATGGGCGCTGTAAGGAAGCAAGAGTTGCATCGTCTGTGATGCCACATGAGGAGCCAACCTTTGCACCCCCTGTAGGGCAGCGTGAGAAATCAATTCTTGCATCGGCTGTGGGGCCGCGGGATTGCATCCGCATGGCGCCGCGTGCTGGCGGCGGCGGCGTTGATGGCGGCGGTTCCGTAACGCGGTTGCACGCGCGCGCGGGTGGGCGGGGGGAGGGGGAAGGGGGAGGGGTTGCGGGGGGAGGGGGGGGGGGGGGGGGGGGGGGGGGGGGGGGGGGGGGGAGAGGAGGGGGAGGTGGGGAAGGGGGGGGATGAGGCAGAGGGGCGCTGGTTTGCGCGTCAGTCTGTGGCGTGCGTTTATTGGTGGGATGGGGCAGGGGAGCGCGTGGAATAACATGTCCGCGTAAATTGGTGGCGCTATTACTGTAGTTGTGCCAGAGCGTGAAGCACGTGCGTGCGGTAGCGGATGCGTGCGCGCGCGTTGCTGGGTGGAGCGCGCGGCGTCGGCGTGGCGCGCGGGCGGAGGGGTGGGGGGAAGAGGGGGGGGGGGGGGGGGAGGGAGGGGGGGGGGTGCACATGCAAGATTTATTGTGTTTGAGGTCGAGCTTAGTGAACGCGTTGGGCATAGCAAATGGCGTGGCCTCGGTTAATATTGGAACATGAAAGACGCGCTGGGCTTCCCAAGTTGGAGCTTTGGCGCCGAATTAACCTGCGGAAGACCACGTGGCGCATATTAACTTAAGTTGGCGGCATTAAAAATGTAGGAGAAGGCTTAGGGCGTTCTAAGCTAGTCGCGATGTTTAGAGGGATCTTGGAAGAACGTGTCGGCGCACCTCAATTTGGAAGGCTGCGGTGGTGGTGAAGCTGGCAGCGGTGAGCCTGTGCGTGTAGTGAGGCGATCGCTGCTTGGGCGGGTGGGCTGAGGACTGCGCGTGCGTGTTGGTGATGGTCGTAGTGGATGGTAAATGGTGAGTGGGCAGGTGGACGCGCGGGTGGTCGTGGTGGTGCTGGCGCGGTGGCGGTGGCGATGGGTGGTGGTGGTGGTGGTGGTGGTAGTGGTGGCGGCGGGCCGCGGCGGTGGTGGTGGCGGTGATGGGTGGTGGAGGTGGTGGTGGAAATGGCGTGCGCGCGTTTGCGCGCGCGGACGCGCGCGTGCGCGCATGCGCGCGGCGCTGGTGGAGCTTGCTGGCGAATGATGATTTAGCTTGAAGCGGCGCGCGCGCGGGCGGAAGAGAGGGGGGGGGGGGGTGGGGGGTGGGGAGGGGGAGGGGGGGGAGGGGGGGGGGTTAGTAGTGGACACGGGGAAGAACGCTATGGGCAAACTCGAGTTGGGCGCAGGGCTTCTCAGTGAACGCGTGGCGTTACGCTCAGGGGTGGGGCTCTTGGCGAAACCATTGAAAAAAACTTTCCTCTATGCTAAGATGTTGGGACGCGCGTGGACGGACGCCGTTGCCATCTGAACTTTGGGAGGCGCGCGCGTTTGGAGGGTTCAATCGCGCATCTAGCGTTTGCAGGAGAGGTGGACGCGCTATCTTGGGGTTTGTTTTGCAATCCAAGGCGCAGGTCAAGTGGGGTTGGATAATCGATACGCGCTGGCGTCTCGAGAATGGCTCGGCGGATGTCGTGGCCGACGCGTGCGAGAGATGGCACTGAACGTGGACATTGCGATCCGTGGTTGGGTGTGAAATGCGCTTGGAAGTAATCGGAATTGAAAAGGTTTCGGGCGCAGACTTATTCTAAGTTGTAATGCATTGGCACTGCCTAACAATTACATCAATGATGCGTGAATGGCGCGCATGCAATGCAATCAATGCGCGTGCCCGCTTCGGAAGCTTTGATGATTTTCGCGCTTCATATTGCAAGCGCTGCTTGCGCACTTGTTTGAAGCCGCATGCATGGGCACATGGCGGCGGTGAACTGGACTGAAGCAACGGCATGGGATTGAAGATTTTACAGGATACGGCCGAGTGACACCGCATTGCGCACAAATACTGTCGGATGCAGCGGCCCACCCTCCTCGCCTAATACAGGCGCGCGCACGTACAAAAGCGACAAACAGCACTGGCGCTGAACAACCACCACCGCACGAATAATGAGCCAACGTTTTCCGAACGCCCACTACGACCCAAGCCCAAATTGTACATGCACGAAGCGTCCTTCAGCAGTCCCAGCACAATTCCAACAAACTTCAAGATGTCCACGACGTTGTTCTCTTTTTCTCACAACCATCCTCCCCCCCTCCTCCCCCCCCTTCACCCCCCCCCCCCCATCCCCCCATCCGCCCTACCCGCACACGCCCCCCCCCCCCCCCCCCCCCCCCCCACCCACCCCCACCCCCCCGCCCCCCCCCCCCCCACCACCCACCCGCCCGCCACAAACACTCGCGCACGCCGCAACAAAAAAAAAGAAAAATAATACAATGCACAACGCGTTTGCCCAAGCCACCATCAGTTCGAACTACGACCATTTTTCCTCAAAGTTTACACCAAGACCCCCTACGCAGTAGCATTCTTCCACGCAGCCACCAACCATCCCTAACTCTGAATTACGGCGCCCATGGCAATCTCTCGCATGCCCCCCCCACCCCCCTTCCGCCCCCTCCCCTTCCAGCCCCGCGCGCACGCGCGCGCGCCGCGCGATGGCACCAACGCGCGCCCGCCAACGCGCACGCGCACACACGCACACACACACACGCAAACTTAATATGTTCTCACACCCACCCCCGCCGCACGCACACACGCACGCGCGCGCAAACGCACGCGCGCGCACGAACGCACGCACGCAAGCAGACGCAAGCGCACGCGAGCACCGCCCCCCCCCCCCCCCCCCCCCCCCCCCCCCCCCCCCCCCCCCCCCCCCCCCCCTCCCCCACACCCCCCCATCCACCTTCGCCACACCAACGAGACACCCCCCATCCACCCGCCCACCCATCCACATTCGACATCAACAAACATTCACACATAACCACCCGCCTACAAACCCTCCAGCCCACGCACCCAACTCCTGCGCACACGCACGCGCCACGATCAGCCTCACAACTACCACCAACGCCGTCCAAATGGAGATGCGCAGACGCGTTCGTTCTTCCACGTTCTCGCCCAAACAACGCCAGCAACCTATGACTACCCATGCCGTCTCCTGCATTATCACGAATAACCAAGCCGCCAACCGAAGTTGAGATATCATCAAAAGCGTGCGTGTCCGCGTTCAGTAAGCACCCACGTTCCGACGTAGGACGCCAAATTCGTTCTTCCAGCTCCACCAGCGGCCGAGCACCGAATCTTCCTGGCGGGCGAAGCGCTCCCCAAGCCAGACCAAACACCCAAACCAACACTGGCTCAACGACCAACGCGTGCGGTATCACGCGCCGCCCCCCCCCCCCCCCCCCCCCTTCCCCCCTCCCATCCACCACCCAACCAAGCCCGCGCAACGCAAACCGCCACGCCCGCCAACGCGCACGCGCAACCGCGCGCACAGACAGGAGCACGCACGCGCAACGCGTACACAACACGATACTCTACAGTTTCAAGCACCATCCGACACCCAACATTGCGATGCGCCGCCCAAACATATCCCCCTCCCCCCCCCCCCCCCGCCCCTCCCCACCCTCCCCTCCCCCCCTCATCCCTTTAACATCCCCATCCCCATCCCCCCCCCCTCCTCCACGCCCCATCCCCCCTCTCCCCCCTCCCCACCCGCCCACGCGCGCGCGCCACCACCACCGCCACTATGACAAACTTGAAACCGCAATCCCCACTCCTCGCGCAAACGCCCCACCCTCGCATCCGCAGCTTGTCTGGCAAAACTCACGATGCCAGAGGCCGCGCTGCGACCGATGGCGGCGTCGACGCTGGAATGCCAATGGTTGTCTGCGCGCGTCGACGATCAAGGTCACCATGGCGAGGGCACTGGAACGAAAGCGATGGCAAGATGGCGTCTGCACGGCCTGCGCCGAGTATGAAAATGCAACTACGACGGCGATGCTGATGATGGCCATGGCACGCCGATAACAGAGCCGATGATGTGAAAGACGTCGGCGATGATAATTACATCCGTCGATGAGGCACGTGGTCGCGAAGCTGTTGACGAAGTCGATGACGAAGCCCGCGCGCGCGGAGATTCCTGGAATCTATCTCTCCCCCCCCCCCTCCCCCCACCTCGTGCGAGCTGCGCAACTGCAATCTTAGTTGTGGCCCCCTCCGTGGCCACGAGACGCGCGAGGGGCGCGGCAAAATTGCGTGCCATCCTCCCCCCTCCCCCTCCCCCTTTTCACCAATGCGAGTTGCGCCACCGTGACTCTAGTTGGAGCAACCGATGGAGCCGCGAATTGCGCGAAGGGCGCGCCAAAATGTAGCGCCCCCGCCATGCGAGCTGCGCCGCAGTTGGAGCGCCCTATGAGGCCACGAATTGCGCGAGGGGTCCGCCAAAAAAAAAAAAAAAAAAAAAAAAAAAAAAAAAAAAAAAAAAAAAAAAAAAAAAAAAAAAAAAAAAAAAAAAAAAAAAAAAAAAAAAAACGGGCGGGCTCTCCATGCGAGCTGCGCCGCTGAGACCTTAGTTGGAACTTCCGATGGAGCATCGAAACACGTAAAGAGGTGCACCAACATTGGGCGGACCGCCCGCGCGAGCTGCGCCACTGGGACCTTAGTTGGGCTCCGTCATGTGGCCACGAGACGCGCCAGAACTGCTTAAAATGATGCTCACTCTGCCCCCCCCCCCCCCCCCCCCCCCCCCACCCCCCCCCCCCCCCCCCCCCCTCCGCACGCACCCCGCCCACACCACCGCCCCCACCACCACGCACACACACACACACACGCACACCACCCCACCCCCCTCCCATCCCCCCTCATGTGAGCTACGCCACTGTGACATTAGCTTGAGCTCCTCATGGCGCCGCGGAACGTGCGCGGCGCGCGCCAAAATGGCATGGGCGCCCCGTGCGAACTGCGCCATTGCGACCTTATATTGAGCTCCCACTGAGACAACGAAGCGCGCGAGGGTTGCACCGATGCAGATACATGCGGAGAGCGAAGGCGAGAAGGGCGACGATGGAACAGGAGGGAGAAGAATCGAGAGGCGATGCGCGGCCCCGTCTCTTCAAGTCGAGAACCCAACGCCACGGGATGGTCGGCGAAGACATATTCGAAACGCATGCAAATACAACGCGTAGGGAGAGGGGGGGGGTCTGCACGATTCGACGAGCGCGCCCGCGCGTCGACTTCGTGGCATATTTTTGTCAGGCGCCATTGCGAGCTCCCGTTTTCTAGGAAAGAAAGCGCGCGTGATATTTTTAATCTTGGCAGATGGGAGGGTGGCGGTGGGGTCCAGGTCGCCTGATGGGATGGAGCGCATGC
>CAUYUJ010012325.1:22500-52500 GCA_963575745.1 Prorocentrum cordatum | reverse complement strand
GCCGCCGTCATCGTCGTCGTCGCCATCGCCGTCGTCGCCGTCGTCGCCGCGTCATTGTCGTCAGCGCCGCCGTCGTCGTCGACGTCGCCATCGCTGTCGTCGTCGTTGTTGCCGTCGTCGTCGGCGTCATCGCCGTCGCCGTCGCCGTCGCCGTCATCGCCGTTGTCGCCATCGTCGTCGTAATCGCGTCGCCGCCGTCCTCCTCCTCCTGCTGCTCCTCCTCCTGCTCCTCCCCCTGGTCCTCCTCCCCCTTCCCCTCCTCCTCCTCGTCACCGTTGCTTTTTGTTTCCAGCTGTCCTTGTCGTCGACGGCCTGCTCCTGCATGAGCTTGTAGAAGCACGGCGCGTCCTTGAGCTTGAGCGGCAGGTCGAGGATCCACTTGGCGGTCTTCGGGAGCGGGCCGACGTCCACGCCCTTGGACGAGCCGCCGTCGGCGTGGCTGGAGTCGCTGTCGTCGTCGTGGTCGCTGCTCACGTGGCTGCTGGGCACGCGTCCTTTCGGCGTGCTGAGGTCTTTCTTGGATCTCTTCTGTTTGCTCGGAGCGTCATTGATCATCAAAACGTCGGAGCCCGACCAGTCATGAGACATCTTCTTTCCCTTATCCTTGTCCTTTTTCTGGCTGCCCTTGTCCTTTGCGTGGCTCCCCCTGTCCTTATCATTGTCTTTGTCTTTGTCCGTCGCGTGGCTGCCCTTCAGCGGTTTGGTCCTGTCCTTCTCTTTGTCCTTATCCTTGGGCTTGTCCTTCGCCTTCTCCTGGTGCTTGGCCTTCTTCGGCGGCGGCTGGGCATCCGACTCCGACCCGTCCGAGTCGCTCGCCGCGTCCGAGGAAGGGGAGGAGTCGCTGGCATCGCCCGAGGAGGCGCCACGGGGGTCCTGCGCCTGCGACTTCAGCGCCTCGTTCATCCACGGGTTGTTCTGCTTGAGCGACGTCAGCTCCTGGCTGAGACAGAGGCGCATGGGGCGGGCGGCGGGGGCGAGAAGCGGAGAGGGGGACTGCGCGGAGTAACTGACGGAATGCATGGGGCGAAAAGGATTGAGAAGAGGAGGGAGGAGCACGCGAGGGGATGGGGATGGAGATATCAGGGGGATGGGGCGAAGAAGAATAAGAAGAAACATATGGCACAGCAGACGAATAAGAAGAAGGGCGGTGGATAGCTCTGGAGGAGCCCGAGAGCAAGGGGGCGCGGACCTGGAGGGATTGGAGGAGAGGGGACACCGAGAGGGAGAACGCGGACGAGTAAGGACGAGAAGAATTCCAGCGGGGGCCCTGGGGAAGAGGGAGTAGGGAGAAAAGTCCGAGGGTGAAGTCTCCCTCTCTGACCCCCCGCCACCTCCCTCTCCGACCCTCACCCCAACCGTCCCACCCACTGGGGCCCATCTTCCACCCTCCCCCTCCTCCCTCTCGGACGCGCCCTCACACCTCCCTCCCTTCCTCCTCCCTCTCGGGCTCCCTTCTCCTCGAGCTCGCCCTTATCCCTCTCCCTCCTCAATGGGTCCATTTCCCCGCCCTCCTCGGGTTCGCATGGGTGCCTCTCCTTCTTCTCCTCCTCCTCCTCCTCGTCCCCTCTCCCCGCCAGCCCAGGCAGCGGCGAAGGCAACGGCGTGTCCTCGTCCGCCGCCTTCTTCAATTTCTCGAACAACTCCATGAACTCGCGACCGTTCTCCTGGCCGAGACTTCCGCCCCTCATCCTTTTCCTCCTCATCACTCCAACTCCTCCTCCTCCCACTCCCCCTCTATCCGTTGTCCTCCTCACCCCCTCATCCCTCTCGTCATCGCCATTCCTGGCCGCTATCGACCTGCCCATCGCCATCACCATCGCCATTCTCAACAGGCCCCGCGTCGCCGTTGGCGCCATCACGATCACACGCAGCGTGGCACTCAACAACGCCATCATAAGCATCGTCGTCGCCGCCATCACTGCCATCATCGTCATCACCGCGTCCACCTTCACCCTCGTCGTCGCCATCACCATAATATTAACGAACACCATCATCACAGTCGCATCATCACAACCACAATCATCACAACCGCATCATCACAAATGCATCATCACTGCCATCATCGTCGTGAACATCGCAACCACCATCATCACTATCCGCATCGTTACAATCGACGTCGCAACAACAAACACTGATTTTCCTACCGACCTCACCATCACCTCACGACGCTAGCACTACCACAACACATTCACACTCATCCTTATAATCAGCATATCACTATCATCAGCACCACCATCATCATCGACAAAGCAGTCCGCATCACGATCCTCCTCATTCTTCTCGTGTTGCTCCTACCCCATCTGATGATTCTTACGACATTTCCTCGGTCACCATTTCCCCCACCCTTTTGCACCTCCTCCTTCTCCATCCTCCTTCTTTGTCCTCGTCCTCCTCCTCCTCCTCCTACTACTCCTTCTCCTCTCCTCCCCACCCCTCACCCCCTTCACAATTTACATCATGATCCTTCTTGTCCTCCTCATGCTATTCCTCCTCTCGTATTCCTCCTCCTGACCCTGGCCCCGTCGATAAACCTACTAAGACTCCTCTCCTTCCCTGCGGTTCTCCCTCCTCCCCCTCCCCCTCCCCCTTCACTCCTTCTTGCGTTTCTTCCAGACCAGCACCCACTTGCACATGTGCTCGCCGAGCGTGCTATCCCTGCCGACCCTGAACGGCCGCTCGGGGTCCACGCCGAGAGCGAACGCCAGGAGCTTCAGGCACCTGTTTTTGTAAGTGTCGCCGATGCCCACGCCTATGGCCTTCATTTTTTTCTCCAGCACGGCGCACCTCTTTTGGTTGTACTTGTGTGCGATGCTGCCACGGACGCTTCGCAACACCTGCGAGTTCTTGGCGCCGAGCTCCTCTACGTCGGTTTTGGTGATCCCCGTGTCAGGCAGCGTCGTGAGCACGTACAGCAATTGTTTGATAGTCATGTTGGTGAGCTTTTTGTGGTGGGGGGCCAGCTCGATGCTGGACTCGTACAAGAAACTGTCAGCCTCCAACTCTGACGACGAAGAATCTTTTTTTTTTTTTCTTTTTTTTCTTATCTGAATTGGCGTAGGCTTGCAACCCTGCAAGGAGCATGCTATTCATAGCGGTCTGACCGTCGTCCTTGTCTTTCCCCATCGCTGGGGCCGAAGAGGATGGAATGCGAGTGGCGCCAAGTCAGCGGGCGAGAAGTGACAGGAGCCAAAGTTGCCATCGACCGTACCCTTCGCACCCTCCTCCTTCTCCTCGTCATCCTCATCCTCATCACCCGCCTCATCCTCATCATCTTCCTCCGCATCTTCATCTCCTCCTGGTAATCCCACCAGCTCTCTGGGCGCAGGTGATTTACGCGGGCGGGGGCCATTCCCGTTTGGCGAGGGGAAGGAGAGGAGGAGGAGGAGGAGGAGGAGGAGGAGGAGGAGGAGGAGGAGGAGGAGGAGGAGGAGGGCGAGGAGAACAAGGAGGAGGAGATGAAGGAGGAGGAGGAGAGGGAGGAGGAAGAAAACGAGGAAAAGGAAGAGAAGGAAGGGGATGATGAGGAGGAAAAGGGGGAGGAGGAGGAAGAGGAGGAAGAGGAGGGGGGGAGGAGGAGGACAGCGGGGCGAAGGAAGAGGAGGAGGAGGAGAGGGAGGAGGAGGAGAGGGAGGAGGAGGAGAGGGAAAAGGGAGAGAAGGGGGAGGAGGGGCAGGAGCGGGACAGGGAGGAGGAGGAGGAGGAAAAGGAGGAGGAAGAGGAGGAGGAGATCCTCCTCCTCCCTCGTTCCTCCGCCTCCTTCTATTTTTCTTGGTTGTCCTCCTCTTCCTCCTCCTGCTCCCCCTCTTCCTCCTTCTTCACTTCGGGGCAACGTGATCCGATGCTTTGCTAAGCCCTTTCGGAAACGCTCCGGGAGACACATGCAGCACGCTTTCCCGACCTCCTCGCACGCTCGAGAAAATCCACGGGGCTTATCGCACAGTCTGCTTCTACGCTGCTTTCGCTTGGCAGTCCTCCTCCTGTGCGGGGGAGAGGAGTCCAGGAGGGGGAGGGAGAGGAAGAGGAGGAGGAGGAGGAGGAGGAGGAAGAGAATTATCATTCTCGTTTAGGTGGAGCTAAACTGTAGCTTTTGGGGGGGGATGATCATAACCGTTTGTGTGCCTTGGGCTTACAGGTCTGCTTTCAAATTCCATTGCAACGGGCACAAGGTGCAACGCGTCACACACGACCGCGCAGGTCGACAATATATGTCGGTTGTTGAAGCATTGCTATCGATGTCGCTACAGCCCGCTGACAGAGTAAAAATTTGCTCTCCGTGTTCAATTCGGCGGATTTTCATTTTCATGCATGATCATGTTTTCAAGGGAGGGTACCTTCCGCGCCCTCCGCAGAGGTCGGAAGGTATGGAAGATGGAGGTGGAGGGGGTCCGAAATCTTGCTCACTCCCGCTTGCTTCCGCTTCATCCGGCTTAATCCCCGTCAATCCGGCTCAATCCCGTCTGCTCCGCGGCCTGAGCCGGCGTCGCGGCCCTTCGAAGGCCTCCCAGTGGTTGCCCCCTGAAAGTCGCGACGCCAGGATCTCAGAGGGCGCCTCATCCGATCCCTCGGAACTGTTTTCGGGCTGAGCTCTCCGGCGGCCGTTCGGGACGACCCGGGCACCCCCGGCACGCTCCCCGCGAGGCGCAGCCGCTGGACCACGCCCGGGGGGGCTCTGGAAAACCGCTGAGGACCAGCGCAATTTCGAGGACAGAAGCGCGTGGACCAGGACTCGGACGGGGCCAGGGCGAGGAGGAGTTCGTCCCAGGGCGCTCCGGAGCGCTCTCAGAGATTCTCAGCTTATCGTCACCCGATGTTCTCCTCGTCTTGGCTTCGTCTTGGGAGGAAACACGGGGACCATGACCAAGATGTCGCGGGGTATTGTCAGTGCCGCGTTTGTTCATGGTCCATGTCGGCCGATTCGCGATGATGATACACGCAGTGGTGCTGACCAAGACTTGCGCTGACGAAGATCGGCACGATGCTTCCGCGTTCAGTCTTGGTCATGATCTTCTTTTCTTCCCCTCCAACGGCGACCGAAACCCACGGGGCAGTGTGCCGACGGCGTTTGCCGAAGACGACGGAGACGAGCGGCGACAACGGGCGACGAGGACGACGACGACGACGACGGCGACGACGACGACGGACGACGACGACGGACGACAACGGCGACGACGACGACGACGACGACGACGACGACGGACGACGACGACGACGAGGACGACGACGACGACGACGCCGGACGACGACGACGACGACGGCGACGACGACGACGACGGCCACGACGACGACGACGACGACGGCGACGACAGCGACGACTGACGACGACGGACGACGACGGCGACGACGACGGACGATGACAACGATGACGACAACGGACGACGACGACGACGACGACGACGACGACGACGACGACGACGGACGACGACGACAACGACGACGACGACGACGCGGGACGACGACGGCGACGACGACGACGACGAGGACTGACGACGACGACGACGACGGCGACGACAGCGACGACTGACGACGACTGACGACGACGACGTCGACGATGACGACGACGGTAACGACAACGACTATTATGATGACGACGACGATCAGAACGGACGACGACGACGACAGCGATGACGGATGACGACGACGACGACGAGGACTGACGACGACGACGACGACGATAACGACGACGACGATAACGACGACGACGACGACGACGACGACGGACGACGACGACGACAGACGACGACTGCGACGACGACGACGACGACGACGACGACGACTAGCGAGACGCCACAATATCGAGCGACAACCTCGAACCTCGAATCCGAAAATCTCTAAGCTCGAAGGATCTTTAGGGCTGGCGCCCTCCGAGAGGAGGCCGGGAGCTGCCTGCAACGCTTCGGCCGCGGCGACGCGGACGAGGTGTTGTGCGTCAACGCCGCCATGGCCAACGACGGCATGGCCGTTGCGCTGACGCGGCCGGCGTCGGTGGTCAGGGGCACCGTTGGGGGCAACGTTAGAGGCTCGAGCTTTTCTGAAGTCCTCGTCGGGCGGATCGAACCAATCTAGGCCTTCCAGATGGGATGGAGTCAAACTAGGCATCGCCGATGGCGACATTGCAACGGCGATGCGGCGCGATCCTCCACGCCCATGTACTCTAACCCCATCGAGGAGGCCTCCCGTGGAGGGCGGAGGCTGTTCTGCACTGCCGGTCTCTGGGGGCCCTCGCTCGGCCCTGTGGCTGCCAAGAAACGAAGCGAGTGTCCGGCAACGTTTCACGCGCGAGCTTTTCGGACGTCTTCGTTGGTTCTCCTCCTCCTCCTCCTGGCTCCTCCTCCTCCTCCTCCTCCTCCTCCTCCTCCCCCTCCTCCTCCTCCTCCTTCGTTGGTTCCAGAAGGTTTCCCAGCCACGGGATGGGGCTCCAGCGGCTGCGCCCTCCCGAGAGCGCTCCCGACCCTGGCGACCTGATCCCAACTGTTCAGGGCTCCTCTGAGCCGCTGCCAGTTTTTCCAGTTGTGGAATCGTGAGACGCCCCACCCTGTCGGGGGCCTGTCGCCAGTCCGTCGGCGATGCACTGCCGACTCATGCTCGGTGGTTCCCCCCCTGAGCTGGTCCTCGACAGACGTTCCGGTAAGGGCTCCGCCGGAACGTGCCGAGAAGAGGTTTGCGGAAAAACGTACACACGGTGCGTGTGTGTGTGTGTGTGCGTGTGTGCGTGTGTGCGTGTGTGCGTGTGTGTGTGCGTGTGTGCGTGTGTGTGTGTGTGTGTGTGTGTGTGTGTGTGTTTGCGCGTGCGTGTGTGTGTGTGTGGCGTGTGTGGCGTGTGTGGTGTGTGTGTGTGTGTGAGTTTCCACGGTGCAATGAAGAGGTTTGCGTGTGGTTTGTGTTTTTGCTGTGCCCCTCAGGTGGTTGAGCTGCTGGTCGGGCCTGGGGGGGTCCTCTCGGCGCGCCACGTGAGGGCTGGCTCCTCGTCCTCCTCCCTCACCTCCTCCTCCCCCGCCTCCTCGTCCTCCTCCCCTCTCGTGGTGTACAACTCACGGTGGGAGGTTTTGGTCGGCCGCGTGCAGAGTGGGGTGGGGGCAGTGGGGAAGGCTTCTTAGAAGCACCCCTTCTAAGTAGAAGGCGCAGCCCTTATCTGTGGATCGAAGGCCGGCGCCTTAAGAAGCAGGATGCTTCTGAGAAGCCTTCCCCCCTCCCCCTAACTCCTTGTGCGCGCCGCCGATTTTTGCTATTGTCGACCCCCGCGGGCCCTCGCCGGGCCCAGGACTGGCGAGAACCGACTCAGGATGGAAAACGAGTCCTGGGCTCCCAGACCGCCTCCCGCGAGACCCATTTTTAACGGCGGAGGAATTATCCTTGATTCGGGCCTTCAAGGATCGACCCCGCTCGAAAGATGAGGGGTGCATGGCTCCGACCGAGGATATACATGCTTGTTCGCGATGCCGCATCTCAGGGCACCTCCCCCTCTCTCCTCGTCTCTCCTCCTTGGCCTCCGCCCCCAACCTCTTCCTCCTCCCCCTCCGCCCCCTCCGCCCCCACCTCCTCCGCCCCAGCCACCTCCTCGTCCTCGAACGGCCGCCAGATTCCCGAGCTATGATCTGAAAACAGCGTGACGTGGCGGCACCCCAGGCTTCGTCTCCGATCAGAGGAGGACCAGAGGAGGGCCAGGGGAGACAACGTCGGTTCTCCTCCTCCTCCTCCTCCTCCTCCTCCTCCTCCTCCTCCTCCTCCTCCTCCTCCTCCCCCTCCTCCTCCTCCTCCTCCTCCTCCCCCCCCTCCCCCTCCCCCTCCTCCTCCCCCTCCTTCGCTTCGCTTCGCTCTCGGCTATGTGTCGTGTGACGCAGCCGTCCGCGCGGGCCCGCCGCGCGTGCGCCCGAGGCGCGTGGGGGGGCTACCCCTCTACACAGACCCCCCCGCCAGGAGGGCCCAGGGTCTGAAGCCGCCAGGGCCCCACAAGGGGAGGGACCGAAAAAAAAGAAGGGGGGGCCCAAGAGTTTCGGGGCGGAAGAGAGGGGGAGACGCGAAGGAGGAGAAGGGAGAGGCCACAAGGGGGTGGCAAGTGGAGCGGGGGGAGGGGGCTCATTAAAGGCCTGAGGAGGAAGGGAATCCACCCCCTTGACGGCCTGCCCGCGGGTGGCGGCCCAGATCAAGCCTGGGCCGTGTCCTCCTCCCCCTCCCCCAGGAGGGGGCGTTCATGATGATGTTGGCGGCCTCCCAGAGCTCTGTGGTCGTCTTGCTCTGGAGGTCGCCCGTGTTGATCTTCGTGGGCCATGTTACGGCCAGAGACCGTGTCGTCGGATCTGCGGGCTGCAGTCCGACCTCACCTCATGGGGGCAGGCTGCCCACTACGGAGTTGAAGAAGTTGTCGAGTGGGTTGCCTGGCTCCTGGAGGCCGTAGTACATGGCATAGAGGCTGCCGTCGATCATTGTAGGTCGCCTCGTGGCCATTCTCTCCGTAGCGCAGTGCATCTGGTCGGTGGTCCACATCAGCGACGGTCCTGCTGGGGATGCGGCCTGTGCTAGTAGCACAGGTACTTCGACCATGAAGGCGGCGTGGATGATGTGGATGGCGAGGCGGGCGTGGTGGTTCGCGATCAGTCGACGTTCTGCTGCCCTGCCTCCAAGGTTAGCTCTTCCCCATGGGTCCGATGCTGTTCTGGAGGATGCTGCCGTTCTGTCGTGGATGTCGCCATCACCTTGGTCAGTCCAAGTGTTGGGTGAGAGGTTGATCGTCACTCCTGCGAAGTCACCCTGTCGAATGTGCTGGTGGATCAAGTCAAGGGCGTCATACTGGGATGGGTGTTCGTCGGAGTAGAGATCATCAAAGGCCATAGTAACCAGTTCCATCACCATTCCATTGTAGCATAGTCGTTGGTCTGTAATGTCGAGCAGATCGTTCGGATATCTATCGGTGTTGGTGAGGTAGAGCAGGGATCTGTTTCTGGTCGGTGTCCGAAGGTGGTGGGCTGGTGGTGGTGGTGTAAGCTCTGCTACAGTCGGGAAAAAGGGCGGTGGTGAAGGTGATATGTCAAGGGAGGGTAAGGGGGTGACGTCGGATGCGTGGGCAGGGATGGGATGGTATAGTTCGGGGCGGCCTCTGCGTTTGTTGTCTGCTATGCTGGCAGCATAGATCGCCTGATTGTTGGCCACGTCCTCCTCGGTTAGGGCAGGTCCTTGTTGATACCACATATACCATGACCGTCGGCATCGGGCGACTGTGGTTAAATGCTTTACTAGCTTGGCGAAGGAGTGGAAGTTCTGGCGGCATATTCTGCACGATGTACCCGCTGCCCAGTTTCGCGGATGATCAGGTCGTCGGTGTTCCCGCCCGATATGTATTGCCATGCCCTGCTTGGTCTTGGTTACTACTCCGCATTCGTAGCAAATGAAGTTGCTGTCGCCGTTGTCACGTGATGGCGTGGTGCCCGCCCCGATGGGGCCGTCGGGTCTTAGCACCTTGGTCAGCTTGTCGGCGTGGGCGCGGTCTTTAGAGGCGCGGATGTAGTTTGTGACGGCCCTGTTGACGGAGTTAGTGAAGTGCTTCGGCGTGGTGCGAGCCCATGCGATGATGTCGGGGTCGAGCTTGCTGGTCGTGGGCCAGCGCTGGTCGTCCAGGTATGTGCGCAAGAAGTCGAAGTCCTGGAAGAGCATGTATGTCCATGAGCCCTTTCTCCGCCGCTGGTTGTCAAGCAGTTGTAGGAGCTGCTGAGGGGCGTATCGTAGAAGCCGTGGTAAGTATCGCAGCCGTCCAGCAGACTGGTGGTGGTCGAAGTCGGGGATGCCGGTGTAGGCTACTACTTCGGTGGCCGTGAAATGATGAAGCTGCGAGTTAGCTTTGGGTAGTCCAGCTGCCGTGCGATAGGGCTTCGAATAGGCATTGGATATGCGCTGGTGGTCGGTCTTAGTCAGTGCTGGCCAGACGTGATGGTTGAAGGTCAATGAGGCCGTCGAGAGGGCGTGCACGTACTTGATCTTCGTTTTGCGGGGTAGGCGTCGACGTCTTAGAATTTGCCTCTCCAGAGCTCGTGCCGAAGCGTCGGTTCGTTGCATGCGATTCTGCACCTCGGGGCCCATGCTGCCATTGGTTAGGATGGTGCCTAAGAGTCGGTGCTGGTCTGTGATTTGGACCGAGATCGACATGATGCTCAGCTTGATTGATGTAATGTTCTGCTGTGCAAGCCTGCTGCGCACGACGTTGGAGCCCGTCCCGTTAAAGGATATGATGACCTTGGTCTTGTCTGGGTGCGGCTTGAGCCCGTAGGTGAAGGCTACACGGCATAGACGTTCGGCTGACGTTCTCGTGATGTCAATGATGTCGGAGTGGTGTGCGGTCGAGTTGAAGTCGGTGAGGTCGTCTACGAAGGACATGTTGGTCAGCTTGCCTCCTTGATGAGGGGCAGTGGAGAAGAGCGGGTTGTCGCAGGGTCGGATGTGGTGGCCGTTCTCACCGTCTTCTGCCCCTTCAGCGTCGTCGGCGATGGCCTGAAGCATCAGGGAGAAGTGCATGTTGAAAGCCGCGTCGGAGTATGGCACCCCTGGCCTGGTACTGGTGCGAGGGATCACGCATGCGTCGGTGCCCTTGGCGGTCATCCAGTTGGCCGTGTGGTGGTCGGCAACGAGGGCGCATAGGTGGGAGTCGTCGACGTGGGCGTTGAGATGTGCAGGGCATCGAAGACGTTGTCGTAGGGAGGGGAGGAGGCATATGGGGATCTCGATGTTGTCGATGACATCTTCGAGCTCGTCCTCCTGAGTCGGCAGCTGAAAAATAAACTCCCTTATTACCGAGTGGAAGGCTTCCTTCAAGTCCAGGAAGAGGATGCTGCCCGTGCGACCCTGCGTACGGCAGTCGTCCAAGAAGGTGTAGGCGGTGTGAGTGATGAAGTCAGTCGCCTTGTGAGGGACTGCGCCGCATTGTGTGTCCATGAGCAGGTCGGGTAAGATGTCGCGGAAGAGGCTTCTCAGGAACTTGCTGTTGATCTTGCCAATAGTGTTGTTCAGAAGGATGCCCCTGTATGCCTTCTGCAGATGAAGCTGTCCTTGTCCTTTGGAGAAATGGGTGGAGAAGCCGCCCTTCGCCGAAATAGGCTCCGTCGTCATCAGTTGCATCTTCATCATGATGGGGTGCAGAAGTCGGGCAATCTGGCGCGGCGCTGCTCGTGCCATGTCATCGGTGTTCCCGTCGGGCCCTCCGCGTTTGCCTTTCTTGGCGGCTGCCAGGGCGGCTGTCAGGTTGTGGATGGTCTGTACGTTGTCGATGTTGGGTATCGGCTTGGTGTGGGCAGTCTTGTCGTTGTAGTGCTTGACGACGCCTTCGATGTCGGTGTTGATGCCGTTCTCGATGTTGCCGTAGTATCGAAGGGCGTGCTCCGCAATGACTTGTGGCGTTGTGAGTGGAGCGCCGTCATCGTCTTGGCGTATTTTGGGAGTCGGAGTTCTCTTTGGTGTGCGTCCGCCGTATGTGAGTAGTGCCCTCACGTTTGCCCATTCCTTCCGCGGGGCGTTCCCTGCGGCTGATAGTATCATGTTGTCGGATAGGCGCTCGAGGTGGGCGTCGCGGTCGTGGTCGAGGCGGTTTCTAAGAACACGGTCGGTATCTTTGATGAAGCTCATGTATGAGTCGAAAAGGTTTGTAGTGAAGGTGGTTGTGCCGTAGGTGCTGTCGTGGTATGGAGCCGTGGCGTGGTCTGGGTCCGCGTGGTTGATGAAGAGGATGGTCTTGATCATCAGCTGAGTGTATCCAGGGAGGTCCATGAGGTGGATGACGTCGTCAGGGGACGCTGAAGCCGACTGGTTTGCGATGAGGTGCGCGGTGTATCGGATCCTTCTTCGTGATTTCTTGGAGCCAATGCCATTCCTTTTCACGATGCGGATCGTCTTGAGGAGGGTGCGTCGAAATCGAAGAAGCGCATAGGAGGCCTCGGTAATGTAGGGCTTGCGGGGGGCATGGTGCTGCTTCTTGAAGCTGGCGTAGGCTGCGTCCTTTATCTGATCGACGATGCTCTTAGTGTGGTCGTTGATGTTGGTCTCCCAAGTGGGGTGTTGGATTTGCTGCAGTCGTCGTTGGAAGTCGTTCTTGGCTGTCTCGGAGTCGAGCTTAGCGATGTCGAGCTTGGGCGTGCCGTGCTGGTATGTGGTCTCGACGATGTATGCGAGGTTAGCCTTGACAGGGAAGTGGTCGTTCTTGTGTGTGTGGTCGTGTTCTGTGTCGATGCCGTACATTACGGACGTGTAGGAGATGGAGTCAAAGAGCTCGTGGCCAACCACTATGTAGTCCAGTCTGTGCACGTCCTTGCCTGAATCCCATGTGTAGTGGTCCTGGCCGCCGCTCTTGAAGGTATTCGCGGCTATGAGAGAATTACCTTGCAGGACCTTGTGGAAGCGTTCGCCGTTGTCGTCCTCCTTTTGCTTGAGGCCTTGATCGCCGATTGCCTGGCTGGATAAGCTGCCCGTCCGAGCGTTGGCGTCGATGAAGAAGATGTTTATATTGTGGTTAGAAGTTGCGCACTCGATCATCTCCCAGAAGATGTCCTTCTCGTGTGGCTTGGCTCGTGAGTGGGGTGCATGGGCGACGCAGACTGTATGTCGGAAGCCTGGGGCTTCGATCCTTACTACGAGATGTCGAGGGCTGTGCTCGATGACGGTGAACTGGTCGGGGCGGAAATAGAGGTCCTTGGCACCTGCCTTTCCGTACGGCTTGCTGGTGAGTATGTGGAGCTCGCATCCCAGGTTGTACTGGTCGTGGCCCCCTGAGATGACGTGGTAGGCGTACGCACTCGTGCTGGTGATGTCGTTGCCGCTGCGAACTCCCCAAGGCGTGCGGGCTTCCTGTATGCCGATCAGGTGGAGGTCCTCCATGTACAGGTTGAGCATAGTCTTTCTGAGCTTGTGGATCTTTTCTTTTCGCCGTCGAGCACCTTGACTGGGTTCGCGCCCTGACTGGATGTTGTAGGTGGCGATATTGATGTCTATCTCGGTCAAGGTCTTCGTGGACTTGTCTGGTGTCGAAAGGTGGGCTGTCGTTGCCGTGGTATCGATGCGTTGGGCCTTGAGCATTCCAGGTAAGAAGGATGGGTAAGCGTCTTTGGTGTGGTTGTCGGCATCAAGTAGGAATTCCCAGCTGCGCTGAGGGGACGCGTTGAGTATGTTAGCCCATTCAGGTTGTGGGTGCGGGTAGTCCTCAATGCGGGCGTAGTTGGCCGCGGCGTCGGCAACTTCATTCCAAGGGTTCATCTCGTGGGCGTGAACATGACGCAGGTCGACGTATTCCTTGACGTGCGAATACATGATCACCAGTAGCTGCACGAGGTGGACGTCTCGATTGGTAAAGGCCTCCATCCTGGCTAGTTGGATCGCTCCCAGCGAGTCGGAGTGGACCGAGATACTCTGGTTGATGTTCTTGTGGATGATGTAGGCGATCGCCCAGATGAGCGCGGTGATCTCGCTGGATGTCGAGGTGGTCTCGTTGTCCGTGAGGTTTTGTATCTCTACGAGGGTGGAGTCGCGGTGCTTGCCAACTATTGCGCCTTGAAAAGAGAAACCTTCTTCATCTTCTCCGACGAGTACAACTGACCATCCGTCTTGACCATGTTGTCGTGGGTGTTTGGAGCCGTCGGTGTATAAATGCAGGCGAGAATCTCGTGAGAGCTGTCGGTATGGAAATGTTCGCACCATGTAATCTGAAACCTCGTTGTGGCAACGGTCAGTAAAGTCGAAGGTAAGCCTGGGGGCCTGAAGTCGTCGGAGGTGCTGGAGTAAGGGCTCCTGTTCGTCGAAGTCGATGTGGTAGAGGATGTTGTCGGTCTGCTGGTCGCGGGTGTGAACCTCGCGGGAGAAACGAACATGTCGTACTGCCTCGTGGCTATCCGCATTCGGCAGGTTGGTCTGTCCGTGTGGGATCTGTGCAACGTCAAGGGAGTCAAAAATAGGAGGTTGTGGCCGGCAAGAAGTTGATGTACATGGCCGGCTCGATTGGTCACAAAATTGTCGGTCTCGATCGCCATCTTGGCCAAAATGGCTAGTACGTCGATTCCTTGTTGGTGGCTCTTGTCGTTCTTGCCACAGACGGCCGCAGCCAAGGGAGGTCTCCCCCCTCGTGTCGTCCTCACAAAGCGATGCTTCCTCTCGAGGCGTGGGCGGTGGCGTCGTCATCGTCGGGAACGACCGTGACTGGGCTTCCGCTGGTGGAGGATGTGAGTCGACATGCTGCCGTCGAGGTCGGGTTGCCGTAGTTGGTCGGTCCGCTAGCGTATGCGGTACTCGTGTAGGATCTGTGTGAGACAGCCTTCTCGCGCTCCCCAAGCGAGAGGTAGAGGCCGAGGGGATGGTCCACGGTCCACTACTAGGCTGTAGCGTGTTGGGCGGTGTGTGGATTTCCCACATGTCGCCATGCTCGTAAGAATCTGGAGGTGCGCTCTCCCCGACGCGCATGCCGCCATTGTCTGATGAGATGGTAGGTGAAACTTGTGAAGTGTCGTATGGTGGATCGGAGCTCGCCAGGGGCTCGAATAGTCGGCGCCTGACGTCGTCGGCGTAACCACTGCAGGAGTCGGAATTGCCGTCGTTGCGCAGGCAGTCTTCTGGTGTGATGCTGGGCCGCTCCCCCTGGGCCAGTTGCCCCCCAGGGGGTGAGGGCCTCGTTAGTTTTTTGGTGAGTTGACCGCGGGGCCTTCCTCGTCGTTGAGGAAGGTTGGCACTCGGTCTCCTGGGTCTGCGAATCCGTTTCCGATGTCGCATATACGGACTTTCTTGGGCTTGGCCGCTCGTCTAGATGATCCGTTTTTTCGGAGAGCTGTGCGGGGCGGAGGAGCCGATGTGGCGCGGTCGGGCGTGGCGAGGTGGAAGCGGGGCGGCGGTTGGATTGGCTGCATCGGTGCGGTAGGGGAAATGTCGGCTAGTGGAATGCGCACTGGGGTGGAAGGTGGTGGTGCTTCGTCGTCGGAAGTGATGTCAATGAGTAGAGTAGTGGATGGGTGGTTGTGCTGAGTTGAGTCTGTCCTTCTGGTGAGTGGTGGTGGCGCTGAACTGGGTCGGTCCTTCTGCGGGTCGGGTGGGCGGAAGTCGGTGGGCGTAGGCTGCTCGGTGGGGATCGGCGTATGCGAGGCAGGGGTGGGTAGTGGCGTCGGGACAGGGAAGGGATAAGCGTCGCTCGCAACTGGGGTTGGGCTGCAAAGGTCGTCGTCGTCGGCGGGGATTGGGGTGTGTACGCTGGCTTCGTCGGCGTCGTGGCATGGGCGTCGCGCAGTGGGAGTGGCGGTAGGCGTAGCAGGTGTCGGTCGTGGTGGTGGTGTGTTTCTGCGCTGTCCGCTGTTGCTGGGCTGTCCTCCGCTGCTGCTGCCGCGGTTTCTGAGGTAGAATTGATAGCCCGAGTCATCCGATGAAGACGGTGGGGTCAGCAGGTCGAGTGCCGCTTGAATCTGTTTGTCGACGTGTGCTTGCTCAGCGTCTGCTTGGGCTTGCAGTCGTGCGTCTTCCTCGTCTCGTTCTTGGAGTTGTGTGTCGAGCTCCCTGAGGATGTCCACGTCGATGCTGGTGCCGAACTCTTGAGCCTGCTGCAGTTCGCAGTGCAGTCGCTCGCGCTCCTGTCTGTGTTGCTGAAGGTGCTCCTGTAGTTGGAGTCGGTGCTGCTCCTGGAGTTCGTTCTCGAAGCGCTGCATGTCATGGGAAGAGCCTCGAAGCTTGTCGATCTCGCTGTTGTACTCGCTCTGGGCCATCATGGTGCGGTACTTCTGAGCCTGGACTTGTCCGAACTCCTCCAAAAGTAGCTCCTTAGCATCCTGTAGCTGGTTCTGTTCAAGCCTCGCGATGTTGCTGATGTCCTGCTGAGCCTGAGCTTTCTCGGAGATAAGACGCTGCTGTTGTTCGTGGCATCGTTGTTGATATTGTTTGACCATGATTTCAGCATTCTCCTGTAGCTGGTGCCGGAAGGTCTCTTCCTCTTGCCTCCTCTGGATGATGCAAGTGGCGAGGTGAGCTGACTCCTCCTCCCTGAGCTGGTCGCGCAGGTATGCCTCCTTCTGCTGGTAGTGAGCCATGTTCTCCGTGATGGATTCGTGAGCCTCGTGTCGGAGCCGCTCCTCGCGTTGTCGGAAGGCTTGGATCTCGTCGTAGTACGATTGTCGCTGCAGAATTTGTGCCTGCTGAAGTTGTTCGTGGCAGTGCTGTAGGTGTTGCGAAAGCTCCTGAATTTGCTCGGCCTGCCGTTGACGCTGTGCTTCGTGTTGTTCGGATTCAGCTCGTTCATGATGGAGAAACGCCAGATGGTGTTGGTGTATTCCGTGGTTACGCTGCTGCTCGTCCACTCTCCTCGTCAGCACGTCAATGAGTTTCCGCAGGTCGCCGTTGTCGTTGGTGATCGAAGCATGCGCTGGCTCATGTACCGATTGTCGGGCTGGTGTTCGCTGTCTTCTCTCGGGATGTGGTGTCTTGCCCCTGATGCGTTGTCGCACGTCATCTTCACCATCCCCGTCACAGCTGTCTTCGTAAAGTTCGGCGTGTTCTCGATACTGCTTGGCCTCGGAGATGAGTGCCTTGAGGGATGCAATCTCGCCCTTGATTTCGTTGTGCTCCTTATCGAGGTCTTTGAGCTGGCTCTCGACGGTCTGCTGTCTCTGTATCCGTGACTCCACTTGGGATCTGTATTGTGCAATGCGCGCCGTCGGTGTGTCCAGCATGTGTATCATGGTCTTGACTATGGCTAGCTCCTCGATCAAGCGGGTCGGGTCGACTTGGGCTTGCCATGCTCCTTGGACTTGGTCGGCGAGACGTGCCATCCGCGCCACCTTGGTGGCGTGCCAAACCCGACGTATGTCTGGGTCGTCGGGAGGAAGAGAAAAACTTTCGTGTCCCTTGGCATCCGAGAGCAAGGCGGGCATTACCTTTTCGGTGACCTCCAACTGACGTTTCGTCAATTTCGGCAGCTGTCGGTGGTCGTTGGTGGCGTCTTCGGGGGCCTGGTGGCGTCTTCTTGAGTGGGCCCGCTTCGTTCTCGGTGTCATGATGTCGTACTTGTACTGCTGCTGATGCTGGGCGTCATTGTGCTGCTGTCGATCCTCGTCGTGGTGGGAGGTGTGGTGGTGCTGGTTGTGCTGGTGCTGGTGCCGTGGCTGCTGTTGTCCATGCCCTCCATGTTGTCGGCGGTACGAGGATCCAGATGCTGGTGTGCTTGACCTCCATGGCCACGGCTTGGCCCCCACAGGGTGGCCGAGGGATTTCGTACTGGTCGCCATCTCGCTGGTCTCGAAGTTGTTCGTGTTGGTCTTGCAATTCGTGTTGTTGCGCTGCCAGCTCTGCCATGGCGCCTTCGTCGTCATCTCCTCGTCTATGTGCTGCTCGACGTTGTGCTGCTTGTTGCGCTGGGGCTGCTGCGCCGAGTGGTGCTCCTCCAGGATCCTCTTGGCCGCTGCGAGCCTGAGGAGGACCCTCGCGTCCCCCCTCTTGTCCCGCAAGCGTCTGTGCCAGGCTGGCTCTGGCTCGGACCTCCAGCCCCTCGGCGTTCTGCCTGGGGGGCGCCGCTGCCGCGGCCGCGGCGGCGGCGGGATGGCCGCGCGCGCGGCGCGCCTCAGCCCTGCCTCGCGGGCTGGCCGAGAGATCGGCTCCTTGCCACCGCGATCGAGCGGGCGGCGGGCGCCGATCGACCCCGATTGATCGATCGGGATCGGCTGGCCCGCTGAAGGCCAAATGGCTTTCCTCCCCCTCCTCCTCCTCCTCCTCCTCCCTCCTCCTCCTCCTCGGACCTCTCTGATGGTCCATCCTGGCCCGTTCTTCGAGGCGGCTCCAGCCCGTGGCGACGAACAGCCCCCAGGAGAGGCCCCCAACAAAAACAAAAGTGGCCAGTCAGCGCCGCCGTCATCTCGACGCGTCCTCCCTCCGATCTGAGCAACCCGTTCGGCCCGTCGGAGCCGCCAGTCGCCCGCCGAACGCAGCCGAAAGCGCTCGGATCGAGCCCGCTCGGCGCGACCGAACGGGCCCGGCGCCCACCGCCTTGTGGGGATCGAGCCCGTCCAGCTGCCCACCCGGCGGGCGAGTGGCAGCTCCGACGCCGCAGCTCGGAAGGGAGCCAACGACGGCCACGATCACGACGAGGGCGACCATGACAGCGACGACCACGACCACGACCACGACCATAATGACGATGACGACCACGGCGACGACCCTGGACCCAGACGACGGCCTCCACGATTCGGCCACGCGCAGAGTGGGGTAGGTGGGGAAGGCTTCTTGGGAGGAGGCTGCTTCTTAGAAGGCGCGGGCCTTACCTATAGATGCAGGGCCGGCGCCTACTACGAAGCTGCCTCCTTCTGAGAAGCCTTTCCCCCTCCCCCCTTGCCCCCCTGTGCGCGCCGCCAAACCACGACCACGATGATGACCCCGACGTGGACGGCGACGAAGTCGACGACGACAGGGGCGGCAGCGCCCCCATGGCGCTCGGCTGCATCTGTTGGGAGGCCACGCGGAGCAAGATTACGACACCCACCCCGCAGCACAGCTGCCAGCATATTCCCATTACGTGTGACGCGAAGCTCGCCGCGGGGCCCCGGAGTGCCGAGCGCGGGGGGTCGCGGCGAATGTCTTGGACGAGTTGCCGACGCTTCGCGGAAGCCGCCTGCGCTGTAGTCCCGCATTTCTCGCGCTTCCGCACTGCCATGAAGGTCGCCGCCATTCACGATGATGCTCGTGCTCGTCAGCACGGGCGAAACTGGCCCACGCAAGTACGCGGCATTTCTAGTTCGTTTTTTTCCCGCGGGCCAGCGAGCGTGTAACAAACCTGGCAGAAAAACATGATGCACACCCACCCAAACGCATGTGTACACCCTTCAGAAAATGAACACAACGACCACACACATGGCACGCGTTTCAGGAAAGCGGTATACACCCACCTAGCTTGGGGCACCACATACTGGCGTATTCCTAGAGCAGAAAGCGCACGGTCGCTGCGTCACCACTCCAGTGTCTGCGACGAGAGCCGTGGGCTGGTTCAATCAGCAAGCAACGGCTTGATGAGGCGTGCTCTCATGCGGAAATTTGGGGGGTTCTGCGGTCCCGCGCGCGTGGCCTGCGCGGCCGTCCGCATCATACCGGGCGTTCCCGACGATGAAGATGCGACGTCGGAGTATCTTTCGGGGCCGCCCATTGGCCCTGCCAAGTACATGCATACATGAGCGCTGTAAGGCGGGTTGGGTGTCGATTTTCTGCTCCGATTGGCGCAGGTGCATCCGCGGTCGAAGGCCGCCATGCCCTGGCCTCGTCCGGCCTCCTTCGGCCTGACCAATCTTTCGAGTATGGGGACCGATTACATATTATTTAACCAGAATTCATTTTTCTGTCCAACGTTGCAAACAACACGCAGAATGGTCCCTAAATCAACTGAGCCCGTCACATATTTCTTGTGAATTCGACAGAAAAGAAATTGTAGGGTGAATCAGTCATGTAGTCGATCCCCTACTCGAATCCGGCTGACTCCCGCCTCGTATTTGACCAAAATGAGAAGTCTTGCTGCCTTTGAGGGTTTTGTTTCTTTTAATTTCCCCGCTCGTTCGCCGCCGACGTTTGTCGGTAGCGTGCCTGTTAAATAGACACTACCGGTTCTATCACTGCTCCCACCTCCTCTGCATGCTCCCCCTGTGTCTGCTGGCGGTCGGTCCTACGTGCCGCACGCCCCCCTTGCATTGCAGGTTTTCCAGTAGTCGGTGGGCCAGTGGGCACGGTCCGTACCGAGGCATAAGATCGAGGTCGGTTCGAAGAGGGTGCCCACATGTTCTTCGTGTTTGTTGAATGTTGTTGTGCATCCTGGGGGATTGTACCCTCGAATGTTTTTCGGCTTGGCCGGCGGCGGGTTTTATGTGTTTGGAGGATGCTTTGTGTTATGTCTGGCCGTGTTCCTGGGTTCACGCTGGCTTCGGTAACCCCTGCCCCGGATTATCCCAGTGCGACCCTACCTAGAAGTTGGAGCCCCTAGGAAAGCAGCATTAGTTGCTATGCTATGCCATGCCATGCTATGCTGCGCTATGCCGTGCTCTGCTATGCTAAGCTGCGCTATGCTACACTAAGATATGCTATGCTATGCTATGTCATGCTGCGCTGTGCTATGCTAAACTATACTATGCTATGCTAGACTATGCTAAGCTGCGCTATGCTGCGCTGTGCTATGCTATGCTGCGCTGTGCTATGCTGTGCTGCGCTATGCTATGCTATGTTGCGCTGTACTATGATATACTGGGCTATGCTATGATATGCGGTGCTGCGCGATGCTATGCTGAGCTGTGCTATGCTGTGCTCTGCTATGCTAAAACTCAGCGAAGCTAAGATGAAGGCAAGGTAAGTTAAGATAAACCTGAGCTAAGATGAAGCTAAGCCAAACTTAGCCGCAACTATGCTGTGCTATGCTGTGCTCTGCTATGCTTAAGCTCAGCGAAACTAAGATGAAGGTAAGCTAAGCTATTGTAAACCTGAGCTAAGATGAAGCAGAGCCAAGCTAAGACGAAATAAGCTAAGCTAAGATGATATAAGCCTCGCTAAGCTAAGGGGACGTAACTGGGGGAACCGCGGGGCGGATGCGGGGGGAACCGCCCAGGGCGATTAGCACTGCCCGGCCCTTTAAGCACACAGGGTAAGAATTCTTCTAGGCAGAGCCTCGGCTGGGAATAAAAGTACCCCCCCTCGACCCCCTGAATATGTATTTTCCCCGTTCGAATCGGATGTTATTCCCGTTTTCGCCACGAGGGCGCCGCGCGAGCGTCTCGAGGCACACGCTCGAGCCCCATATGTTTTCAAGCTCCAAGCGAGCGTTCGAGCACACGCGAGTGGCGTTCCAAGCTGCGGGGCACTACTCCCCCCTCTCGCAAAGTGATCCTCGAAGAGCATCAAGCAATCAAGCAGGCTCGATCCTCCATCGTCGGATCGAGGATCCGAGATCTTGAGTCCAAGCATCTTCGAGCACCTTGGATACTAGATCCGAGGATCGCCGCGCTTGGACTCGAAGATCTCGGGTTCGCGGTGCGAGGATCGAGCGTCGAGCCTCGGCGATCGTCGACCGCCCCCGTCGCCGTCGTCAGGCCCAGACCGCCATCATGGATGCTCGATCCTCGGATCGAGGATCCGAGATTTTTGTTCCGAACATCTTCGAGCGCCTTGGATCCGAGATCCGAGCATCGCCGCGCTTGGACTCGGAGATCTCGGGTTCGCGATCCCAGGATCGAAGATCGAGCCTCGGCGATCGTCGATATCCCTCGTCGCCGTCCTCGGGCCAAGACTGTCATCGAGCAGGCTCGATCCTCGGATCGAGGATTCGAGATCTTGGTCTTGAGCATTTGCGAGCACCTCGGATCTCAGATCCGTGGATCACCGACTCGAGGATCCTGGGCCTTCGATCCGAAAATCGAGGATCGAACCTCGACGCCGGTAGCTGTCGCACGCACGCGCGCGCGCAGGCGCGCACCCGCACAAACACAACGCATATACAAACACATACATACACGGGCACATACACGCACACACGCACACATTCACGCTGTCACGCACGCACGCGCGCACGCACGCGCGCACGCGCGCACACAAAAACGACACGCACACGCACACGCACAGACGCTCAAACGCACTTTCTCGCGCGCACACACACATGCGCGCACGCGCTCACACGCGCGCGCACGCGCGCACGCAACAACACCAACAACGACAACAACAACAAACACACAGCCACATAAGGTACAACAGCCATCACAACAACAGCACTACCAACCGCACAAGCAACAGCACTCCCAACAACAGCACCAGCAAACAAGCGCAACAGCAGGCTACAACAGCAATACTGCAAACAACGACAGCACCGACAACAGCTGCCACAACGGCAGAGGTCAAGCCCACCGCATCGCCGATGCATCGCCGAGGCCCGCCGATGCATCGCCGAGGCAGCGCGAGCTACCCTGTGCAACGGGCGCGAGCTCCTTGGTGCAAGCGCTGGTCGGGTCGAGCCCGCTGAGGGCGCAGCGCCTTCCGCGGCCCATTTTGGGTTAGACATTCCAAGCTCCATTTCCGCTCCGGCAGCGAGGATGGCCGCGCGGGGCAGCGACGATCGCCGCGCATTTTCTTAGCTTTTCGCCGAGCGGTCGGACGGCGAGAGCGTCGCCTCGCCGATGTTCTTCGTCGAGTAGACGCAGGGCGACGAGCGGGCGCAAGGCGGCGCGCAGAACGAGAACTTCGAGGAGGTGAAGACCGAGGGCGGCGTCGAGCAGCGCGATGGGGGCGCAACCAACCAAGCAGGAGGAGGGCGCCAAACAGCCCGAGGACATGCGCCTCCGCGACAGGAAGCTCGAGGACAAGACGGCCAAGCTGGACTCCTGCGAGCTCGAGGACAAGACGCTCCACAACAACAGCAAGCTCGAGGACAACGCGCACTTCGAGGACAAGATTTCGGACGCGAAGCTGGAGGACTCCAGCGAGCTCGAGGGGAAGGGCTTCGACGAGAAGGTGCCCGAGGACAAGAAGGTCAAGCTGGGCCTCTGCAAGGTCGAGCCCGAGACGACGCGCAGCCGCCGCTGCATGGCAGTAGCGACGAGGCAGCGCGAATCCGCGCGCCTGGTGCTATGCTCTCCCTCGCCTCCTGCTTCGGCCCGAAGTCCTGACTCATCCTTGAGGCGCCCCGCGAGCCGCCGCGAGCTCTGGGCGAGGCGCCCGCCGGCCTCGAGGGCGCCAGGGGGAAGCGCAAGAGACATGGGCCAGAGCAACGTAACCGACGGCAGCAGTAACAAAAGCACGCGTAAGCAGCACGACACGCGCGAGCAACAACAGTAACATCACACACATCAGCAACCCTAACAGCAGAACCAAACCGCAAAATAACAGCACCGCCAACAACAGCACAAGCAACAGCAATCACAACTGCAGCACCAGCAACCAGCGCAACAGCAGGCCAAACAGCAACAAGACAAAACGCACGAAAGCACAGACAACAGCTACCACAACGGCAGAGGTCAAGCCCACCGCGTCGCCGATGCATCGTCGAGGCCTGCCGATGCATCGCCGAGGCGGTGCAAGCTGCGCGGTGCCACGAGCGCGAGCTCCTTGGCGCAAGCGCTGGTCGGGCCAAGCCCGCTGAGGACGCAGCGCCTTCCGCGGCCCATTTTAGGTTAAACATTCCAAGCTCCATTTCCGCTCCGGCAACGAGGATGGCCGAGCCGGACAGCGACGAGCGGTCGGACGGCGAGAGCGTCGCCTCGCCGATGTTCTTCGTCGAGTAGACGCAGGGCGACGAGCGGGCGCCAGGCGGCGCGCAGACCGAGAACTTCGAGGAGGTGAAGACCGAGGGCGGCGTCGAGCAGCGCGATGGGGGCGCAACCAACCAAGCAGGAGGGGGGCGCCAAACAGCCCGTGGACAAGAGCCTCCGCGACAGGAAGCTCGGGGAGAAGACGGTCAAGCTGAACTCCTGCGAGCTCGAGGACAAGACGCTTCAGAACAACAGCAAGCTCGAGGACAGCGCGCACTTCGAGGACAAGCTCTCGGACACGAAGCTGGGGTACTCCAGCGAGCTCGAGGGGAAGAGCTTCGACGAGAAGGAACCCGAGGACACGAAGGTCAAGCTGGACTCCTGCAAGGTCGAGCCCGAGAGGACGCGCAGCCGCCGCTGCATGGCAGCGGCGACGAGGCAAGCCGCAACGGCAGCGAGACAAGCAACGACAACATTCGAACAACTAGAAGGATCCAACGACAAACTAACGACCTAACACTGACAACAAGAAGGCAACAACAAGAAGCGAACAACGACGAGCCACCGACGGCCAGAAGCCAACAACTGTGCGCGGCCACGTTGGCTCGAGGATTGCGCTTCGAGCCATCGCAGCTTTGCGGCGAGCCTCCGATTAGCACGCCGACAGAGCAGACGAGCTTGTCGGGCCTCTGAGGTCTCGCGAGCTGGCCCTCCGAGGCCCCGAGCTCTCGCGAGAAGCTGAGAGCGCCCCCCCCATCAGAGCACCGAGTCTGCCGCGAGCTTTTTCGCGGACCTCGAGGCCAAGAGGCTCGAGGCTTAGAGAAAGCAGACAATTGCTTTCCCGCGCCTCCCCCCTCTCGCCCCCCCCCCCCCGGGCCCCGAACTTACACATTATATATATACATATGTGTGTATGTATATATATATATATTTATATTTATATATAGATATTGCAAACCACCCCTGGAGGCGCGCGCTATGGACACCCCGCGTGCGAGATTGAAAACGACTCGGATGAATCCATTCTGACACATGAGCAACCTGAGGTTACGAATCCAAGAGTTGTCTGAAAAGCAGTCTTTGGGCCATCCTCCGGCCTCTTCCCCCGCTCTTCTTCTTCCTTTTTTCTAGTGCTGCTGCTGCTACTACTATCACTAGTACAGTCAACCCGCGTAGTAAGGATGAGCAACCTCCCCGCGCTCGCCAATGCACATTTGCCCCATTCGGCCCATCCCCGGCAAATTTCGCTGGCCACCCCCGGTGAAAAAGTGTCGACGTGGGCCTTCCATGGCCCTTGCATCCTTGCCGCGCATTCTTATTCTACGGGTCGCCCGCGCAACTACTAGCCCCCCCCCCCTCAGGAGCGAGTCGCGGCCGCGGGCGCGCGCCGAGAGTTTGCGAGCGCTGAGGGCCGGGCCCTCGCCCCGGGCGACTTCGGCCGAGGCGCGACGCGAGGCTTCGGCCAGAGCGGCAGACCCGCGGGAAAGCTGGCGGAGTACAAGGGGGCGCACGAGCCCCGAGCTGCGCCCGCGCTGCGACGAGGCCCGCCAGCGCAGCCCAAGCTCCAGATCTTCCTCGACTGGAGCAAGCACGATGACGAGCACGGCGCCAAGAAGTTCGCCCTGCTGCCCGGCGCCGCGAATGCCTAGCTGCAAAAGAAATGCACCGGGGCCGCGAGACGGTCGCGGGATGGCATGGGCTTCGGGCGGCTCTCGAGAGGTTTGCCACGGGGAGGCTCGGCGCGAACGGCTTCCGAGCTCGCGGGTTTGTCCGCCCGAACCGCGGCGCGGGCGAGAGCGAGGCCGCCAGGCTGTCCCGCGACGCCCCCGGCATGGCCACCGCCACGCGTCCGCTCGAGGGCGCCGCGCGCCGCCTGGAGCGCAGGTTCAAGCGGGGGCGCGAGCGCGGCCGCGAGGTCAGGAAGGACCATCCTGACGCGGCTGCGCTACGAGCTGGCCTTCGAGCAGGACAAGCAGCTCCACCAGCAGAAGGTCGGCCACGAGAGCTACAGCGCCGAGGTCCACAAGAGGGTGATCAAGCGCCAAGAGACCTTCCATATCAACCGGACGTGCAAGGAGGACTTGCGCGCGAGAGGGCGCAAGGGCCAGCGCCTCTCCGACCAGATGCACCAGGCGCTCAGCAAGGAGAAGGCCAAGCTGACCTGTGCCACGCCCGATAGGTAGTAGTAGTAGTAGTAGTAGTAGTAGTAGTAGTAGGAGTAGGAGTAGTAGTGTAGGTAGGTAGGTAGGTAGGTAGGTAGGTAGGTAGGTAGGTAGGTAGGTAGGTAGGTAGGTATGTAGGTAGTAGTAGTAGTAGTAGTAGTAGTACTAGTAGTAGTAGTCGTAGTAGTCGTAATAGTCGTAGTAGTCGTAGTAGTCGTAGTAGTAGTAGTAGTAGTAGTAGTCGTAGTAGTCGTAGTAGTCGTAGTCGTAGTAGTAGTAGTAGTAGTAGTAGTAGTAGTAGTCGTCGTAGTCGTAGTCGTAGTCGTAGTCGTAGTCGTAGTCGTAGTAGTAGTAGTAGTAGTAGTAGTAGTAGTAGTAGTCGTAGTAGTCGTAGTAGTCGTAGTAGTAGTGGTAGTGGTAGTGGTAGTGGTAGTGGTAATGGTAGTAGTAGTGGTAGTAGTTATTAGCCGTAGTAGACCTATAGGTTCGTTTATCACCACTACCACTACAAGTATTATTATTTCTACGACTAGCTGCTACTACCACTAAGGTAGTAGGTTAAGGAGGTTCGAGCACCTGGTGGCGAGGACCATTAGTAATACTACCATTAGTAATACTACTGGTAGGGGCGAAAAGGGGGGAAGGGAGGTTCGAGCACCTCGACCAGTTACGAGGTTCGAGCACCTGGTAGGTTATTTCTACGACTACCATTAGTAATACTACTGGTTAACTTCCAGTAGGTTCGAGCACCTGGTGGCGAGGAGCGGCTCCGAGGACCTCGGCCTCTTCGTCGGGGGCCCCGGGGCCTTCGCCGAGCAGGGGGCCGACGCGAGCGCGGTCGTCGTCGACGCCGCCGCGTTCTGGCCCAAGCTTTGGGGCGAGGAGCGAGCGCGCATCCACGAGAGCGAAATCTACGCCGTAGGCGCCGAGAGACGCGTCGAGAACCGCCGCCGCAAGCGCCGCGAGTGGCAGGGCGGGGGGGGCAAGGCGGCTTTCGAGACAGGGGGCCAAGTTCCTGGCAGAGCACCCCGGCCAGAAGGAGCAAGTGCACCAAGCCAACTCGAGCGCAGGGGACAAGCACAGGCTAACCCTCATCAGCATCTCCGCAGTTGAGGGCTGGTTCGACCCGAGCAGGGGGCCCAAGTCCGCCGAGAAGCGCAGCGTGCCCCTCGCCTTCTGCGCAAGGCACTGCCGAGTGGGCGACATGAACCTCGAGGAGGACACCTGGCGGCGCGACGCCACCGAGGAGCGGGGCGACAGCGAGACGGAGCACTTCCGCGCAGGCGAGCTCCTGGGCCGGCGCAACGCTCTGTCGAGATCTCCGAGGAAGAACGCGCGAGGGTTTGCGAGGCCATCGACTTGCGGAGGCAGCCCCGGGCCTGGGCGGACGAGCTCGTCGCCCCCTGGACCATCGAGTTCATCGAGCAGCAGGACTGCCTGTCGAGCCAGTGGACCGAGGCAGTCGCGCTCCGAGCGTGGATCGAGAAAGTAGCCCACGCGCCCATGGCCCCCGACGTCGCGAGCTTCTTGCTGGGGCCGGGCGCCCGCGAGCACGGGCAGCTCAAGGCCGCGATCCGAGAGGTCAAGGGCGAGATGCGCTGGGCCATGGAGCAGGACTGGATCCAGAAGGCCAAGGCCGAGCCCGAGAAGCAGTGCAAGTCCCTGGCCCAATCGGGGCCCTACGAGTGCCTCTACTGCGTCTCCGAGGCTTACACCCGCTTCCGCGAGAAGAACAAGGGCGCGGTGCCGCTCCAAGGGCTGCGAGCAAACCAAGTGCTCGCGGTCCGGCCGATAGAGCAGGGCGAGGTCAAGGTCGCCGCGGGCATGGGGCCGCGGAGATACTCCGTCGAGCCCGGCCGCGGCATCGAGCAGAGACTGGCGAGCGAGCGCCTGGAGGGCGCGCAGAGGTGGCCCAAGGGCGCGCCGCCCGTGCCCAAGTGGAGCGTCCTCGACGGGGCCCCCGCATGGGGGCCCCCCGAGGGGGCCGCCGCAGGCCCTCCGAGCGGCGCCGAGGCCCCGAGAGGCCGCGAGCCCCAGGGGGTGGCCTCCTCCTCCTCCTCCTCCTCCTCCTCCTCCTCCTCCTCCTCCTCGTCCTCCTCCTCGTCCACCTCCTCCTCGTCCTCCTCCGCCCGCCCAGGATAATTCGAGAGCCTCGAGACGTGGGTCAATGCAAACGGGGGTCAGCCATGGCGCCGGATCTCGCGGGCTCCTGCAGGGCCAGGGTCGCGTTGACCCGGGTTTGGGTGCAGGCTCCTGCGGGATCTTGCAGGGTCCTTCGCGTTGACCCGGGCTCGGTTGCAGGATTTGGCAGGGCCCTGCAAGTCCTGACTGACCCGGGTTTGGGTTGACTGGGGTCAGAAGATCCCCGGATAATGAGCCGATAGTGAAGGTTTTGCGGCTGGCGCCGCCGACGCTCAACGACGACGAGCCGCCGCCGCCGACGACGACGACGACGGCGGTGACGACGACGACAAACTGAAGGCCCTGCCACAGGCTCGCGACATGTGGCGTGGGGCGGGCGGGAGGAGGAGGAGGAGGAGGAGGAGGAGGAGGAGGCGGAGGAGGAGGCGGAGGAGGAGGAGGAGGAGGAGCAGGAGGAACACGAGGAAGAGGAACGGGAGGAAACGGAGGAAAAGGACGACCTTTCCCATGGGGGGTGACCTCGAACATCGGGGGGGGCAGGGAAGGGCCCCTTTGGGGCCCCGCCCCTTCGCCCTCCAGCCTGGTCGCCCCCTGTGGCCACCCGCTGGGGGGCGGCGAGACCGGAGCCCGCCCGCCCAGGAGCTGCTGCAGCAGGGCTTCGTCGGCGGCGACGGGGCGCCCGCCCGCCCTCGGGGGGGGAAGGCGTAACCTTAGGTCGGGCCTGTCCCCCTTACGGGGGGATTGTCGACGAAATATAAGACGCACCCCAAAATAGTCCAAAAATAGTCGGGGGATTTTTGGGTGGAGTATTTTTTGACCATTTTGGGTCATTTTTGGGGTATTTTCAATTTCTCGTCATTAGGGGGAACAAAAAGTGGCATACACATAACAACTCGGGAGGTCCGCGCGGATTTTTCGGATCGGCGCTGGGGCCCCCCGGCGGCGCCTCCGGCGCCGCGCCTGGCGCGCTCCGCGCGACAGGGAGGGGGGTCCAGCGCCGATCCGAGAAATCCGCGCGGACCTCCGAGTTTTTATGTTTATATCACCTTTTGTTCCCCTAATCATACCCTCCTCGAACCCCCTGAGTATTTGTTATCCCGTGTCAATATCGGAGTTTGATCGACCTCCTACCCTCGCACGTCGATTCAGGAACTGGCCGTTTTCGGTTCGCGGGGGGGCGTCGCGGCCGTCATTCGTGCGGGTCCAGGTCCGTCGGTTTCGGTCCCAGGCCGTTGTCACTAAGGGGAGGTTTACTAAAGGGAGGTTTGTCCACCGCCGACAATAGGGTTTAATTGTGGAGAAGGGCGCGGAGGCCGAACTTGATAATCCCCGGGGGAAGTTGCGAATCGAAGTTGCTATCGTCTTATGTTGACTCGCCGTCAAAATCGATGATTATCCACGCCAGACCCCCGAGCTTCATTATCCCCCGTGGATTATTATCGGGGGCGCAGGGTTACCGAGGCCGCTACAGTTGGTCCGGATTAGCAGGTCGACCCTGCCAAGTCAAGGTTGCTTTTGTGTCCTGTGCATCGCGACCCATGCCTTTTCACATTTCCGTGGCAGTGTGGCTCTCGGAAGGGTCTTGTGTCCTCTCGCGTGTCCTCTCCAACGAAGTCCGACTGCATCTCTCGCCCGTTTTCCCATTTTTCGGCCTCCTGGGAGGCCCTCGTCGCCACCGCTGGATTCGCCTCGAAACTCTGGTCGGAACGCAGTCCGGGAGAGGTCTGGCGAGCAGTGGCATGGGGTACCCCTTGGTTTCCCACACCCATTCCGGGCTCCGGATGGGCCCGCCATATTCGATGGGCAACGTCAGGTCTTCATATGTTTTGGTTCCCCACATGTTTCGTGGGGTTATGGTTTTTTTCCTTCCCGCGTCCCATCCGCGAAGCTCACCTCACCTCGCCGCACCTCACCTCACCTCGTCTCCCTATCCCGTTCCGGGCTCGCAAAGCATGGCAGGCGTGGCACTTCCTCGACACCAAAGGAAGTGCGTTGGGGGTGGTCTCCCTATCCGTGGCACGTACATGAGACGCGCGTCTACATGCAGCCGCACGCGTGTACACCCTCGCGCGCACAACATACAACATATAACGCTAGGGCACGCCTGGCGTGTTCACTGCATCATACATACACGACGTGTGCACCACATAGTGGGCATCCAGATGAAGCACGCGCCCCGATACGGCCGCACACGCAACATACACATACACATGACATGCCATAACAAGACGTGCGCGTAGGATTCGCAGTGCATGGCAGGTGTGGCATTTCCTCGACGCCACAGCGGGTGCGCTGGAGGTGGGATTCCTGTGCGTTGCAGGCTCGCAGGGCGTGGCAAGCGTGGCATCTCCTCGACGCCACAGCGGGTGCGCTGGGGGTGGGGGCCCCATGCGTTGCAGGCTCGCAGGGCGTGGCAGGCGCGGCATTCCCTCGACGCCACAGGGCACTCACTATCGGGCGCCTATCGCCGATCTATCGGCGATGTATCGCCGATTCCAGGTCGA
>CAUYUJ010012325.1:0-20000 GCA_963575745.1 Prorocentrum cordatum | reverse complement strand
CTACACCTGCATCTACATCTACATCTACATCAACAGCGAGAGTCACGTCTACACCTACATCTACACCTACAGCTACATCTACATCTACACCTACATCCACATCTACACCTACACCTACATCTACATCTACATCTACACTTCCGCATTGGTGTTGCTTGTGCTTTGCATTGCCTTTGCTTTTGCTCTTGCCTTTGCTTTTGCCTTTGCCTGTGCTCTTGCTTTTGCTGTTGCTTTTGCTTTGCTTTTGTTGTTGCTTTTGCTTGGTGTTGCTTTTGCTTTGCCTGCGCACAGACACACACACGCATGTTTTTGCATTCGCTCACCGAGTGTGCTTGATAATGCTCAGGATCTGGCCTACACCGCACGACGGCCCACAGACGGACAACATGCATGGAACATACGTGCGCACACACACACATATAAGTACATATATACATATACATCTAGCAGCAGCAGTAGTGGATGCTGTGCTGCGCTATGCTATGCTATGCTGTGCTGTGCTGTGCTATGATATGCTGCGCAATGCTATGCTGGGCGAGGCTAGGCTAGGCTAGGCTAGGCTATGCTATGCTATGCTATGTTATGCTATGCTGCGCTATGCTATGCTGCGCTATGCTATGCTATGCTTTTGCTTTTGCTTTTGCTTTGCCTTCGCTTTCGCCTTCACTTTTGCCTTTGCTTTTGCTTTTGCTTGGCACCCAGGGAGCGCAACTGGGGGAACCGCGCGTTTGCTTTTACCTTTGCTGTTGCTTTTGCTTGGCTCCCAGGGGACTGGGGGAACCGCCCGGGGCCTAGGTAGGGAACAATTTCAGCAGCGCCTCCCCTTCTCGCCCCACGCCTCCTACTCCTCCCCTTCCACCTCTCCTCCGCCTCCTCCGCCTCCCTGCTCATTCCCCTCCCCTTCTCCTCTCCCCCTCTTCCCTCCTGGTTCCTGGTTCCTGGTAGCATGAGGTCCCATTGGGTGCTGCCTCCCCTCCCCTCTTCTCCCCCTCTTCATCCTTCCCCTCCCGACTTCACGAATAGAATGCAGCGTCTTCAGAACAACTTGACTGGAGCCCTGGACCCCATATTCCTTCACATCTGTCGAGCCGGCTCTTTCCGCGAGGACCTCGGGGCCCGAAACAGGGCAAGGGCGCCCGTTGTGGAACGAATGCGACGCCGAGATCTCGGGGTCCCTCTCCCTCCATCGATGATCCTCAGGACGTGTGTTGGCCCAAACGTGTGTTTGCCCCGAGCGGCTCCGCCGAAAGCGAGCAGCCTGTGTCGGCCCTCATTGAGCCGCCTGCGTCGTATTGAAGGGTCTCGGCGGACAAACACACATTGGTGCTACGGTAGAGGGAAACAATTACTGAACACTCCCCCTCCCCCTCAAACTCAATGTTGGCACGCGCGGGGGAGACTACGGCCGAAGTGCATCTCACTGGACCCACCGCCAACTTTGAACATTGGGGGGAGGGGGAGGCGTCGACGGATGAATGTAGCATGAGTGTTCGCTATTTTTTCCGAGGCTTGTAACACACGTTCTGAGGATCATCGACTCCTCCTCGTTGCCGAGCGCTCCCCTCGCAGCTGGGCGGGTCTGCCTCGCCAGGTCGACGCCGGCACTGTGGCTCTCGTGCGGGTGCCCCTGGACGGCGCGGCCGGGCGTAGAGAGACGGGGGGGGGGCGAGCAGGGGTGAGGGGTGCGAGAGGGGGAGGAGGGACTGAAACACAGACACAAGTAATTGTCGATCCCCAGGAAGATATGGGAAGTATTGGGAGTGGAGGGGGAGAGGCACATCCAGGAAGTATGGGAAATATAAGGGAATCCTGGGATTTGTGGCTATTTGCTTGTGTGTCTCTGGGCCCCTTCAAGAGGGAGGAGGAAAAAGGAGGAGGAGGATCAATAGGAATTCAGGAAGAGGGGTGGGGGAATTCGGGAGGAGGATGGAGGGGCAGGAGAGGGAGAGGGAGGAGGTTGAGAATGCCTCCTCCTCCTCTTTCTCGCCCTCCTCACTCTATGGGGATCACGACCTCCCCACCCTGAGAATCATCATTTCCATCATCAGCAACTTCGTCGTCGTCGTCGGCGGCGGTGTCGTTGTAGTCGTCGTCGTCTTCGTCGTCACCATCATCACCATCGCCACAGTCATCTCCATCATCATCAGCATCATCATCATCACCATCATCATCATCATCAGTATCAGCAGTATCATCAACATCGTCACCATCATCACCGTCATCACCATCATCACCATCATCATCATCATTATCATCATCATCATCATCGTCGTCGTCGTCGTCGTCGTCGTCATCATCATCATCAGCCCCGCTCCCTCCTTCTCCTCCTCCTCCTCCTCCTCCTCCTTTTCGTCCTCCTCCTCCTCCGCCCTCTTCTTGTTCTGTGGCGCGCCCATTCCTTCCAGGAAGGGCGAGGAGGAGGAGGAGGCGGAGGAGCAGCAGCAGCCGGAGGAGGAGGACGACGACGACGGCAAACGACGACGACGACGACGACGACGACGACCACGACGACGACGACGACGACGACGGCAACGGCGCGGACGACGACGTGATGACGACGGCCCGTGACGACGACGGCCCCCGTCAATAGTCGAACCCAGGGCCTCAGGGCCCCCGCCTCGAAGGCACCCCGTGGCCCGGCTTCCTGTGCGCGCAGCCTCGAGGCCGGCAGAGCAGCGCGGCCCCTGCGGCCCCGCGCCGAGGGTGCGTTCGTCGTCCTGTGCGGGCGCTCGGGGCCATCCATTGTAGCTGCCGAGAGTCAGAAGCTTGGCATCGCTCGGGCGTGTGCATTTTTTCTCGGCGAGGACCATCGAGGAGTATTTGGGGCCATCCTGCGAACAAAATACACGCACGACACCGAACAAGTAAACGGGGAATGGGCGTCCGATCGATGGCGAGGAAGAGGAAATGGTACCCGCTGCCCGGCCATCACTTTCTCGTTGTCTGCCTCCTGGGAGGCCCTCGTCGCCACCGGTGGATTCGCTTCGAGATTCTGGTCGAAACGCGTAACCCCACCAGCCCATCCAGAAACGATGCCCAGAGAAATTGCCTCGATCAGGGAAGTGGGAAGCACTCAGAGGAAGGGTCCCCCAGTAGAGGCCTCTTGGAGCGTCTTGGGGGCCTCTTGGCGGTCCCGGACGCCTCTTCGAGCGTCTTGGGTGCCTCTCAGAGCTTCTTGGGGCATCTTGGGGTCTCTTGGGAGCCTCTTGGAGGCCTCTTGGGCGCCTGTAGGGGCCTCCTGGGCGCTTCTTTGGGCCCTCTTGAAGCGATCTTGGAGCCTTGGGAGCGCTCTTGGAGCCTGCTTGGGCCAGAGCCATCTTGAGGCCTCGGATGGCCATCGGAAGTGAAGAGGCGAGAAAGCCAAAAACATTGATTTTCGTATGGTTTTGGAAGTATGTTGGCCTCTTCGGGGCCTCTTGGGGGAGCTCTTTGGCCACTTGGAGCTGTCTTGGAGCGGTCTTGGGGCCTCTTGGAGCATCGTGGGAGCCATCTTGAGGCATCTTGGGGTATCTTGAGCCATCTTGGAGGTCATCTTGGGCTCTCCCAGGCGCTCTTGGAGTCATCTTAATTAGTGCCCCCCCCCTCCCGGAGGCCAAAATGTAGCCACAACCTCATGTAACATCAATGACTTTGGCATTCTCGCCGAGGCCTCTTGGAGCGTCTTGGGTGCCTCTGGGGGGCCTCTTGGGAGCCTCTTGGGGGCCTTTTGAGGGCCTCTTGGGGGCCTCTTAGGGCCTCCTGGCCACCTCTTGGGGCCCTTTTGGGGCACCCTTGGGAGCCTTGGGAGCGCCGGTGGGGCCATCTCGGAGGACATCGATCAAAGAAGGGGGCTCCCTTAATTAGCCTCTCCCCTCGGGAGCCCCCCAAGTCGCCTTTTTGAGCGTTCTTTGGGCGCTCTTGGAGCTTGGGCACTCTGGGGGCCGTCTTGGGGCTCCCTTGGGCCCCTCTTTGGGCTCTCTTAGTCCATCTTGGAGCTATCTTCAGGCCTCGAATGGCCATCGGAAGCGAAAAGGCGAGAAAGCCAAGCACATGAATGTTCCCAAGGTTGTTGAAGGATGTTGGCCTCTTGCGGGCATCCTTGGGGAGCTCTTTTGGCAACTTGGAGCCGTTTTGGAGCAGTCTTCGGGCGTCTCGGAGCATCTTGGGAGCTATCTCGAGGCATCTTGCGCTATCTTGAGCCATCTCGGGCGCCATCTTGGGCTCTCTGAGGCCGTCTTCGGGCCGTCTTGGGCGAAAAAGTACTCTCTGACACCTCGCGACCGGCCCCGTTCAGGTCCAGGGGAGGGGGTAAGGGGAGGGGTCAAGACCCCCTCCTCACTTGGAGCCGTTTTGGAGCAGTCTTCGGGGTCCAGGGGGAGGGGTAGCCAGGGGAGGCGAAAAAGGACAGACCAGGTCCTCGACCCCCTCCCCGCCCGCAAGCCGTCTCGCTCACTCCCACCCGCCCTCCCAACACATACGTAGCACCCGAGTTTGGCCCGAGCCTCAGCATATTCAGCAGTCGTCTTTGGATGGGCAGTACTGGGGGCCAATCCGCCGCCGCCGCCGCCCCTCCTCCGCCGCCGCCGCCGCCGCCGCCGCGCCGCCGCCCGCCGCCCGCCAAACCGCCGCCGCTGCCGCCGCCGCCGCCCCCGCCGCCGCCAGGGAAGGTGGGGGGGCCGCATCGGGTTGGATGCGCATGTTCCGAATTTGGAGGCAGAGTGTGTGTTTGTTTGTTTTTTACAAGGGATGGTGGGGGGGTGTTGTCATGGACCTGGGTTGGCCCCCAATCGCCTGGGGGAGGGGGTGTTTATTAATAGGGAGCAGTGATCAAGACGCCCTCCCCGCCCGCGAACCGTCTCGCTCACTCCCACCCGCCCTCCGCACACATACGTAGCACCCGAGCCTGGCCCGAGCCGCAGCATATGCAGCAGTCGTCTTCGGATGGGGAGCTACTGGGGGCGCATCCGCCGCCGCCTCCGCCGCTGCCGCCGCCGCCCGCCGCCGGCGCCGCGCCGCCGCCGCCGCCGTCGCTGTCCGCCGCCGCGCCGCCGCGTCGCCCGCAGCCGCCGTCCGCCGCCGCCGCCGCCGCGCCCGCCCGCCGCAGCCGCCGCCGCCGCCGCCGCCGCGCCCCCGCCGCCGCATCCGCCGCCGCGCAGCGGTGCCGCCGGCCGCAGCCGCTGCCGCCACCGCCGCCGCCGCCGTCGCCGCCCCCGTTGCCGCCCGCCGCACCGCTGCCGCCACCGCCGCGGCCGCCGCGCGCCGCCGCCCCAGCCGCAGCCGCCGCAGCCGCAGCCGCCGCCGCCAATGCAGTTTGTCGTTTTGCGCATGCTCCGAATTTGGAGGCACAGTGTGTTTCGTATTGTTTTCCATGTTTAACAAAAGGATGGTGGAGGAAGGGGGCCCGCATTGACCCTGGTTGGCCCCAGCGGTCGCCTGGGGGAGGGGGTGTTTATTAATAGGGAACAATGATCAAGAGTCTTCCTCCCCGCCCGCAAGCCGTCTCGCTCGCTCCCACCCGCCCTCCCAGCACATACGTAGCACCCGAGCCTGGCCCGAGCCGCAGCGCAGCTGTCGTCTTTGGATGGGCAGTTACTGCGGGCGCATCCGCCGCCGCCGCCGCCGTCGCCCGCCGCCGCCGCTGCCGCCGCCGCCGCCGCCGCCGCCGCCGCTGTCCGCCGCCGCCGCCGCCGGTGCCGTCGCCACCGCGCTGCCCGCCGCCGCCGCCCGCCGCCCCCGCTGCCAAATCGCCGCCGCCGAGCGCTCCGCCGCAGCGCCGCCCGCCTCCGCTACCGCCGCCGCCGCCGCCACCGGCCGCCGCCGCCGCCCCCGCCGCCGCCGCCGCCCCCGCCGCCGCCACCGCCGCAACCGCCGCAGCCGCTGCCCCCGCCGCAGCCGCCGCAGCCGCCGCCGCCGCCAAGTGTACTCTGTATTTTTTATCACCCGTTTCTTTCAGCAGGGATGGTGGGGGGAGGCCACCTCGGGTTCGTTGCGCATGCTCCGAATTTGGAGGCATATGTTTTTTTTGGACAAGAAATGGTGGCGGCAGAGTGTGTTTTGTATTGTTGTCTACAAGGGGTGGTGGGGGGGTGCCCGCATGGACTTGGGTTGGCTCCCAGTCGCATGGGGGGTGTATACTCATAGGGAACAGTGATAAACCCTTCCCCGAAAGGGAAGAAAGGAGGTGGAAGAGGAAACGATCTAGACCACCAGCGCCCAGAGGGCTGGTGGGAGTCCTGTCGACTCGAGAAAGGTGCCGACGCCGCTACATTTCGCCATGTGTTCTGCCTCCTGGGAGGCCCTCGTCGCCGCCGCTGGACTCGCCTCGAAACTCTGGTCGGAAAGCACCATGGGAGAGGTCCAGGGTTATGATCTTCCAACCTACTACTTTAACCCTGATCAGCTGAAACCATTTCGAGCGCCGAAAATACATAGTTTCTAGGGTTGCCACGTGTCGGGCCCTGGGAAAAACTCGCCCGACACTATTTCGGCACTGTTTCGATACTCGTTCGACAGTTTTCCGGGTGCTCGAAATTATTTTTGGGATGTGGTCCTTGAGTGCGATGGGAGCAGCGTAAGTCCAGGGACTCTAGCGGCATCGGTACCCTGTGGTAGCCCCAGAGAAGCGTGCGGGGGTGCCTGGAAAGCGCCCCGAACGGCCTCCGGAGGCTCGAGTCACTTCTGACCTGACTACTAATTTCGGCGGCGCGCCAGGAGGGGGATGAGGAGGAGGAGGAGGAGGAGGAGGAGGAGGAGGAGGAGGAGGAGGAGCAGGAGCAGGAGGAGCAGGAGGAGGGGGATGAGGAGGAGGAGGAGGAGGAGGAGGAGTGATTAGGACGATGAGCGCGGAGGAGGAGGAGGAGGAGGAGGAGGAGGAGGAGGAAGAGGAGGACGCGCGGCGAGGAGGCAAGAGGAACGAGGTGGAGTTGGGGGCACGCCTTCTCAGAAGGCGGCGGGCTTCTCAGAAGCCGTCTGTGCCTTCCCAGAGGTGCCTTGCATAAGCCTTCTCCGGATCTCTAGGCCTCCCAGATGGGGTCGGAGTAGACGGGGTCGGCGGATCGCGCCGCATCGACGATGCATCGGCGATGCGGCTCGACGCGGAGCCCGACTTCTCTTCACGTCGACGTCGCCGATGCATCGCCGACGTCGACGATGCATCGCTGGTGCATCGCCGATGCATCGCCGATTCATTGCCGATGCATCGGCGGTGCGGCGCGATCCTCCGACCCCATCTGCTTCGACCCCATCTAGGAGGCCTCTAGTAGCCACCGGCAGCTTCTTCCAGAAGGACAGAGGGCTTCTGATCAGCCCCATTCACCTTCCGGGACGGCCTGCCCCTTCTCTCGTTGATAGGTGTTTTGCCCTCGGTCCCTCTGAGAGAAGCTAGCTTCTCTTGGAAGGACCGAGGGTCTTCTGGTGAGCCCCATCCGCCTTCCGAAAAGGCCTGCCCTTTCTCTCACTGCGCCCCTGGGCTCGCCGACGATGCCAGGCCCCCTTCGCCCAGGTCGACGGCGGCGGAGACGATCATGACGGCGTCGGCGGCGACAATCACGACGACGACGATCACGACGACGACCACGACGACGAAGACGATCAAGCCGACAACCTGACGACGTCGACGACGGCGATCACGAGGATGACGACGATCACGACGGCGATCACGACGGCGATCACGACGTCGATCACGACGACCACGTCGACGACGCCGACCACGCCGCCGACGCCTCACGACGTCGGCGTTGGCGGCGGCGCCTGCGGCCGTGCCCCCCCCCCCCCCGGAGCCCCGCCGCCCGCCCCCCCCCCTTCGGAGGCAAAGGGGGGGGGGAGGGGGGCGACCCGAGATCCTGAGGGCGAGAGGGGGGGCGACCCTAAGGGGGGCGCCCTGAGACCCCCCATCGCGAGGGGGGGGGGGGGGGGGGGGGGGGGGGCGACCCGGAGATCCCGGCGTCCCCGCTTATCGGAGCCCCGCGCGGTCGCCTTCCGCTGTCGGGCCCCGGGGCCCGCGCAGATCTTTGCCAGACGTCGGGTCTCGGGGGGGAGGAGGGGGGAGGCGCGAGGAAGAGCCCCTTCCTCGCTTCTCTCCCCCTCCTCGCCCCTCCTCGCTCCCCCCCTCCGCGCCCGTCATCGCTCTCCCCCTCCTCGCCCTTCCTCGCTTCTCCCCCCCTCCCCAGTCCCTCCTCCGAAGTGGGGCTGGGGAGGGGAGGGGAGGGGAGGGGAGAGGGGAGGGGAGGAGCGAAGGGGGGAGGGGAAGAGGAAGTGCAGGAGGAGGAGGAGGAGGAGGGGCAGGCGGGCAGGCGGAGGAGGCTCGAGGAGCAGCAGGAGGAGGAGGAGAGGAGAAGGAGGAGCAGCGAGGACCGAGGAACGAGGAGCGAGGGGGGGGGCGAGGCGTGATGGGGAGCCAGGAGGAGCGCAGAGAGACCGCCCAGACGTGCGACGTCCTGCTTTTTCCAATGCACGGCCCCCAGAAGTCCCGAGCCCTGCCCCGAGACCGGCTTTTCATCCCGGGTCGTTTTGTTGACGCCCCCGGGGCCCGGCGAGGGCCCACGGACGCCGAACATGGCTCAACATTTTGCCGTCGTGATTTCTTGGCTTTTTTCTGCTCAACATTTTGCCGTCGTGATTTCTTGGCTTTTTTCTGCTGCGCCCTCGGCATGTCTGGGCAGGAGCCCCCGCCCGCCCCCCCGAGGACGACCTGGTCGGCCCGGGGCCGCCCGCCGCCGTCGCCCCCATCTGCCAGGACGCCCGGCCCCCGCTGGGCGCCGCAGAGCCGCGGCCGTCGCCCGCCCGCGGGCCGGCGGCCCGGAGATCCCGGCGTCGATTACCAGCCTGGAACACATCCCTGTCCCTATGCTGGGCATCTCCGCATCACGATGCCAATCTTAGGGATTCCCTCATTTTTTGAGGGCGAATCCCTAAGATTGTCATCGCCTTTTGGCGTGTCAATCTTACGGATAGGGATAAGTTCGGGGCTGGTCAGTCGATGTGGGCCCCAGAGATCCAGTGCAGTGACAAGAGTCGGGCCGGTCCCTCCACAGGGGGAATCACCGACCGCGGGCGACAATAGAATAGATACATCCCCCCTCCCTTTATCCCCTCTATTCTTTTACCCCCGACCACAGGGATCTATCTGTGGGGAAGGCGCGGAGGCCGAACTTTATAATCCACGGAAAAGTTGCGGCGATCGAAGTTGTTGTCATATCATGTTGTCACGGGCCTCGAGATCGCTCGAGTCAGGTTTCCGTCGTGCGCCTGGTTTCACCTCCTCCTCCATCATCATCGTCGTCATCATCATCATCATCATCATCATCATCATCATCATCATCATCATCATCATCATCATCATCATCATCATCATCATCATCGTTAACTTACCTTCCCCAGGAAAACCCTTTATTATCCCCGCGGGAACCGCGAACTTTATTATCCCAGGGGGTTATTATCGCCCGCGGTCGGTTATTCAAAGACAGTAAAGAAATAGTCAGCAGACGATTTGTTTACCATGATTGGAGTATTTTTCTATTTTCGCTCAAAATCCGCTTGTAGGGGGTCCCCAAACGTAGTGGTGACCACACCGTGCGGTAAGTCAGTGGGAATTCGGGGTCACCGCACGGTTTTCGTTCTCTGAGGATGTCTCGGGCGATTGGGGCATCCGAGGTCCCAGAACCGTGCGTTGACGGACCGTGCGGTGAGGTCTTGGGGGATTTCGAGGTCACTGCACGGTCTGTCACCGCACCTTTTGGGGGCTCCAAAGATCCAGCGTAGTGATAAAGTCAAGATGCAGGTCTTTCGCGTGGTTTGGCCTCCATAGAGGCCCTCGCAGGGCCCCAGGACCGTCAAAAACGCCTCAGGATATGAAGAGCCAGTTCCTGGGAAGGGGTTTAATTTTCTGTGGGTCACGTCATGAACAAAAAGCACGACGTCACGGGGGTCTGGAGACGTGGAGACGGGGGTCCGTGCAAACGGGGGTCACCAAGAGCGCCGGCTCTTGCGGGTTATTGCATGGCCAGGATTGCACTGACCCGGGCTAGCGTGCAGGATCGTGCAGGAACCTGCAGGGCCTCGCAAGGCCCGGCCGACCCACGTTTGCTCTGGCCTGGGCCAGAGCGTCCCCGAGGGTGCTCGTCATCGCACCGATTGGTCGCCGCGCGGGGGCAGCCCGCGGGCCCCAGCATGCAGTCCCAAGTCGTGCTCGCGCCGTGGACAAAAGGGCGCGACGGGCGGTCCTGGGCAGTTTCTGCCTCGGAGGGCCCCCGCTCCCTCAGCATCGAGGACACAAGAACCCCTCAACCCTGACAGCACCGTGAAGGCATGGCCTTACCGCGGTCCCAGTCGTTGCATTAGGGATCACAGGTCTGGGCGGTTTGCTTTGATACATCTGCAGGGAAGACCTTCTATCCCTTGTGTTTTCGTTGGCCTCCTAACTTAGGTCGCCCCCCAGAGGGTTGGGGTCCTTCTGTTGCCAGTCACCTGAGATCCCGGCGTCGCACTTTTGCACAGCGGGCATTTTGTTTACCCTGCGTCTGGCCCTGAGCCCCGCGGCCCTCGAGGCATGGGGCCGAAGGAGGGGTGGGGTCCAGGGCTCCCCTGTCGAGTTCACGTCGGATCTTAGGAGGCGACGCCGGCGGCGGCGCCGCCGGCGTCGGCGCCGCCGAGGAAGATCGAGCCGGACGAAAGGGGGGGATTGGGAAAGGGGGGGTTACGAAATTTGCTGCATGCAGCTGGTTTCGGCCTCACCGAGGGGCCCATTCCTCGATACATAGCCGCCTCCAGCGCCAGGAGGCGCCGGGAAAATCAGCTACTTGAGCTGATTCTCAAATCCCCCCTTTGCTATCCCCCCCTTTCGCCCGACGCGAGAAGAGGGAGGAGGAGGAGGAGGAAGAGGAGGAGGAGGAGGAGGACGAGGAGGAGGAGGAGGAGGAGGAGGAGGAAGGCGGCGGCGGAAAAACCGGCGGCTGCTGTGTGTTGCGGGCCCACGGTGATGCCACTCCTCTCGCCACGAGAGCCGAAGTAATTCGAAGAAGGACAATCTGGACAACACGAATTTTCGGATGCGAAGGAGAAATCGAAGAAGGAACCATGATGATGACGACTCGAAGACAAGGCTGCATGAGCAGAAACTGTGAAGCTTCGCAGTGATTTCTTGAGTCGGCGCTGGAACCCGCCTTGCGTCGCCTCCGGCGCCACCCCTGGCGCCCTCTGCGCGTTAGCGAGGGGGTCCAGCGCAGATCCAAGAAATTCGTGCGGACCGTCGACAATTTTCAGGAGGGGAAAAAATCACACAGACACAATGAATCGTCGATTCCCAAGAAAATATACGAATATCTGGGAAGTGGGGAAGACAGAAACCCAGAAAATATGTGAACATATGGGGAATCCTTTGCTTTGTGTGTATTTCTTCGTGTGTTTGTGGGCCCCTTAAAATTTATGTTTACGCAGATGTTTCTTCTAAGTGAGGCCGCTCGTGTCCCCCACCCACGGGTGTCACCGTGGCCTTGGGGGGCTGTCAGTCGGCTTGGGGAGACCAGTCTTGTTTCGTCCTGGCTGTCGTCGGGGACGCCCAGCTGACCCAATCCTGCCGGCGTCGACGCCGCCGAGGAGCAGGGAGCAGGAGGAGGTGGAGGAAGAAGAAGAAGGAGCCGGCGGAAAAAAAAGTTGGCTGCTCGTAGCAGCTGCTCGCGCGCAGGCGGTGGTTGCGTTAGCGGCGGCGCGGGTGGAGAGTGAGGGTCGCGCCAGCGTTGCCGAGAGAGAGAGAGAGAGAGAGTGAGACGAAGAGTTGGTTCATGCATACGCCGACTGTCGTCCTTTTTTCTGCTCTCCGTCTTCAGGAAGACGGGGGGTGATCGAGCAAGATGACATCAGGGGAGGACCGCGGTTCGATGATGGATGGCGAGACTCGATGAGGAGGAGGAGGAGGAGGAGGAGGAGGGGGAGGGGGAGGGGAGGAGGAGGAGGAGGAGCGAGGAGGAGGAGGAGGAGGAGGAGGAGGGGGAGGGGGGGGAGGAGGAGGAGGAGGAGAAGGCGGAGGAGGAGGAGGAGAGGAGGAGGAGAAGGAGGAGGAGGAGGAAGAGGAGGGAGGAGGGAGAAGGGAGGAGGGAGGAGGGAGGAGGGAGGAGGGAGGAGGGAGGAGGGAGGAGGGGGGAGGGGGGAGGGACAAGCTAGGTGCGCTCGCGTCATATCTGACATCCTACCCCTCCCTCCCATCCCTTACCATGGCGTAGATCCCCTCTCTACTCGCACAGTCGGATGTCGAGCAGGGCAATGATCCCGAAAGGGTACGCGATGCATTGTAGAGCACCGCAAAGCGTAGTATGTCACAGCATGGCGTGGCGTGGCGTAGTGAAGAATTGCATCACAAAGCTTTGCAACGCAAAACATGGCATCGCACAGCGGCCCCGAACATAACATTGCATAACATGGCGTTGAAGATCAAACCGTAGCATGGCATAGCACGACGTGGCACTTAAGCACTGCATATCACAGCTTCAGCTGAAGGCATGGCATCGCGCAGCGGAACGCAACCTAGCATTGCATTGCATGCCGCGGCATGGCACGGGAAATGACGCCAGCGCTGCAGCGGGAGCACGATCCGGAACGAGCGGAAGCGCGGAAATGAGGCCAGCGCTGCAGCGGGAGCACGATTCGGAACGAGCGGAAACACGGAAATGAGGCCAGCGCTGCAGCGGGAGCACGATTCGGAACGAGCGGGGCCCGAAAATGAGGCCGGTGCCTCAGCGAGAGCAGCATTTTGACAAAAAAACCGCAGGCGAAAACCCGTTTCCCGGGAATCTTGTGTGTAAAAAACAGTACGCGGGGGGGGGTCGGCCATCTTCGGGACGCCATCAGGGGAAGTGGGAGAGTATTTTCATATTGTGTAATTGTGGAGGAGGAGGGGGAGGAGGAGGGGGAGGAGGAGGGGGCGGAGGAGGAGGAGGAGGAGGAGGAGGAGGAGGAGGCAGTGAGGGTTGCCGATGCTGGGCGGCGCGGCCACGGCAGGGGGGGGCGCGGGCCCTCGCAGAGGGCGCAGAGGGCCTCCGGCCGTCCGAGTAGCTCTCTGGGCCGTCTCCGAGGCCAAAGGCGGTCGGGCCTGTCCCTCTGCAGGATGAATATTCCCAGGTAGTCAAAAGACAGTCCGGGGACCACTTCTTCACTATGTTTGGCCATTCTGCGGTATTTCTTGACTATTTTAAATTTTTCGTAGAAAGCCCGCCTGTAGGGCGACACGCCCGACCTAACGCAAGACGCGAGAACTTCTGAGAAGCCCCCCCGCCTTGCCCCGCAGCGCGCAGCCGAGAGGAGCAGAGTGTGTATGCGTATGCCGACGTTCTGGATCGCAGAGGATCGAGGGTCGATGACGGAGGTTCGGGGAGGAGGAGGGAGGGAAGGAGGGGTGCCCATGCCAACCGCATCTGTCAACCCTGGAGGATACTGGTGATGATGGTGGTGATGGTGGTGATGTTGACGATGATGGTGAACGGGTATGGGGATGGTGGAGATGATGAGGAAGATGATTGAGGATGGTCATGGTATTGGCGATCAGGAGGGTGCTTGCAATTTCGATGGTGATGAGGGCGATGATGTGGGTGATGGTGATGAGGAGCAATGATGTTGTTGCTGAGCCAGGAGGTAAACACACAGACACCACATAATAATCGAATCCCCTGCAAACATGAAGTAGGGGAAGCACCGGGGGATGATGAACACCGAGAACACATACAACAATATGGGTGGTCCTGGGGTTCCTGTCTTTTCATGATTATGATGATGCTGGTGACGCTGATAATGACGATGATGATGACGATAATGGTGGTGATGATGATGATGCTGATGCTGATGATGATGATGATGATGATGAGTGATGGTGATTATGCTGATGGTGATAATGTTGCTGCTGATCTGGTGATGATGACGGCGGTGATATGCTGATAGTGAAGATTTTGATGATGATTACGACTACGATGATGATGATGATGATGATGATGATGATGATGATGATGATGATGATGATGATGATGATGATAACGATGATGATAACGATGATGTTGATATGCATTCGATGACGATGATGACGCGACGATGATGACGATGACGATGATTGTGACGATAATGGTGGTGATGATGCTGATGATGCTGATGATGACGCCGATGCTGATGACGATGATGATGATGGTGATGATGATGCTGATGCTCATTATGATGATGAAGATGATGATGCTGATGATGATGCCGATGCTGATGACGATCATGATGGTCATGATGGCGAGGATTCTGATGATGATGACGACGATGCTGATGACGATTCTGATGGTGATGATGGTGAGGATGCTGATGATGATGCTGATGATGATGATGATGGTGGTGATGATGATTATTATGATGATGATTATGAGGATGACGATGATAATTATTATGATGATGATGATGATGACGACGATGATGATGATGATGATGATGATGATGATGATGATGATGATGATGATGATGATGATGATGATGATGATGATGATGATGATGATGATTGTGATGCTGCTGTTGCTGCTGCTGCTGCTGATGATGATGATGATGATGATGATGCTGATGATGATGCTGATGATGATGATGATGATGATGATGATGATGATGATGATGATGATGCTGACGATGCCGAGCGTAATTGTCTCTGAAGGAAAGGTGGGCGCGCGCTGCCCAGGGCGTGGCGTCGCTGGGCGGGAGCAGGCGGGCGCCCGCCCGCCGCGCGGGGGGGAGCGGGGCGGCCGGCCAGGGACGGAAGGGGAGGACCCCCTCCCTTTCGCCCCCCGCCCTTTCCTCCTGTCCTCCATCCTCCCCTCCCCTCCCCTCTTTTTTCCCCTCCCCCTCCCCTCTTTTCCCCTGTGGTGTTGGGTCTTCGTTTTGAAGAGACAGCGCCCCGCGTTCACCCCTCCTCCTTCCTCCTCCTCCCCCTTCTCCCTCCTCTCTGCGTTTCACCAACCTGGTACAGCGTTTCGTGGCCCCACAGGGTGCTCCGCCGAAGGCCCCCGTGGCAGGGTCCGCATGCAGTTCCACCTCCATTTCGGCGCACCGCTCACACGTTTCGTGGCCCCCATAGGGTGCTCCGCCGAAGGCCCCAGTGGCAGGGTCCGCATGCAGTTCCACCTCCATTTCGGCGCACACCTCGGACGTTTCGTGGCCCCATAGGGTGCTCCGCCGAAGGCCCCCTGTGGCAGGGTCCGCATGCAGTTCCACCTCCTTTTCGGCGCACCTCTCATTCGTTTCGTGGCCCCATAGGGTGCTTCACCGAAGGCCCCCTGTGGCAGGGTCCGCATGCAGTTCCACCTCCATTTCGGCGCACCCCTCACATGTTTCGTGGCCCTATATGGTGCTTCACCGAAGGCCCCCTGTGGCAGGGTGCGCATGCAGTTCCACCCCCATTTCGGCACACCCCTCACACGTTTCGCGGCCCCATGGGGTGCTCCACTGGAGACCCCAGTGGCAGGGTCCGCATGCAGTTCCATTTCCACTTCGGCGCGCCTCTCACACGTTTCGTGGCCCCACATGGTGTTCCGCCGAAAGTCCCAGTGGCAGGGTCCGCATGCAGTTCCACCCCCATTTCGGCGCACCTCTCACACGTTTCGTGGCCCTATAGGGTGCTCCGCCGGAGGCCCCAGTGGCAGGGTCCGCATGCAGTTCCACCTCCATTTCGGCGCACCCCTCACACGTTTCGTGGCCCCCATAGGGTGCTCCACCCAGGCCCCAGTGGCAGGGTCCGCATGCAGTTCCACATCCATTTCGGCGCACCCCTGACACGTTTCGTGGTCCCATAGGGTGCTCCGCCGAAGGCCCCAGTAGCAGGGTCCGCATGCAGTTCTACCCCCATTTCGGCGCACCCGTCACACGTTTCGTGGCCCTATAGGGTGCTCCGCCGAAGGCCCCAGTGGCAGGCTCCGCATGCAGTTCCACCTCCATTTCGGCGCACCTCTCACACGTTTCGTGGCCCCATAGAGTGCTCCGCCGAAGGCCCCAGTGGCAGGGTCCGCATACAGTTCCACCCCCATTTCGACGCAACCCTCGGACGTTTCGTGGCCCCATAGGGTGCTCCACACAACGGCCCCAGTGGCAAGGGTCCGCATGCAGCCTCCAATCATTTCGGCCGCACCCACACGTTCGGGCCCCTATAGGGTGCCTCCGCCGCAGGCCCCAGTTGGCAGGGGTCCGCATGCAGTGTCACCCCCATTTCGGCGCACCTCTCACACGTTTCGTGGCCCTGTAGGGTGCTCCGCCGAAGGCCCCAGTTGCAAGGTCCGCATGCAGTTCAACCCCCTTTTCGGCGCACCGCTCACACGTTTCGTGGCCCCCATAGGGTGCTCCACCCAGGCCCCAGTGGTAGGGTCCGCATGCAGTTACACACCCATTTCAGCACACCCCTCACACGTTTCGTGGTCCCATATGGTGCTCCGCCGAAGGCCCCAGTAGCAGGGTCCGCATGCAGTTCCACGCCCATTTCGGCGCACCCCTCACATGCTTCGTGGCCCTATAGGGTGCTTCACCGAATGCCCCCTGTGGCAGGGTCCGCATGCAGTTCCACCTCCATTTCGGCGCACCCCTCACACGTTTCGTGGCCCTATATGGTGCTTCACCGAAGGTCCCCTGTGGCAGGGTCCGCATGCAGTTCCACCCCCATTTCGGCACACCCCTCACACGTTTCGCGGCCCCATAGGGTGCTCCACCCAAGGCCCCAGTGGCAGGGTCCGCATGCAGCTCCACTTCCATTTCGCCGCACCTCTCACACGTTTCGTGGCCCCACAGGGTGCTCCGCCGAAAGCCCCAGTGGCAGGGTCAGCATGCAGTTCCACTTCCATTGCGGCGCACCTCTCACACGTTTCGTGTCCCTATAGCTTGCTCCGCCGAAGCCCCAGTGACAGGGTCCGCATGCAGTGCCACCTCCTTTTCGGCGCACCCCTCACACGTTTCGTGGCCCCATAGGGTGCTCCGCCGAAGGCCCCCTGTGGCAGGGTCCGCATGCAGTTCCACCCCCATTTCGGCGCACCCCTCACATGTTTCGTGGCCCTATAGGGTGCTTCACCGAAGGCCCCCTGTGGCAGGGTCCGCATGCAGTTCCACCTCCATTTCGGCGCACCCCTCACATGTTTCGTGGCCCTATATGGTGCTTCACCGAAGGTCCCCTGTGGCAGGGTCCGCATGCAGTTCCACCCCCCATTTCGGCGCACCCCTTGCACGTTCGGCGGCCCCATAGGGTGCTCCACCGTCGACTCTGGTGGCAGCGTCCGCATGGCGTACCCGTGCCAGTTTTGGCACACCCGTCACACGCGTCGTGACCCCAGAGAGGATCACCGAGGACGATACCCACAACTGCGTCACTCACAACTGCACATGGTTGGGTCCCTCGCCAGGATAGTAGTTTTTTGTTTTTTTTCTGTTCCTTCTCCTCCTCCTATCACTCCTCCTCCTCCCCTTCTCCCCTCCTCCCCTCCTCCTCCTCCTCCCCCTCCCCCCCTTTCTCCCCTCCTCTCTCCTTCCCTCCTCCCTCCTCCCCTCCTCCCTCCTCCTGAATCCTCCTCGCCGTCCTTTCCTCCTCCATCTCTCGGCGGCCAGCCCGGGGGGGAAGTGAGAGGGGGCGGGCTTTCTCAGATGGCTCGGAAGCCCCCCGGCCTTCGGAGAAGTTTTCTAAGCCTTCCCAGAATGGTGTTCTGGCACAGTTCAGGATGTTCAAACGGTTGTTTTCCAACGGGGCGTTTCTTCCAGTGAGAACGAATGCGTGTAGGGGCCTACGAGGAGGGAGCTTGGAGAGAGGGTTTATTGCGATATCATTGATGAGTCTTGGGTTTACACTGGTCCATCCTCCTCCTCGATCCTCCCCGCTGTTCTCCCCTCCTCCTCCATCTATCTCCTCCTCCGTCCTCACCCTCTGCCTCCATATTCCCTGCTCCTCCATGTGCCCTCCTCCTCCTCCTCCTCCTCCTCCTCCTCCTCCTCCTCCACCTCTTCGTCTTGGGAACAGCTCCTCCTCGTCGGACCCCCAGACGTGTGGGTAGAGCGGGCCTGGCGTTCGGCCTGAGAATTCCTCACCCTATATGATCCTGGACTTGAAAGTTGCAACAGTTTCACGGGTGGAGGGCGCTTGGTTTTCAAACTGAAGTTCTCGCTTTAGCCGCGCGCATTCGTTTTTGACTACGTTACAGCAGTTTCACTAATGAAGGAGGTGCGTTTTTAAAGTGCGGCGTTCGCCTTCGCGCCGCGCACATTCTTATTAAAAGGTAGCGACAGCTTCAAGGACGGAGGACGATTCTTCCTCAAAACGTGGTTTGTCGCCTTTGCGCCGCGCGCAATCGCTCGAACGCGTTTCTCTATTGCTTGGGGCACAATGTTTATCTCTCTTTGCCCCTCACCCCCTCACCCTATAACGTAACGCAGTGCGCTCCGGGCACTGCCGCCGTGCGCATCCGGATCTCCATCGGCGTCCACATAGAAGTCCGAATATGAGCCTGGTCCGCATTGGGAACCTCATGGGGACCAGGAAGTGGAAGTGAAGGTGGAGGTGGCGGAGGAGGGAGGAGGGAAGAACGCTGCATTCTATTATCAGCACTTCTCTTGCGTGGCGTTCAGCTGTCCGCAGCAGATCCTGTGCAAACCGGCACTGTGGTGCACGTAAGCATTGTGGTGTACACAGGCGTTGCGTCGCACATGGCTGTTGCGGTTTACGCAGGCACTATAGTGTACACGTGCGTTGTGGTGCACGCGAGCATTGTGGTGTACACAGGCGCTGTGGTGTGCACAGGCGCAGCGGCGCACGCAAGCATTGTGGTGTACACAGGCGCTGTGTTGCACATGGTTGCTGCGGTGTTACACATTCGCTGTGGTGTACACCGGCACTGTGGTACACGCAAGCACTGTGGTGTACACAGGCGTTGCGTCGCACACGGCTGTTGCGGTGTTCGCAGGCACTGTGGTGTACACGCGCGCTGTGGTGCACGCGAGCATTGTGGTGTACACAGGCGCTGTGGGCAGGTCGCCACCTACATGCTACTCGCGTCTTCGTCGTCGCTCGTCGCTCATCGCTTATCGTCGTGCGCGTAGGCGCGGCTGTGGTGCCAGAGCCGCACGGCGGGGGCGGGGGGCGTTACATTATTACCCCCCCCGCCCCCCAATAACGCCCATTATCGCCAAGGATAAAGAAACGCGCTCTTCTTAACATGTGGCAGCGGCTTCAGCGGTGGAGGAGGCCTGATTGCAAGGTGGGGCTCTCGCACTCGCGCTTGGCACACCTGCGCCGCAAACATGCACAAGCTGCCAGGTGGAGGGGGATCTGGGCTCTCGCCGTAGCGCCGCTCCGAGTGCTTGTGAAGCGCACGCAGCAGCCTCAAGCAGGGCGGTTCCCTTTCGAGGCGGGGCTCTCGCCCTCGCGCCGAGCACATTCGCGTCAAGAGGTCGCGAACGCTCCAAGGATGGAGGCAGGGTTAAGTCGGGCCTGTCCCTCTACAGGGGGAATATTCAAACATAGTTTGTTTTTTTTAGTAGTGTGGGGACGATTTTTCTAGCATGTTTTGACTATGTTGGTGTATTTTGGGGGTGTTTTTTATTTTTCGTCGAAAATCCCCCTTGTAGGAGGACAGGCCCGACTTGAAGGCAGGGCCGTGTTTTTTCCATAGAATTCTCATTTTCGTGCTGCGCGCGTGCCTCTTACGCGCTTGCGGCAGCTTCAAGGATTGAGGGTCGCTCCTCTCCAAAAGCGGGGCTCTCGCCTCAGCGCCGCGCTTTTTTGGGTATCTGCGCCCGTTGCAGGGTATGGAGCGCCGGTCGTCATCAACATGGGGCTCTCGCCTTATTGCCCTGCATGCTCGATTCAACAGCTTGCAGCATTTGGAAGGATGGAGGACGGCTATTTTTCAAAATGGGGCTCTTGTCTATGGTTTCCTCACTGATTGATAAATCAGGGAGGGAAAAATACAGACACAATTCATTGTCGATCCCCAGGAAAATATAGGAAAAGATGGAAAGTGAGGGGGGGAAGACGACCACCCAGAATATGGAAT
>CAUYUJ010012324.1:0-17377 GCA_963575745.1 Prorocentrum cordatum | reverse complement strand
TTGGACACGTCCTGGGACGTTATGATGATAAATCATTGCGCCTCTTTCTCACACCCCCCGTCATTCTGATGGAGCGAATGCCGTTCACATATAATGGGGTCTCGCCTGAATGGCAGGCCCACTGGGGTCTGCGTTTCCCGCAGTGGACAGGACTGCTCGTACGGAGTACTGAAGAGGGGACTCTGGGACAGGAGGTCGTGCTGCATCATCGTTCTACATCGCAGCGTGTGTCTGATGTTGCCGTCTTCTCTCTCTCTCTCTCTCTCTCTCCCTCCTCCCGGTTGTTCGCCCTCCTCTTATCATCCCTGATGGCTCACCCTCCGCCCCCTCCCCACATCCTCTTCTCCGAGCTCCGCGGCATCATGCCCATCTCCACCTTTCCCTCTCTCACATCCTCACCCCTTGCCCATGGCACGCTCCTCGTTCTTCTTCCCATGCTTCCCCTGTGCTCCTCTCCCCTCCCCATCCGATGCTCCTCGTCCTTCTCCTCCTCACCACCTCCCCATCCCGTGCTCCGTTCCCTCCCTGCTCCCTCCTGCTCCTTCCCACCCCGGTGCCCCCCTGTCGCCCGGCAGCCCCTCCCCGATCGTCTTCCCCCGCCTGTCCTCCCCTCCCTGCCCTTCCCCTCCCTCTCGACTCTCCACCCTCCCCTCCCCCTGCTTCCCGTCCTCCCCCTCCGCCTTCTCCCGCTCCTCTTCTTCACCCTCCCCCCTGCCGCCCGAGGGAGGGAGGGAGGAGGAGAGGGAGGAGGAGGCGAGAGGAGGTGGAAGAAGGAGGCGAGGACTGTGGGAGGAGGAGGAGGAGGAGAAGGATGAGGGCAGCAGGACGGGGAGGGAAAGTGCGCAAGCATAATGAGATGGAGAAAGGGCCAGGGACGAGGACGAGGCCGAGTTTCGCCACCACCCTGCTAAAGTGCCTCCTTCTCGACCCGCTTGACCATGTGGTTTCGAAGTTCCCTTCGGTTCGGATTTACAATGTTGTTGATGATATTACGTGTGGTTCTACAGGTAAGGCTAGGGCGGTGGCGAGAACGGCGGCCGATGCTACTTTTACGCTGTGCAGCAACCTGGAGAAACTTGGATTCCTCATCTCTCCCACGAAAGACGGCGACTTCTCGGGACATTGAGGTTCGGGTGAAAACACGACTTTTGCGTTGGAAATTCCAGGTGGTCAAGTCAGCTCGCAACCTAGGGGTTGACTACACTGCTGGTCGGCGCCGAACTCCAGTCCAGGGATCGAGATGGGAGAGTTTGGGGCCCCGACTTCGCCGATTTAGGGGCCTCCGCTCGGGCTACACTGGATTGTGCAAGGTCGTGAAGACAGGTGGATTGCCAGCAGCTTTTTACGGCACAGCGGTCATAGGCATGAACACTTCCACGGTCATGAAGCTGCGCTCGATCATAGGTCAGGCATCGTTCGGCAAAGGAAGGGGCCGTTCCAGGACTCTGCAGTTTTTGTTGGGCCCGACCAAGGGCTTGGACCCTGTGTTCCAGGCCAACCTCCTGCCACTCAAGATGTGGCAACAGGCAGTGAAACAGAAATGGGTCCCCGAGCATATCATGAAGGCCTGCGTGCAGGCCTACCCCAAGGCAGCCTCCAGGACTTGGGACAACAGTACACACATGAGGCTTCTGGAGCATGTTGGGGTCCCTGACCCCGAAGATCCTGAGCGTGTGGTTCCTCCCCTCCTGGGGCCCATCATGGATACCCTCAGAGGCCTCAGGAAGCGGGGAGAAACTCAGCCGCCGCCTTTTTGTGTAATGTAGTCGCAGGAGGTCATCCCACTCAGGATGTTTTATTCCAGGACAGGCGAGCCATCACGCCGCTGTGCAGGGTATGCGGCATGTATAACGGCACGCCTCAGCATCGTCTATTCCAGTGTGATGGTTTCTTTATGTTTAGGCGGGACTTAGACCTGCCGCAGTGCGTGGACAGAGGCTTGCAGCTGGGCGCCTACGGTTTCTTGTCGACGAGAGCGCTATGTGCAGACCCAGGGTACGAGTGGCCCAAGGTGTCCACGGCCGAGACCTGGCGGTGGGATAAAGTGCCAGAAGCAGGTTTCCTAGGCAGCAGGATATGCATCGACGGCTCAGGTTTCGACACGACTTCCCTGTACGCTGCGCGTGCAGGTTGGGCAGTGGTAGCCATGGATCAGAGCAGTCGTTGCGAGGGCAGTGCGTTTGGACCCCTTCCTCATCCCGTCCAGGAATCAGGAGCAGGTGAACTGTATGCGTTGCTGATGGCCCTCAAGCTCATTGGGCCCTCGCAGTGCACCCAGATCTACACTGATTGCCAGGCCGTTTTGGACGTGTGGGCCCGCGGGCCCGAGTCGGACATGTCTGAGGTTGCGTTCTCGGAGGTCTGGGAGCTCGTATGGGATCGTGTTCTAGATATAGGTCTAGGAATGATCTGCCTGCGCAAAATTAAGAGTCACATTTCCTGGAGCAGGTGTCTAGAGACCTCTGAGGCCCCCCACTGGGCCTGGGTCGGCAACGGCATTGCTGACGGTCTTGCGAAGCGCGGAGCCCTGGAGCACCCTTGCAATCCTCGCCTCCGCGCCCTCCAGAAACAGAGAAGTTCGGAGGTAGCAGACTTCAGTAAGTTCATTGCGTGTTTTGGGGAGATGCTCAGTAAGCAGAATTTCCCCGATGTCCAGAAATGTAAGGCCCCCCCCCGCCCCAAGCATGACCCTTTAGTTTTGGTCTGTGATTTCAAGGGGCATGCTGTCCACAGGACGGGCACGAAGGGGAAGGGGGCCTACCCCTGCGTGAACTGTGGAGCCGCGGGGTTTTCAGAGGCGTCAGTGCGTGCACTGCCGTGCTCGGGCCTCCCCAGGCTTGCCAGGCTCGCCCACTCCAGCCATAAGCTCTGGATTAGCGGCGGGCGTGTTGTTTGGTGTAATTCGTGCGCTGCTTTTGGATCTGTCAAGCTGCGCCTATTGGGAGGTCCGTGCCCTGGCGCGCCTCCCAACAAGCCAGCGGAGAAGACCCTAAAGCAGCTGAAGGAGGGGAAGGATCCGTCCACCAAATCCTTCGTGGGTCGGCCTGTACCCCTCCATCGGTCGGGGCCCTAGCGGTGCGGTCGCGCGCCTGCTGGCCCTGGCCTCGTTTTCGCGTCGCTCGCCGTCGCCCGCCGCCCAGTTGTCTCGCCTGCAGGAGCTTGGCTGCGCAAGGATCGACAGGATCCTCCCCGGGCGTGACGAGGGCATCGGCACACCGCCGCGAACTTGTCTGCAGCGCCGAGGCTTTGGGGATCTCCCCCTTCGGGCACGTGCCCGAAGATCCCCGGGTGCTGGCGCAGGTGCTCCGCTCGCCCTCGCATCGCCCTGGCGGGGTGCGGGTTTCCCGCCACCCCCGCCGATCCCAGACCTCTGGCCTGGGGCCCCGGGGCGCGCCGAGCTCCTGCCCCGGGGCAATACAGCCCAGGCCTCCCCACGCGGGGTCGGAGCAGCATCGCTCTCGCGTCGGCTAGCGTCAATTCGAGTCGAGCAGCGTCGGCCAGTATCGATTCTCAAGGGCCAGCAAGATCGGCACGGAAGGCTCCCATGAGTTGCCACCGAAGATGGGGTCGGAGGATCACGCCGCATCGCCGATGCAGCGGTGCGGCTCGATGTGGATCTCAGTTTTTCCACCCCGACGTCGTCGATGTGTCGCCGACATCGCCGATGCATCGGCGATGCAGCACGATCCCCCGACCCCATTTACGCCGATCCCATCTAAGAAACCTCAAGGTAACAAGTGCGTTCCTAAAATTTTGACCATCCCAGTCGACGTGTCATCCCCCTGCCCCCCGTAGAATCCTACATATTGGGGCCTTGCTGCGGCTGGGTTTGTTTCGGCGCACGACCATATTGTTTTAGTTAACAAACATTCAGCATCCAGTAAAAACGGACGCCGCGCTGTTTGCTCATACGGATAAAAACTTGCTCCACCGCTGGGGGGTAATTCATTCCGTTTGCCGTTGGTGCAGAATCATGCGCTCCATTTGTTCCGAAGTTCACCCGCGTCGTTTTCCACGAAGGCGAGCGGTTTCTGCGCTCAGGGACACTTCGTGTCGTCGCAACATCGCTTGAGTATGCGCCTACCCAGCGCACTTCGATTCACGTGCGTACCGTGGCAGAATGGTCACAAAGGTTAGGAACAGTGCAGCGTGTCCTTTCTGAGCCGCGTCTCCACGTTCCTCTGGGGGCCAGCGACGCCGAAAAATCAACAAACACCCGAAAGATCGGAAATCCGAAAATCTGATCCGGCAGAGCTGTATTTCTTGTTACTGCGCAAACCAAGGTTTTGCGCGCGGGCCCGCCTATTGCGGGCTGGTCTTCGCGCGGCTCTTGGCTTGGCTGGTGCATTTCCAGGGCGCTACCAATTCGCTGGGATTGCGATCGCACCTGGGAGCGAACAAAAAGGAACCATTACCAAGACTAGCGTGGACCCGTCGTACCGATCTTGGTCACCGTCAATCTTGGTCAGCGTCAACTCGTAGATAACCCTCGCGAGCCGACGATGGCCGGCAAGGACACTGAACAAGATCGACGTCGACAAGATCCCGCTACAGCTTGGTCATGTTCAGTGTGTCTCTTTCCTCGGATGACAAACAACACGTTTTCGGCGTGGGGGTCCCCACATGTGCACCTCATTTCCTGGGACGTCTGGCTGTGAGTATCTGGCCGTGAGCGTCTGGGTGCGAGAGCGAATCCGAGTGGACGACAGGTACGGCGACGACGGCGGCTGCGGCTACGATAAGGGACGGCGACGACGACAAATCACAGACAGACAGGCGGTGAGCAGGTCCCTCCCCTCTCTTCCATCTCACTGCCCATCGAACCTCCTCACTTCTCTGCCTCCCCGCTCCCCCTTCCTGCGGCATCCTTCCCGTTCGTCCTCCCTCCTCCATCTTGTCGGCCGTCGTTCCCCCTACATCGAAGTGACATTGGGGCCTTGCATAGACAAGAGTCGGAGGTGCAAAACCGAGCGCCTCGGTTGATACATCCTCACGGTCTGGCCGCCTGCGGTACTGAAGCAGGCGCCTCGCTCTGGAGACATCCTCGCTATAAGTTTTGAACTCACCGGCTTCCAAGCCACCAAACAGGCAAACCGCTTGAGACATCACACTCTGGGCTCGAACGGGCACATGTCCTACCCCCTGGGGGCTTCTCCTTGCGATGTTGAAACACGCGCCTCGCTCACGACATCCTCACACATCATTTTGAACACCCCCAAGTCCAAGCCACCGAACGGGCAAACCGCTTGAGATATCCCCACAATCTGGGTGCGAACGGGCAAATGTCATGCCCCTTGGCGGCTCCCCCCTCAGGGTGCTGCAACCAGCGCTTTGCCCGAGGCATCCTCTGGCGTGCTGAGACCAGCTCGCTCGAGACATCCTCACAGGTTGAATGTGAGGCGAGCCTGAGTGTGAGTGGTCTGCGTGGGTAAGTCTGAGTGTGAAGGGTCTGAGTGTGAGCGACTCTGAGTGTGTATGAGTGTGAATGTGAGAAGTGAGTCTGAGTGTGGGTGTAATTGAGTGTGAGTGCATCTGGGTATGAGTGTGTTGGGTTATCAGTGTCTCTAAATAGGAGTGAGCCTGAGTGTTGAGTCTGAGTGTGAGTTAGTGTGAGTCTGATTGTGATTGAACCTGGGTGTGAGCGAGTCTGGGTCCGAATGAGCCTGAGAGTGAGTGAGATTGAGTATGAGTGATGTGAGTATGAGTGAGTATGGGTGTCAGTGATCTGAGTGTGCTGAGAGGGAGGAGTGGGCAGGATTGATACCGGAAGGGGAGGCATTCATTCCATAACAAGAAACCCATACTTAGGATAAGGGGGAACAACAACCGTGGACTTACAACTAACAAGCTGAGCGCGAACGGGCAAATGTCCCAACCCTTGGCGGCTCCCTCTTAGGGTGCTCAAATGCCACGCCTGTTACATCGTCTGGAGCATTGGGCCTCTCCAGATCAGAAATGCCAGCGGGTCGAGACATCCCCACCATGTGGGCGCGAACGGGCACGTGTCCTGCCCCCTGGCGGCTCCCCATTGGAGTGTTTCATTATTGCTTGGGCCATAGCGCGCGTCATGGGCACTGCCGCCGTGCGCATAGAGATCCGTATAGGAACTCGAATAGGGATCCGCACAGGCATTCGCACAGGGATCCGCACAGGGATCCGCATGGCTGCTGTCATAGAGAGATCCATCGGGATCCGCAGAACGATCCGCATTGGGATTCTCAGGGATCCTTAACGAGATTCGCATGGGGCTCCGCATAGGGATTCCCATAGGTATCCCCAGAGGCATCCGCGTAGGGATCCGCATAGGGATCCGCATGGCAATTCGCATAGGCATCCACATAATTAGGGGTCCGCATAGGGATCCGCATAGGCATCCGCATAGGGATCCGCATAGGGATGTGCATAGGGATCCCCATACCTAGAGGCGTCCTCGGGGATCCGCAAAGAAGTCCGCATAGGGGCGGTAGTCGGGGGCAAGTTGCGGTGCTCTGAGGCACTTGTGGCGTTGGTAGGAGAGAAAGAGCATTAGGAGGAGAAGAACGACGGCGACGACGAGGATGGAGGAGGGAGGTAAGAAGCATACTTCTTATACGTCACGTGGAGGCAACGACGCCTTCGAAGGCATGTGCTCGCCACAACTCCTCGTCGCTCTTCATTGTCGGTCGTCGATCTCGTCCTCGTCCTCGTCGTCGTCCTCGTCCTCGTCGCTCGTCGTCGTCGTCGTCGCTCTTCGTTGTCGGTCGTCGTCCTCGGCGTTGGCGTCCTCGTCGCTCATCGCTCCTCGTCGTCGTCATCATCTTCGTCGTCGTCGTTGTCGTCGGTCGTCATCGCTCGCGGTCGCTCGTCGTTGTCAAACGCCTTCGAAAGCTTTCGAGGGCCCCTGGATGCCTTCGCATGACCTCGGGAGGCTTCCAGAGGCTCCAGGAGGCCCTCGGAGGCCTCGTGAAACCTCCGGAGACCTCCGGAGGCACCGCTCGCGGTCGTCGCCGGTCGTCGTCGTCGTCCTCGTCGTACTCCTCGTGGTCGTCGTCGCCGTCGTCGTTGTCGTCGCTCCTCGTCGTCGTCCTCGCTCCTCGTCGTCTTCGTCCTCGTCGCTTGTCGTCGTCGTCGCTCATCGTCTTTGTCGTCATGGTCGCTCGTCGTCGTCGTCGTGGTCGTCGTCGTCGTCGTCATCGTCGCTCGTCGCTCGTTGCTCGTCGTCGTCGCCGTGGTCGTCGTCGTCGTCCTCGTCGCTCGTCGTCGTCGTCGTGCGCGCGGACGCCGTGAATAAAGATGCCACGCCTGCTACATCGCGATGAGCACGAGGCTCTGAGACGAGAGAAGTCTGATCAACCGAACAGGCAAAGAGCCTGAGACATCCCCACAATCTCGGGGCGAATGGGCAAATTACCTACTCCCTGGCGGCTCCTCCCTGGAGTGATCAAAAGCCACCCCTGATAGAACGCGTTAAGCACGGGGCTCTGAAAAGAGAGAGTTTTCTTCAACCAAACAGGCAAATTGCTTGAAACTTCTCCACAATCCGGGCGCGAACGAACAAAGGTTCTCTTTTTTGGCGGCGCCGTCCATGGGGTCCCCAAATGCCACGTCGGGTGAGTCTGAGTGTGTGAATGTGTGTGTGTGTTTGAGCGTCAGTGAGTCTGAGTACGAGTGCATCTAAGTGTGAGTGAGTCCTGAGTGTGAGTGCGTCTGGGCATGTAAGATCTGAGCACTAGTGAGTCTAGGCACGAATTACCTGCGTGTGATGAGAGGGAGGAGGCGGGACGTGCGAAAGTGGAGTAGGTTCGTCCGGCGATGGCGCGCCTGCGACGCTGGCGAAGGCGTTCAAGCTTGAACTCCGCACGACAAAAAGACGCGGAGGCACTGAGGGGGCACAGCAACGCCACATGATCCGACGGAATTCAACCTGATTATCCGGGGCACAGCAATGCCACATGATCGGGGCCGCGATTGGTTCAAGGTTGAACGATCGACGCGGTGTGAGCAACCTTTGCGCACGCCGACGCCGCGCGAACCTACCGCCTGGGGAATAAACGCTCCGGGGGCTTTGGGCTCCCCGCGAAGAGGACGACGAGGACGCGTGGTGGGGCGGCGGCGCCGCTGGCGCACCCGCCGCCAAGACGGCTCCGAGGTCCCCAACCCCGCTGGCGCAGAAGGCGCCGCTCCGGGGCGGCGGGCCAGGGGGCCAGGGGGGCAACATTCGGGGTGCGAGGGAGGAGAAGGATCGACGAGGGAGCGGGGAGGGGAAGGATCGGCGACGAGCGAAAGGGGGAAGCGAGAGGGGGAAGTGAGAAGGAGGAGGTCTGCTCAGAAGGCGGCGGGACTTCTCAGAAGCCCTCCAGCCGTCTGAGAAGTTTTCTGCGTCGTCGAGCCTCGTCGGGGGAGGCTTAAGATAACTTGTCACCAGGCTGGAGGACTTCCGAGCCTTCTGAGAGGGCCCGCCCTTTCTCACTTCCCCCCTCGCTCGCCGCCGAAAAGGGGAGAAGGAACGACGAGGGAGCGGGGAGGGGGAGGAGAAGCAGCAACGACGGAAAGAACGGGGAGCGGACGGGACGAGGAAAAGCAGGGCCGAGCCTCAGGCAGTGTGCGCGCGAAGCGCGCACAAGGTGGTCCCACCAGGCGGCCAGGCGAGAGAGAATGAGCAAACAAGAGGGGTCAGGGGCACCGTGAGGGGGAACAGGCTCAGGGGGGGACGTGTCGACCCCCAATCGCCCAACCGCCAGGTGTCCGGTCGCCTTCCTCGGTTCTCGGTGGCTTTCTGGCATCGGGGTGTTTCCAGCGGCTGCGCCTCGCCGAGGGCGTGTTGGGTGTGCCCAGATCGTTCCGCGTCCTGAGACCCCGATGGTTTGTTGACGTTGCTGCTCAACGTACGCCACATGCTTCTCATCGCGGCCTTCCTACTCGGCCACGCGCAGAGGGGGGTAGGGTGAGGGGGGAAGGCTTCTTAGAAGCACCCCTCCTTCTAAGAAGCCCTCCCCCCTCCCCCATACCCCCTTGTGTGATGGGCTTGTTTTCCACCACCACCACCATAAGTTGGGTTGGAGTTTGGAAGGAGGTGGAGGACGAGAAGGAGGAGGACAAAGAGGAGGAGGAGGAGGAGGAGGAGGAGGAGGAAGAGGAGGAGGACCCCCTCCCCCTCCAACTCATGGTGGTGGTGGTGGTGGTGGTGGTGGTGGTGGAAAACAGGCCCAACATTGTGCGCGCCGCCAACCTACGGCGGGCGTAGCGTAGCGGCAGGTCCCTCTTCTGTGTCTTTCTTCGACGCCCCCCTCCTTGGACGCTCCTTGTGTCCCTGCGCGGAGCCTCCTTCCCTCGGCGGCGCGCCGTCCCGCCGCGCGCGCGCCGCGGCGGTGCACCAGAGGCGGCACGCGCGCTCCGAGAGACTTTTTGGGCTTTGGGTTGCTGTTGGGGGCTTCGTTTGGTGGGCTGATTTTCCACCACCACTACCACAGGTAGGAGAGGGAGGAGGATGGGGAGGAGGAGGAGGAGGAGGAGGAGATGGAGAGGAGATGGGAGGAGGAGGAGGAGGAGGAGGAGAGGGAGGAGGAGGAGGAGGAGGAGGAGGAGGAGGAGGAGGAGGTGAAGGAGGAGGAGGAGGAGGAGAAGCAGGAGGAGGAGGAGGAGGAGGAGGAGCAGCAGGACCTCGCCATCCTCCCTTCTCCCCCGTCCTACCTGTGGAAGTGGTGGTGGCAAATTGGCGCCGCCCTTCCAGCGCGCATCCAAAGAATCCGTGCGAACCCCCGAATGTGTATGCTTGTGCTTAAGTCGGGTATGTCCCTCTACAGGGGTAATGCTCACACATACTCAAAACATAGTGAGGGGACGAGTTCTTTTTGTTTGATTACATTTGAGTATTGTTTGACCATTTCATTCGTCCAAAATCCGCCTGTAGGAGGACATGTCCGACCTAAGCTTCTGCCGTTTGTTTGTTCTTTTGGTGGCCTCAGAGCTCTGACCTTGGACGCCCGTGGAAGATGGGAGCTGCCTCGAGACGATGACACCAAACAGCAGACGCACGGGTATGAGTCCAGGCCCGTTTCACCACGACCGTGCTCTGCCCTGCTGCGGCTCAACCAAAGGGCCGCGAGCAAGAAGCCTTGTGCCCCTCTCTGGGGCGGAGGAGCCACCCCCGATCTTGCAGTATTGCAAGATCATCCCGAGGAGGCCACGAGGATTCTTACCCTGGACGCCCCCGAAGCCTCGCTCGGCGCGTCCCCCCAGTGGGCGCGCACGCGGCCCGCACCAACGCGCGCGCGCGCCGCGGCTCTCGATAACCCCGAGGAGGCCACGAGGACTCTTACCCAGACATGCGACGCCCTGATCGTTTCAAGACGGCGTCCGCGGAAGTCCCGACCCTTTCCCTGGGGCCAGTTTTTCATCCCGAGTCGTTTTCTGACGGCCCCGGGGCCCGGCGAGGGCCCCCCGAGGCCGAAATTGGCCGAAACCCTCCCGTCCTGAGTTTTTGTACGACGCGATCATGCCTGGGGTACCCTGGACGCCCCCGATGCCTCGCTCGGCGCCTCCGGGCCTCGGCGCCCTCGGGTCGGCGCCCTCGCACCGGTTGTGCCTTCAAGGGGCCCCCTGGGGCCCAAAAGGGATTCGCAGGGTGCACGGTTCTCACCTTCCGCTGGCCTCGGGGGCAGCCGTCCTCGTCCTCGTCCTCGTCCTCCTCCTCCTCCTCCTCCTCCTCCTCCTCCTCCTCCTCCTCCTCCTCGGACGTCCGTAGCCATTTTGGCTCAAGCCATTTTGGCTCAAGCCACGTTGGCTCTGGCTCGCATCGCTGGGTGGCCCCGCCGCTCGCTGCGCGCCATGCCGATGTGTGCGACGCGTCGCGGGGCCCTGGAGGCGACCCGCGGCTCCCGGGTGGCGGCGCACGCCGCTGCCGGCCTCTGCGCCGGCGAGAGTCGCGAGGCTCTCCGCCTGGTGCGGGCGGCCGAAGGGCTCCTGCGGGCGGCGGCGGCGGTGCTCGGCACGCCCGCGCCCACGCCCGCGGCAGGCGGTGGCAATGGCGCCGCGGCGCAACCTGGTGACCCCCCGAGCGACGCCGCGCTCCCGCGCCCTCGGCGGAGGCGGCGGCGGCGTCGGGCTCGGGCTCGCTCTCGGCGACCTGATGAAGGAGCCCAGGACATGCACGTGGACGGCCATCCCATCGCGCTGCTCGACCTCAGCCCTGCTGGTGCGAGCGCGGGCGATCCCGCTGGCGAGGGCGCCTCGGAGGACGACCCGCTCGACGACAGCTGGGCCGACGGCCTGCGGCGTGCGCCTACGGGCGCGGCGGCCGCGGCAGCAGACGGAGGCAGGGACGACAAGAACAAGCGCCTCCGCGTCGATGCAGCTGGTGGCGCGGCGGGGTTGCAGGTGGCGCTGGCCGCGGAGCTCGGGGCCCTGGCCTCGAAGCTCGGCACGGCGCCTGGCGACCTGCGCGGGCCCTTCGAGGCCGCGACGACCAGCCACGCGGAGTTCACCGAGAAGGAGGCGGGGCTGCTGAGGCGGCTCGCTGGCCTCTTCGGTTGAGCTCCTGGCGCGTGCGCGCGCGTTGGTTCAAGGGTCGGCCTTTGGCGAAAGCCAGCTGGTCGGCCCTTCGCGCTCGGCCTCGCTGTCGGGCGCTCCACGGCTCGCCGAGACGGACGGCCCGCCGCGCAGTGTTTTCGCTCCTCCTCGGACGACGAGGAGGAGGACGAGGGCGAGGACGAGGAGGAGGGGGAGGAGGAGGACGAGGACGAGGACGAGGACGAGGACGAGGGATAGGCATGGGGGGGGGTGCATCGACCCCCAATGGCCCATTGATCGCCGATAAGGGCCCGATAACCCCAACCTGCCCAGGAAGGTGCGGCCTCGCTGCCGGGGGCCTATCACCGATCTATCGGCGATGTATCGCCGATTCCAGGTCGATGCATTCCCCCCCTTTGCCAGTGCCCCCCTATCGTTGCCCCCCAAAAAGGGTTCGCAAGGTGCGCGTTTCTCACCTTCCACTGGTCGCACTTCCCATTAAGCAACGCCCTAGCGCTTTATCGATGCCTCCCAAACCGGGTCCGAGGACGGCGCCGCATCGCCCATACATCGGCGATGCGGCTCGACGTGGAGCCCGATCTTTTCCACTCCGACGGCGCCGATGCGTTGCCGACGTCGCCGATGCATCGGCGATGCATGATCGATGCATCGCTAGATGCATCGGGGAAGCGGCGCGATCCTTCGACCTCATGTGCTCGGACTACAGTTGGGAGGCCTCATAGCCTGGTTGAGTGCAGACGGCCCCCTCAGAGTGTCCCGGCTGGCCCTGGCAGTAAGTCGGGCACGTCCCTCTACAGGAGGAAGATTCGAAAAAGATCCCCAAAATAATACGGGGACGAGGTTTGTGTATCTGTTGGAGCAGTTGTTGCATAGTTTCCACTATGTTTCCTTGTTCCTCGGAGATCCCCCTGTAGGAGGACATGCCCGACCTAACCCTGGCATGCCCCCCGAGTAGTCCCAGTTGGCCTCATCGGGCCCCTGTGGTAGCCCAGAGGGGGGTCTTAACACTTCTGCCCTGGGGCGCGCCGCCAGCGGCGGCGCCGGGGTGACTGCCCCTGGCTGCTCGGGAAGCTTGCTGAGGCCAGCTCGTCCTACTCGGGGGGCAGGGGGTGAGGGAGGCAGGGAGGGCACGAAGGTTATGAGGAAATCCTGGAGGCCTCGCGCGGTGCATAATAGTAGTAGTTCTGATCTAGTCCACCTGTCAGTTTCGTGAGTGATGGGTCGACGCTCGCGCGGCGATGCTTCGGAATCAGTCCGACGTAAATCCGACGCGAAGCTGACGTAGTCCGACGTGAACCCCACGTCAATCCGACGTAAACTCGACGTAAATCGGGCCTTAGGTTGCCGCGCGAGGCCTCCAGGATTGTCTTCCGAACGGAGGAGGAGTCAGGGAGGAGCAGGGGGAGGAGGAGGGTCGGATCAGAGGGGGTGCGGATGGAGGACCTGCCCCCCTCCATCCCCCGCTCTCTTCCCACCGCCCCCCCAGGCCTTCCTCGCTCTCTCCTCCCTCCCTTCCTCGCCCACGCCTCCTCCTGCTCCTGCTCCTGCTCCTCCTCCTCCTCCTCCTCCTCCTCCTCCCGCCTCCTCTTCCTCTCCTCCTCCTCCTCCGCCTCCCTCCTCCTCCTTCCTCCTCTTCTCCTGCTCTCCTTTCTCCTCTCCTCCTCCTCCTCCTCCCCTCCTCACCTCCTCCTCCTCCTGCCTCCTCCTCCTGCCTTCCTCTCTCGACCCGCCCCCTTCTCGCCCCCCTGAGACCCTCCTTCCCCGTCCTTTGGGACACCCCGCCCCCCTTGCCCTTTTTTTTTTTTTTTTTTCTTTTTATTTTTTTTCTTTTTTTTTTATTCTTTTTTTTTTTTTTTTTTTTCTTTTTTTTGTTTTTTTTTCCCGACAGCCGTCGCCCCCTCGCCCCTCGGGACCCTCGCCCGCCGTTGTCCGCAGGCCGTCCCCGAGCGCAGGCACTTCGACCTCTCCGACCCGCTGGCCTCCTCGAGGGAGCCCGGCCCGGCCCTGCGCGACGCCCAGGACGACTGGTGGGCCGAGAGCCCCCCGAAGGCCGCCCCGCGGCGGCGTGCATCGCCGTCGCTTCCCGGCCTCCACCTCGGGCGTCGGAAACAAACGCAGTGGAGTCTGATTCGTAGGTCGACCTTGCCAAACCAAGTCTGGGACTCCTACGTTGCGGATGACGGCTTGCGGATCCCCGAGCGCGGTGCGGCCTTTCGGGGGTTGGGGAAAAGTGCGCCGTAGCGCGTGGTGAGCGCCCGCCTTCTCGATCCTCCCCCCCTCCTGCTCCTGCTGGGGTCGGAGCAGATGGGCTTCCTAGATGGGGTCGGAGCAGATGGGGTCGGAGGATCGCGCCGAATCGCCGATGCATCACCGATGTGGCTCGATGAGGGGCCCGATTCGCTTCACGTCGACGTCGCCGATGCATCGCCGACGACGACGACGTTGCATCGCCAGTGCATCAACGATGCATCGCCGATGCATCGCCGATGTATCGGCGATGCGGCGCGAACCTCCGACCCCATCTATTCCGACCCCATCTAGGCCTCTAATTCGGGCGTCGGAAGCAAGTACAGTCGAGTTTTTATCAGGACGTCGACCCTGCCAAATCAGGGTTACCCGTGTGTCCTGTGTTTCGCGACCCGTTCCTATGGCAGCGTGGCCGACGGAAGGGTTGTGTGTCCTCTCGCGTGTCCTCTGCAATCAAGCTCGATTGCCGCGAACACTCGTGCCACAGCATGTCCCCCCCCCTTCCCCCATGGTCAGCGTTGGCGAGAAATCTGGTTTGCTCTTCGCCGCTGTCGTCCCCCGACGCGCCGACTTTGAATTCCGGGGGGAGGGTCAGGTGATCGCAAACATGGATCAAGGGGTCGTGGCATAACGACGGGCCCCGTTTTCATGGGAAATCGCCGATTTCCGCCGCCGAGCGAGGCGGCACCTGCCGCATTTTGGGGAGGGCACCTCCCCCGATCCATGTTTCTGCACCCCCAGACCGACGCGCCGACTTTGAAGTTCGGGGATAGGGGGGCGTTCCCTAATTGTTTCCGCCTACCGTTAGGGCGACGAGATCCATACGTGTCCACTGCTCCAGGCCCAGAACGGGCCTGGCCGGGAGCAGTGCGTATGCGCACATCTCTCATCGCCCTGTCCATTTCATGCGTGCCAGCTCGCCTCCCAGAATCGACGAAGTCCGCATTTTTTCCCGGCCTCCATTCCCAGAACCCCTCGAGTCATGGAAAGACGCGGCGGACAGTTTTTCGCTACTCTCAGCCTCTAGGGGCCCTTCTATCATGCAAGCCGAGTCGGGACGAAAAACTGGTCCCGGGGAATGGGTCGAAACCTCCTTGGGATCCACGTCATGAACACAATCACGACGTCGGGGGTTTGGTTTTGATGTGTGCCTGAAAGTGTTTTGTTTTGAAGGATCAGAGGAGTCGGAATCTCTTCCTCGCCGGAAGAGCGGCGGAAGCTGGCGGAAGCAAAACGGCGAGGGCCCCGCAAGCGTAAGATGGCGGAAGTAAGGTATGCGCCCCCACGGGATGACATTTGCTTGGTTCAAGATTCTTCTCGCTTCGCCGGGTGCACGTCAGGAGCACGTACAGTCCAGTCGTTGCGGGGTGTTTTGGGGGCTTCTTGGGGCCTCTTCTGCACAGGGCTTCTTTGGGGCCTCTTGGGGCCTCTTGGGGGCGTCTTGTGCCCTTTTGGGGCGCTCTTGCGGCGTGTGGCCCATTCGGAAGCCGGTCTGGGGGCCTCTCGCGGCCGTTCTGGAGCTTTCTTGGGGTGTTGGGCCGTCTTAGGGCCCGCTTGGGCCGTCATGGAGGCCTTTGAGGGCTTCTTGGGCCGTCTTGGGGCCGTTTTTGAGGCTGCTTGGGCCGTCATGGGCCTCTGAGAGTCGAAAAAGGCGAGAACGTTACCGTGCCTGGGTAGTGGGTCAGAGTGGCGGCCTGTCTCGCCACCGTGCCTGGTTAGTGGGTCAGAGTCCTCAGGGTTCTGGGCGGACTCATGGGGGGCTCTTGGGAGCCTCTTGAAAGCCTCGTGGGGGCTTCTTGGAGCGTCTTCGGGGCCGCTTTGGGGCCTCTTGGGGCTTCTTCTTGACGTCTTGCGCCGGTTTGGGGCGCTCTCGCGCCGTCTGGCCCCTTCGGAGGCCATCTTGGATGCCTCTCGCGGCCGCCTTCAGGCTCTCTTGGAGTCCTCTTGGGCCGTCTTGGGGGCCCCTTGGACCGTGATGGGGGCCTCGTTTGGCCGTCTCGGGCCCTCCTTGACCAATCCTGGGGCCCCTGTGGGGGCCTCTTTGGCCGTCTTGGAGTCTTTTTGGAGGCTGTTTGGGCCGTCATGGTCCTCTGAGAGCCGAAAAAAGGCGAGAACGCTACGATCTTTCAAAAACCAACGGAAAATCAATGATTTTGGCTCCTGGATGCGCTCTTTCGAGTCCTCTTGAGGCCCCCTTGAGCCGTCTCGGGCCTTCTTGGGACCATTCAGGGCCGTCTTGGGGCCGCCATTTTGAGGTCCTCTTGGAGTCCCCCGAGGCCCCAGAGGCCCAAATCGTGGATTTCCCAATGGCTTTTTACATGTTTTGATAGCCCGAAAATGGGACCACCACCTTGGTAAGGCGGGGTGGCGCGACTCCAAGGGGGGGTAGGGGGGAGACGTATATATATATATATTTATATATATATTTATTATAATTATTTATATATACCGGCGCACCGGGTCCGGGGGCACGGGGCCGGTTCCCTCGACACAAAATGTGGGCGCTCAGGGGGGGCCCGGGGCTCGTCGGGGTTGACGGAGGCCTCCTCCGGTCAGACAAGACGGGCCCAGGCCCACAGGAGCGCCCAAGGCGGCCCAAAAGAAACTTTTTTTTTTTTTCCTTTTTGTTTTTTTCTTCCATAGAGGCCTCCTAGGAGGGCTCCCGAGATGCGGTAAGATGGCTCCCAGACGTCCAAGGACGCCCCCAAGACGCCCCAAGAAGCCTCCAACATGCGTCCCAAGAGGGCCCCTAGACGCAAAATTTGCCCATTCCTTTCGTAAAGCGTACATTTTCAACAAAGTTGTCTTTTGGGCTTTCCGACGTTACAGGACGGCCCAAGAGGCGCCCAAGACCGCCCCAAGACGGCCCAAGAAGCTTCCAAGAGGGCCCCAGGACAGCCCAAGAGGGCCCCAAGACGGCCCAAGAGGCGCCCAAGATGGCCCAAGAGGGCCCCAAGACGGGCCCAAGAGGGGGCCCAGTGGGGGACCACGAACCGCAAGCTCGAGCCTTCCGCCCCAAGAGGCCGCCAGGAGGCCCCCAGGAGGCCCCTCAAGAGGCCCCAGGAGACCCCAGACGTCCATGGACGCCCCCAAGAGGCTCCAAGAAGCCTCCAACATGCGTCCCAAGAGGGCCCCTAGACGCAATAATTGGCCCATTCCCTTCGTAAAACGTACATGTTTAACAAAGTCGCCTTTTGGGCTTTCCGACGTTACAGGACGGCCCAAGAGGCGCCCAAGACCGCCCCAAGACGGCCCAAGAAGCTTCCAAGAGGGCCCCAGGACAGCCCAAGAGGGCCCCAAGACGGCCCAAGAGGCGCCCAAGATGGCCCAAGAGGGCCCCAAGACGGGCCCAAGAGGGGGCCCGGAGGGGGACCACGAACCGCAAGCTCGAGCCTTCCGCCCCAAGAGGCCGCCAGGAGGCCCCCAGGAGGCCCCTCAAGAGGCCCCAGGAGACCCCAGACGTCCAAGGACGCCCCCAAGAGGCCCCAAGAAGCCTCCAACATGCGTCCCAAGAGGGCCCCTAGACGCAAAAATTGGCCCATTCCCTTCGTAAACGTACATTTTCAACAAAGTTGTCTTTTGGGCTTTCCGACGTTACAGGACGGCCCAAGAGGCGCCCAAG
>CAUYUJ010012323.1:0-17410 GCA_963575745.1 Prorocentrum cordatum | reverse complement strand
CCTCCTCCTCCTCCCCCTCCTCCTCCTCCTCCTCCTCCCCCTCCCCCTCCTCGTTGTCATCCTCCTCCCTCCTCCTCCTCCTCCTCCTCCTCCCTCCTCCTCCTCCTCCTCCTCCTCCTCCTCCTCCTCCTCCTCCTCCTCCTCTTCCTCCACCACCCCTGCCCCCGCCCTCCGCACGCCCATGTCGGCACACCGGTCACGCGTTTTGTGGCCCCGTACGGAGTTTCTCCTACGGTTTCAGTGGGCGCTGGGGTGTGGCGTACCCTGCCTCATTTCGGCAAAGCCCTCACACGTTTCATGGCCCTAGAGGGCGTTCCACCTGCTGTCTCAGTGGGTGCCGACGTATGGCGTACTCGATCAATAATGCGGCCGTGGCCCCACAGGGATCTCGGACTACGGTGTCAGTGGTCTGAGGCATCGTTAGACTACCTACGCTCAGAGGGCTCGTGGGATTGTCCCAGTGGGCGCCGACGCACTGCGCACGCGCCCCAAATTTGGCACACCCCTCACACGTTTCGTGGCCAAGAAGGGATCTCCGCCTGCGGTCTCAGTGGGTGCCGCCGTGCGGTGTACGCGCCCCCAATTCGGCACGCCCCTCACGTTTCGTGGCTCCATGTGGAGCTCCGACTGCGGTTTCAGTGTGCGCCGACGTCTGGCGTATTTGCCCCCAATTCGGCACGCGTCTCACACGCTTCGTGCCCCCATGGGGAGCTCCACACACGGCCCCAGTGGCAGCGTCCGCATGGCGAGGGCGCTCAGTTCGGCGCATTCCTCACGAGGATCGCGGCCCGATAGGGACCGCCACCTACAGAGGCAGCGCCCGGATTGCGGTGCCGCCTATGTCAGCACACCGCTCGCGAGGATCGTGGCCCTCCAGGGAGCTTCACCTACTGCCCCAGTGGGAGGGTCTGCATGGCGCCGCCGCCAATTTCAGCGCGCCTCTCACGTGGATCATGGCCTCAGCGGGCAAATCCGCATGCGTATTCCCGCGGGTTTCGGAACACTCCTCCCACGAGCCTCACCTACGGCCCCAGTGGGAATGTTTGCATGCGTTTTCCGCGGATTTCGGCGTACCCTTACACGTACGGCGGACCCCCTCCTGGCGCGCGGAGCGCGAGTGGGGCGGCGCCGGAGGCGCCGCCCCAGGGGGGTCCCAGCGCAGATCCAAGAAATCCGCGCGGAGCGCCGACAAATCATGTTGATGGCGTTTTTCTTGTAGTTTCGTGTCCTGGGAACTCTACGTACGGCCCCAGTTGGAACGTCTGTACGCGTCGCCTACCTGATTCGGCATATCCCTCACACGGCCGTGCATAGAGAGGTGTATCACCACCGTTATCCGTAAGGGCGTCGCCCCCATGCCGCCGGCCCCCCTCTTCTAGAATGGGACTTGCAAGACCTGTGTTGGGATATCTGGACGCTGACGTGAAGCAATGTCGGGACTTCTCGCGAGGGCCAATATTAATTCACGAGGGTTTATGGTTTCGGTGGCGCGAATATTTTGTAATTTGCTATGGTTTATGGCTTCGGGGACGCAGCTAAATTTGCAAAGGTTTGTGGCCTCGGGGACGCAACTATTGTGTAATTTGCTAGGGATTATGGCCTCGGTGGCGCAAACATTGTAATTTACAAAGATATACGGCCTCGGGGACGCGAATATAGTAGAATTTGCAAGGTTTCGTGGCCTCGGGGACGCAAGTATGGTGTAATTTGCGAGGGTTTATGGCCTTGGGGACTCGAGTATTATATAATGTCAAAATGTTTATGGGTTCAGGGGCGCGAATATTCAGTATTTACATGAGTTTATGGTTTCGGGGGCGCGAATACGGTTTAATTTACTAGGGTCTATGGCTTCGTGGACGCGACTATTGTGTAATTTACAAGGGATTATGGCGTCGGGGACGCGAATATTGTATAATTTGCAAGGGATTATGGCCTCGGGGACGCGACAATTGTATAACTTTATGGGAATTATGGCTTGGGGTATTCGAATAATATGTATTTTTACGTGTCTCACGCCCCCCTGGGAATTCAGACAACGCGATCTGGGCGTGGTAAAAGAGCTGGTTTGGGGCTCCCCCCCTCGCGCGTTCAGCAACAATTAACAGTAAGGAAGCAGAAACCAGGACTAACAGCGGGAACTGGAAACTGCAACTGGAACAGGGAGCTGCACTCCTCACCCTCGCAGCCTGGTGGCCCCGCAAGGGGGCCGCCGGACATGAACCTGCTAAGCTTGGGACCCCCAGTCAGGCCTTCTGTGTGCTGGGTCCTCGTTCTGAATCCGTAGCGCCGCGCGTCTCCTCCTTCCCGCTTCCCCCTCGTCCTCTCCTCCTCTCTCCTCCCTCCTCCTCCTCCTGCTCCTCCTCCTCCTCCTCCTCTTCTCCTCCTCCTCCTCCTCCTCCTCCTCCTCGTGTCCCTCCCCTCCCTGCCGCTGCCGCGCCCACTCCGTCACACCGCTCCCATTTCTGATGCCCCGCCGGCGCCTCCGCGTCCGGCCCCGGCGGGTGCGCCGGGGCGCCGACTCGCGCCCGCCTCACGGGGGGGGGCTCCATGCACGGACCCAGCGGCGGCGCCCGCCGCGGGCTTTCGCGCCCGGTGTCTGTCCCCCCCCCCCCCAGAGATCCAACGTACTGAAAAAATCAAGACGGAGGTTTTTCGCAAATTTCGGCCCCCAGGGACCCTCGCCGGGCCTCGGGACCGTAAAAAACGACTCAGGATGAAAAACCGGTCCTCCTCCTCCTCCTCCTCCTCCTCCTCCTCCTCCTCCTCCTCCTCCTCCTCCTCCTACGATGTCCTCGTGCCCCAGGAGTGGCCTCCCCCTGCGGCCCAAGCGGGCGCGTCCGCAGGGCGCCGCCGCGCCACCTTTTTCGGCGGACCGCTCGCGCGCGCCTCGTGTCCCACCTGGCGCTCCACCCGAGGCCCCGGTGGAGGTGCTCGAGTGGCGTCTCCGCGTCCGTTTCGGCACACCCCTCTCGCCAATCGTGCTTTTTATGGAGAGGTTGTATGCCTTTGCACTCCGCCAGGGTTACGCTTCTTGGCTCAGAAGGTGAGGCAGGACAACCCCCGCAGTCTGGCTGGTGGCCGACGGCGAAAGAAGCGGTCACCCCCCCATGGAAGGCCATGTCGTCGTCGTCGTCGTCGTCGTCGTCGTCGTCGTCGTCGTCGTCGTCGTGGTCGTCGTCGTGGTCGTCGTCGTCGTCGGCGTCGTCGTCGTCGGCGGCGTCGGCGGCGTCGGCGGCGTCGGCCGCCTCTGCTCGGCGGCGGGGCGAGAGCGGGGGGAGGGTGGCACCGCGGCGCCTCCTCCCTCCCTCCCTTCCTCCTCGTCCCTCCCTCCTCCTCGTCCCTCCCTCCCTCCTTCCCTCCCTCCCTCCTCCCTCCTCTCTCCTCCCTCCTCCTCCTCTCTCCTCCCCCTACCACTCCTCCCTCCCTCCCTCCTCCTCCCTCCTCCTCCCTCCTCCCTCCCCCCTCCTCCTCCTCCTCCTCCTCCTCCTTCTCCTCCTACACACCCGACCATCAATTACCCCCTCCCTCCCTCCCTCCCTCCCCTCCCTCCCTCCCTCCGAGGTCCCACCCTCCCTCCCCACTCCCACCCTCCCTCGCCTCCCTCCCTCCCTCCCTCCTTCCCTCCTCCTCCTCCCCTCCACTCGACCCTCCTCCCCTTACTCCTCCTCCTCTCCTTCTCCTCCTGCGCCTCCCCCTCGCTCCTCCTCCTCCCCTCCCTCCTCCTCCTCCTCTCGTCCTCTCTTCTCCACCTCCTCTCCTATCTCCTCCTCCCCCTCCCACCAACCTCCCATCCCTCCCTCTATCCCTCCCTCCCTCCCTACCCTCCTCCCTCGCCTCCTTCCCTCCCTCCCTCCCTCCCTCCCTCCCTCCCTCCCTCCTCCTCCCTCCTCCCCCCTCCCCCCGCGCAGGGCCCTGGTGCGCCTCCGCCCGCCGTGCAGCTCACCTTCGGCGCCAGGGCCCTGTGGCCGGACGCGGCGGTGGCCGCGTCGCCGAAGGCGTCCGTGCAGGGGTTCTCGCCGCCCCGCAGGAAGCCGTGTGCGGCCCGCCCTCTGCTCGGAGGAGGAGGAGCTGGAGGGTTTCTCCGTAGGGCTTGGGCGACCCGTCGTCGCTGTCCTCCTCCTCCTCCTCCACCTCCTCCCCACCTCCCTCCTCCTCTCCTCCTCCTACCTCCTCCTCCTCCCCCCCCTCCTCCTCCTCATCTCTGCCTCCTCCTCCTCCTCCCTCCTCCTCCTCCTCCTCCTCCTCCTCCTCCTCCACCATCTCCTCCTCCTCCCTCCCTCCTCCTCCTCCTCCCCTCCTCCACCTCCTCCTCTCCCTTCATCCTTATCCTCCTCCTCCCCCCCTCCTCCTCCTCCTCCTCCTCCTCCTCCTCCTCCTCCTCCTCCTCCTCCTCCTTCTCCTTCTCGTCCTCCTCCTCAACCTTGGGTTGCCTACCGCCCCGGGGGAATCCGTGCATGAGGAACACCCAGAGAGCCGACGCTCCAAAGGAAACGCTCCAAAGAAGACTTAGATTGGGCGGCTTCGGGCCGTTTTCGGCTTCCGGCGGTCTTCGCCGGGCCTCGGGATCGTCAAACAACGATTCAGGACGACAAACCGGCCCTATAGGAAGTGGCAGTCCAGACCTCTGGTGCCCACGCATCGAAAAATAGTTGGAGCATCCCGATGTCTGGAAGGTACCAATACTGCTACCCTTCCTTCGTTTTTCTCCTTCCTGGGCCTCATGGGAGGCCCTCGCCGCCACCGCTGGATTCGCCACGAAATTCTGCTTCTGGTCAGAACGCACCCCGGGAGAGGTCTGGGGACTAGCGGTATCGGTACCTTTTGGTTTCCCCACGGTCACCTCTTGCTGCTCGAGGTGGTCCAGCACTTGCAGCACGGTGGTGTCGGTCGGCGAGCGTTTCTGCCGACGTAAGTGCTCGCCCATGGCCCGCCCATGGCGCAAAGACTCCCAGTGGTCTTGGTGAGAACCACTCCCACCACCCATGGCCCATGGCTAACCCCTTCGCAGTCTGTGATGTAGACGCAAGCGCCCAGCGAGAGGAGAATGGATTACTCCAGCGCCGCAACTTCGCCTCGCGGCAAGGGTGCCGATCACGTGTGCCCCTAACTGTGGCGGGGAGAACGTCTGGGCGACTGCGACGGCCAGACTGATCCGCCGCAGACGGACCTCGTGCGTGTCAGCACCACCCGACGCATCGCCGAAGACTGCATAGCTAATATACCCCGAAACTGAGCTGTTTGGCGAGCCCACGAAACATACGCAGAGTTTTCGCCTACTTGCGAGCAGTCTGATGCAGTCGTCGTATATTCGATATCAACAAATCAAGTCTCGGGTACGTCAATTCTGTAGTCGATCTCTTACTCGACCTCTCCCCGTCGATGTCAAAAGGGTGCGGCTGTCTCTCCCGGGCGTCACGGGCGGAATTCAGCACCTGTCAGCGCCAGCTTCTGTCCGATCGAGGCGGTTTGATGTCGGTTCTGGCCAGACCGATCCGATTCGATTCTTAAGCTTAAGCCGCACCGCAGACCCCTTGGGGGAAGGTTGCCGTTGCGGATTCTGGGTGCTGCGTGACTTATGCTTGTATTTATATCGAAGATGCCTACGGCGAGTCACCGCCGCCCCCTGCCCTTGTGGAAGCGCCTATGTGTCCGACAGCTGGGCTAGAGCTTGGCCAAGTTATCGGACCATGTGTTTCCCGAGTCCGAACGCGGGGGGAGGAAGGGGAGGAGGAGGATGAGAAGGAGGAAACAGGAGAACGGGGAGGATGTCTCGTCGGAGCCTCTTGAGGCATTCTTGGGCTCGATTGGGCCATCTTGGAGCCGTCTTGGAGACCATGTTGGGGCTATCTTGGGCTCTCTTGGGGCTTCTTGAGGGCCTCTCGGGGCCCTTTTGGGGTTTCTCGGGGGCTTCTTTGGCCGTCTTATGGCGTTCCTGGCCCGTCTGACGCCGTCGTGAACCGTCTTGAGGGCCTCTCTGAACCGACTTGGGGCCCTCTTGGGGCGCTTCGGGTCCGTCTTGGAGGCCATCTTGGGCGTCTTGGAGGCCTCTTGGGCCGTCTTGGGGCCCTCTTGGGGCTTTCTTGGGGGCTTCTAGGGGGCGTCATGGGGCCATCTTGGAGGCCTCGTGACCGATTTTGGAGCGATCTTGGGGGCCTCTTGGGCCGTCTTGAGGTCTTCGGAAGGCCGAAAAGACGCAAATGCCAAAGTCCTTCAACAACCTAAGGAACACCTATGATTTTGGCCTCTTCGGGCCCTCCTTGAGGACCTCTTGGAGGCGTCTTGGGGGGCTCTTGGGGCCTCTTGGGCCGTCTTGAACCATCTTGAGGCAGCTTGGGGCCATCTTGGGCCATCTTGGAGGCATCTTGGGGCCGTCTGAGCCGTCTTGGAGGCCATGTTGGGCGTCTTAGAGGCGTCTTGGAGGCCATCTTGGGCCGCCTTGAAGCCGTCTGGAGCAGGAAAAACCCTTTGCAACCACCTCTGGGCAATCTGGAATATCTTTCCGGGTGGCTTGCGGGACGGGTCGAAGCCCCCGGGGGAGTTCTTTTGGAAAAAAACCAAAACCACAACCGAAAGGACCTAGCACGCCGGGAACCCCTGCGATGAATAGACAGGGGGCGGCGGATCTAGTGACCTTCGGTCGCGTGAGAAGCCTCGGGGGCTTGCCCGATGCAGTTTGGAGGAGGTCTCTGGGGGGCTGTTTTAGGGCCTCTTGGGGGCTCTTTTGGGCCTCTTGGGGGTCTCTTGCGGGGCTCTTGGGGCCCCTTGGGGGCCTTTTGGGGCCTCCCTGGGGCCTCTTGGGGCGGAAGGCTAAATTTTTGTTTGGTCCCCTTCTTGGGCCCCTCTTGGGGCTCTCTTGGGCTGTCTTGAGGCCCTCTTGGGCCGTCTTGGGGCCCTCTTGGGCCGTGTTGGGGCCTTCTTGGGGGCCTCCTGGGCCGTCTTGTGGCGGTCTTGGGGGCCTCTCGGGCCGTCTTCGAGCGTCGGAAGCCGGAAAAGGCGAGAAAGCCAAAAACCTTACACAAAACCATCAACGATTTTGGCCTCTTGGGGCCCTCTTGGGAGGCTTCTTCGAAGCCTCTTGGGGCGTCTTGGAGGCATCTTGGGCTGTCTGGAGGCCATCTTGGGCGTCTTGGGACGATGTTTCGGTGACTCGGGGCCCTCGTAGACCGTCTTGGAGGTCTCTTGGGGCCCTGAGGCCCTCGATACCCCCCTGGCAGGATTTCTGCAGCAAAGTACCCCCCCGGGCCGGCCCGGATAGCCCCTGGCCTGCCCGGATACACCCCCCCGTCTTCCAAGTCGACTGGACCGGGCTGCCGGGGGAGGGGTGTGGGGAGGGGGAAGCATCTCACACGCCGATCGAAACCCAAGGGGTCGGCGGATTCCGATAGTATGATGATCCGATGCGGCCCCATGCTTGCATGGCGCTGTCGTGCATCCCTGTGCAGTCGATCCGATTCGATTTCGTCGTTGCGTTGCTTTCTGGAGAAAGTTCGGCGTTTTGTCCGGTAGGCGTCGCGGGCGGAATTCTGCATTTGCACGGCCCACTTTGGGACTCGAGAGCCGCGCGGACGGATCAGGACGTCGGGAAGCCTGGGATGCGATGCGAGAGATTTGGCGAGCGAGATCCAGCGCCAATCTCTCGGGTTGACCCAAAAGGGGGTCCAGCGACAAGGGGGTGGTGCAACAGATTTGGTGCAATACATTTGTGGGGTTGCAGTACATCTGGGGCGCTCAACACATCTCGGGGCGCAGATGTGTTGCCCGATTTTCGCGCGCAGTGCATCAGCTGCAATGCAATGCAATGCAATTCTCCGGCGCAGGTCACTTGCAATACAACTGCCCCAAGTCTGTTGCACCACCCCCTCTCAGCTGGACCGCCTCTCGGGTCACCCGAAATCTCGGACCGACGACCTGCCTGCCCGGAGAGCGCGCATTTCGTGCTGGCTGTTTTCCTGCGGCGCGCGTGCGGCGAGCCGTCGAGCAGAGGTGCGGCCGTGCCGGTGGGCTGTGCGCCCCTCCCGGCGCCCGCTGAAGGCACGAGCGGAACACCGGGGGAGGGGGCCCTCTCGGGCCGGACGAAAGGGGGGGATTGGGAAAGGGGGGGTTGCGAAATCTGCTGCTGCATGCAGCTGGTTTCGGCCCCACCGAGGGGCCCATTCCTCGATACATAGCCGCCCCCGGCGCCGGGAGGCGCCGGGAAAATCAGCTACGTGAGCTGATTCTCAAACCCCCCCTTTGCTATCCCCCCTTTTTGCCCGGCCCGATCCTCCTGGGGAAACCAAAGTCGGAAGCTGGAACGTATATACATTACCAGTGGCGGGCTGCTTTTCAATCCCAGAACCTTCTGAGGGTCGGGGACGACGTCGGGGTGGTGTGGTGTGTACCTTTTGTTCCATTTCCCGGGGGGGAACACCCAAAAATGTATACACCAGGATCCGTCTACACCAGGATCCGCTCTCCAGAGCAAGTTCGAATGCAGGGCCGGAAGAAACGTCGGTGTATAGAGTTCGATTCCCTACAAAAGGTACCGATACCGCCACTCCCCAGACCTCTCCTGGGGTGCGTTCTGACCCGGATTTCGAGGCGAATCCGGCGGTGGCGGCGAGGGAGGCCCAGGAGGCCCAAAACGGGGAAAGCGAGGAGAGGGTCGAGGCATGGGTACCTGTTCCTCCTCTGACTCTGACCCCTGGGGCCCTCTGGGGCGTCTCCTGCTGCTCTTCTTGGGCCGCTCTGGCTCGTCGGAGCCATGTCGGCCTCTCCCGCCCACGTGGGCCATTGCGGGCACTGCTCAGGAGGAAAAGAAACACACAGACACAATTCATCGCCGACTCCCCCGAAGATGTGGGAACACATGGGAAGCGGGGGGGAAGACAGAAGCCCAGAACACAGGGGAAGATATTGGAAAAATCCTGCTATCTGTGTGCATTTCTCTGTGTGCCCCGGGGCCCCTCGGGCGGGGCGAAAGGGGGGGATTGGGAAAGGGGGGGTTACGAAATTCTTTACGCTTCGCGTATCCCCACCAGCCCATCTCACAGCAGCAACCCTCGCGAAGCATGCCGACAGTCGTGTTTTTCAGGCGTGTGTCCGCTTGGCCCCGCATATCTCCCCTGTTCCTCCTTCCTCCCGCCTCCTTGTACATCCTCCTTGTGGGGGGAGCGGGAGAAGGACGAGGCGGAGGAGGAGGGAGAGAAAGCGCTCCTCGTGGTTTGAGTCGTTTGGGGTTTCTCGTCCTGGTGTGAGTCGTTCGGGCCCTTCTTCCTGGTGTGAGTCGTTCGGGCTCTCGTGGTGTGAGTCGTTCGGGCTCTTCGTCCTGGTGTGAGTCGTTCGGGCTTCTCGTGGTGTGAGTTGTTCGGGCCCCTCATCCTGGTGTGAGTCGTTCGGGCCCCTCCTCCTGGTGTGACTCGTTCGGGCTCCTCGTGGTGTGAGTCGTTCGGGGCCCGCGTCGTGGTGTGAGTCCTTCGGGCTCCTCGTGGTGTGAGTCGTTCGGGCGCCTCGTCCTGGTGTGAGTCGTTCGGGCCCCTCCTTGTGGTGTGAGTCGTTCGGGCTCTTCGTGGTGTGAGTCGTTCGGGCCCCTCGTCCTGGTGTGAGTCGTTCGGGCTCCTCGTGGGGCCTCTTGGGGGCCTCTTGGAGCCTCGTGGGGCCTTGGGGGCCTCTTGGGGGCCTCTTGGGGGCCTCGTGGGGCCTCTTGGGGGCCTCTTGGGGGCCTCTTGGGGGCCTCTTGGGGCCTCGTGGAGCCTCTTGGGGGCCTTGGGGGCCTCTTGGGGGCCTCTTGGGGCCGCTTGGGGGCCTCTGGGGGGCCTCTTGGAGGCCTCTTGGGAGCCTCCTGGGGGCCTCTTGGGGCCATCTTGGGGCCTCTTGCGACCTCCTCAGAAGCGCAAAGGAGCGCTGCCCCCTGAGAAGGACAAAATGAGCCCAAAACCTTTCGTAAAATCAATGATTTTGCTATGAAGGAAGAGGAGCGCGGCCCCCTCAGAAGGCCAAAATGGGGCCAAACCCTCGTAAAATCAATGTTTTTTGCTTCAAAGACGAGCAGAGGGGCCAAACTCCTCCCCCCCCCCCCTCGGGGCCAGAATCCTCGTGAGGGTCGTCGTTTTTTGGCCCTCCGAGGAGTCGAAAAAGACCCCCCCGACTACGCTCGGGAATCCCTGTCCAGGTCCAGGGGGAGGGGGTAGGGGGAGGGGTAAACCCTTCCCCGAAGGGGAAGAAGGGGGGTTGAGAAAAGAGAGAGCTCTCTAAACCACTCACGCCCAAAGGGCTGGTGGGATTTGCTGCATGCAGCTGGTTTCGGCCTCACCGAGGGGCCCACTCCTCGATACATAGCCGCCTCCGGCGCCGGGAGGCGCCGGGAAAATCAGCTACGTGAGCTGATTCTCAAACCTCTCCTTGCTATCCCCCCCTTTTGCCCGGCCCGAGCCCCTACACCTGCGCCCTCTCGCTGCGGGCCCGGAGGCCCCCGCCGCCCGCGGCCCGTCGCCGCCCGGGGCCCCGGCGCGCCTTTGCGGGGGGAGACCCGCCACCCCGCCCCGCGGGGCTCCTCGCCCGGGCCCCCCCCCCCCCCCGTCTTGGGGGGAAAAAACAACAAAAAACAAAACAAACAAAGCACACAAAAACCGAGCAAAAACACAGGCAAACAAAAAAACACAAAACAACGAAGCAAAATACACAAACACACAAAAACACACACAACAAAAAACACACACGTCGGGCCCCTGCAGCGTATGGCGGGGACCTCCCTCGGGGAAATAGCCGCGCTCTTGCCGCCAGCGGTTGGCGCGGTGCTGCCAGCAGGCTCGCGGCGCGCGCGCGAGGGCACATGTCCGCCCGCGGCACTGCGCGCGCGATTGGATCTCGCCGCGGCGCAGGAACGGCCGCGAGGGAGCTCTCGTGTAGCGCTTATCCTCGAGATCCTTCATCATCTCTGCCTCCTCATCGCCCCCGTCGCCGACGTCTTCGCAGTCGCCCCGGGGGGGGGGAGGGCGAGGACAGGTCCCCCGTCGAAGGGGAATGTGCCCACTCCTCGCGAGCTCTGCGTGTCGGAAACTGGAACGTCTACATTACCAGTGGCGTGCTGTTTTGCAATCCCTGGATTTTGTGAGGGTCAGGGACGACGCCGGGGTGGTGTGGTGTATGGTTGTTCCCCCGTTTCCCTGGGGAGGTGACGAACATGTATACACCAGCATCCCGTTCACACCAGGATCCGCTTTCGTGTGCGAGGTTCAGTGCAGGGCCGGAAAACGCGTCGGTGTATAGAGTTCGTTTTTTTGGCATGGACTGCATGGGGTGAGAGCGAGCGGTGGCTGGAAGTCCAGCGCGTCCCTCTACAGGAGGAATATTCAAGAATAGGTAGTGAAACAATAGTCCGGGGACGACTTTTCGACTATTGCAAAGGCCTTACGGCCGGTGCCGCCGACTCGAGGTCGGGGAGGAGAGTGCGGAGCATGGGGAGGAGGGTGCGGAGCATGGGAAGGGGTTTCCCTCGACGTCTTTCTGGAATTTTGTGGAGCTGCGGGATTCCTGAGAGAGGCGTCGTATCTGACCCGGGACTTCCCCGGGACTTCCCCGGGATTGCCCGGGACTTCCCCGGGACGCCCACCCCCTCGGCGGGGAAGGGACGAAAGGGAAGGGGTTGCCTCGACGTCTTTCTGGAATTTTGTGGAGCCGCGGGATTCCCGGGAGAGGCGTCGTATCGAATCCGGGACTTCCCCGGGACTTCCCCGGGACCCTCCCCCCCCGGCGGGGAAGGGATGAAAAGGAAGAGCCTTCCCTCGACGTCTTTCTGGAATTTTGTGTAGCCGCGGGATTCCCGGGAGAGGCGTCGCATCTGACCCGGGACGTCCCCAGGATTTCCCAAGGTTTTCTCCCGACCCCCCCCGTCGGAGAAAGGATGAAAGGGAAGGGGCGCCCTTGCGATCAGGCCTGGGAAACAGGGATGAGCGACGACGACGACGAACAGGAGGCAGACAGGGCAGCCTCAGAGAGAACCGAGAAAAACCGAAAAGCCTCTTCTACACGCCGACAAAGGGTCGGCGGATTTTCGACAATTTTTTTTCCCAACCCTCCTGTGTTGGGTTCTCGTTTTGAGTAGAGCAGTCTGGTCTCCACCTCCTCCTCTCCTCCTCCTCCTCCTCCTCCTCCTCCTCCTCCTCCTCCTCTCCTCTCCTCTCCTCTCCTCTCCTCTCCTCTCCTCTCCTCTCCTCTCCTCTCCTCTCCTCTCCTCTCCTGTTTCCTGTATTCCCTTCTCCTCTTCTCTAGTGCCGTCTGGTTCCTGATTCCTGCCTCGCCGTCTTGTCTGTTGGGTGGGCGTGCCTAAGGGTTGCGACACTTGCGTGGCCTCCTGGGAGGCCCAGCGGAGGTACGTCATACGCAGACCACCACTATAGCTCGCCGCCCCATGGGGGGCTTGCGATCTGCGCAGCTGTCGCCACTTTCGCGGGCTCCTGGGAGGCCCAGCGGAGGTACGTCATACGCGGACCATCTCGGGACCTCGCCGCCCCCTGGGGGGCTTGCGATCTGCGCAACTGTCGTTACTTTCGTAGGCTTTTGGGAGGCCCAGCGGAGGTACGTCATACACGGACCACCTCGAGACCTCGCCGTCCCCTTGGGGGCTTGCGATCTGCGCAACTGTCGCCACTTTCGTAGGACGCGGACCACCTCGAGACCTCGCCGCCCCCTTGCGGGTCTTGCGATCTGCGCAATTGTCGCCACTTTCGTGGGCTCTTGGGAGGCCCAGCGGAGGTACGTCATACGCGGACCACCTCGGGACCTCGCCGCCCCCTGCGGGGCTTGCGATCTGCGCAACTGTCGCCACTTTCGCGGGCTCCTGGGAGGCCCAGCGGAGGTACGTCAAACGCGGACCACCTCGGGACCTCGCCGCCCCCTGTGGGGCTTGCGATCTGCGCAACTGTCGGCACTTTCGTGGGGTCTTGGGAGGCCCAGCGGGGGTACGTCATACGCGGACCACCTCGGGACCTCGCCGCCCCCTGTGGGGCTTGCGATCTGCGCAACTGTCGCCACTTTCGTGGGCTCCTGGGAGGCCCAGCGGAGGTACGTCATACGCGGACCACCTCGAGACCTCGCCGCCCCCTGGGGGGCTTGCGATCTGCGCATCTGTCGCCACTTTCGTGGGTATATTTGCCGTTTCTCTTCTTGCTGCGCTCCTCTGAAATCACTGCTGGGTGCTCTTCTTGCGCACTGCGAGTCCTTCAGAATGCCAGTCAGCATTGAGTGGTCCTGAGTATAATCGCCACATGTATAGAAAGGGTTGGGTACGTCACATTAGTTTTTGCTTGCGACAATTTTGTACATTCTTCTTACAAAGTCCGCCTGTAGGAGGACGTGCCCGACCGATCGGTGTCTCCGCCACCCTGGTCTCGCCGCCGTCCGAGCGAGCCGGCGACTTCTAGCTGCCCACCGGGGATGGCGCCCCTCATCTCAAGCAGTGGCGAAGCGTCTTGGCTTCCCTATTAGCCCACCGAAGAATGTTCTAAGAACCTTTTGCGGTTAGCGCTAAATGTTCTTCGAGCATTCTTGGCTGAGACTGTCTTGTTTTAACACATCGGGTTTCTGTTCCAGGAACACTGTTCTTGCTCCTGGAGCATTCTCGGGTTCCCAGGGGGATCTCGTGGTAGGCCCCTGGGAATGCCGGCACGGTCGGTTCCTTCTTACTCACCGCGCTCATCCACGTGCGCCGCAGCGTGACAGTTGGCAAGGGGCCTTCCACTGGGTCGCGTGCAAGGGGCATCCCGCCCTGAGAGGCCTCCCGGCGTGGGGCTCACCCTTCGGTGCCGCGGTTAGCTCTTGCGGCGACGACTCCGCGGCTCCCGCTGGCCCTCGCGAGGGCCGCCCCTCTTCAAGAGCCGGGGCGCCTGGCCCACAGCTGGCCCACAGAGCCGGCAGCGGCCTCCTTCAATTTCGATGTTCGTCGAACTTTTTTGTTTGTTTGTAATATTTATATACACATATATATATATATATATATATATATAGCAGATCCACGAGCAGGCGACGCACTTTTCGCAGGCTCGGCGAGCGTGCCAATTCCGAGAGGCGACTCAGTTCTGCAGTCGACCTCCTGCTCGGGCCCTGCTCCGGCCTCCCCCCTCCCCCCCGCCAGGACCCACAGCGGCTCGCTGGCGTTGCCGATGGTGCCGATGGGCGGGGGGCCGTGGGCGGCGAGCGGGGAGGGACGGCCACTCGCACAGGCTGGAAGGTACTTACCAGCGCTTGTCCGCGCCTCGTTGCCCGGGCTGCCGAGGTATTTTTTTGTCTCGGCGCGGCGCGAGGGCGCGAAGGAAGCCGCGCGCTGCACGTGGCGTGGGGCCAGGCGGGAGTTTGAACGACACGAGTGGACGAGAGGGGGATTTGGGGGGGGGCAGAGCGTGCCAGAGCTGGCGGCCGCGGTTCAGCGCGCTTTCATCCACGATTTTGACATTTCGCGTATCCCCACCAGCCCACCCAGAAACGATGCCCAGGAAATTTGCTTTGACGAGGAGTTTGATAGGGGGGAGGATGAGGAGGAGAACGAGCAGGAACAGGAATATTACCAGGATTACCGCACTCGCAAGGGTGACTAAATTAGGCTGTGAGCTCAATCAACTTTGATAGTCAACTCGCTTGAATTATCATCTAGATACTGCTCGCGACGCGTTTTAGAAATTGGCTCTACACAGGGCTCTCCTCGGCCCTTGAGCTGGGTTTGGCCGACGTAGCCCCATGAACGACATAACCATATTCTAAGCGCTTCATGTGATGTGTGGGCCCAACCCCCAACGATCTGTAAACGTCCTGTTCGGGGTAACCTGAGCATCCTACCGTCGACAGCCTGGAGAGGCGCACAACCACTTTTGGCCAGGCGCGCAACACAGCCTTTGAACTCGGAACCTCACAAGCACCGCGCGACCGCTCATCCTCGGTCAGGACGTGCGACGTCGCGAAGCGAGCAGCCACAGATGGTGCAGGAGGAGGACGTGGGAGACACGTTCTTCGAGACTTGGCCAGACCCTTTCTCCGCAGAGGCAGTGGCATTCGCGGAGTGCACGACAGTGCTGCGTAGACTGGCAGATCGCTCCGCGCATGTATGATGAGCAAAGAGTGTCGTGTCTGGCCAGTCCAGATAGACTCCAGGCCGAAGGACGCAACGAAACGCAGCGAGGCGCCCCCCTCACCTCGCCCTTCGGTCCTTCTTGGCTACCCCTCCCGCCTGCATAACGGAGAGCGCCAATCGCAGCAGGCGCCTCCTCACCCAGCACGGCCCTCCAGGAGGAGGAGGAGGAGGAGGAGGAGGAGGAGGAGGAGGAGGAGGAGGAGCAGAGGAGAGAGGAGAGGAGGGGAGAGGGAGGAGGAGGAGGTGAGGAGGAGAGGAGGAGGAGGAGGAGGGAGGGAGGAGGAAGGGGGAGTGAGGAGGGAGGAGGAGGAAGAACAGAGGATGAGGAGGAGGAGGAGACAGGAGGAGGAGGAGGAGGAGGAGGAGGAGGAGCAGGAGGAGGAGGAGGAGGAGCAGGAGGAGGAGGAGCAGGAGGAGGAGGAGGAGGAGCAGGAGGAGGAGGAGGAGGAGGAGGGCCGGACGCGTGCGCTCGGGTGCCGCTCTCCTCGGTGCCCCCCGCGCGGGCACGGGGCAGACGGCTGCCGCCGCCGGCCCGTCCGCTGCGCTGCGGCCCCGCACGAGCCACGAGGGGAGGCCCCGCACGAGGGCGCCCGCGAGGGAAGGCCCCGCACGCCGCACGAGGGCGCCCGCGGAGGGAAGGCCCCGCACGAGGGCAGGCCCGGCCCCGCTGCTCGAGGCTCTCGAGGAGGGAAAGCCAGGGGGCCCAAGGACGCACAGAGGCAGATGCACACGGATTCCAGGCTTCCCCCCTGCTTCTCCATCTTCTCCGGGTCTTCTCGTCTTCCGCCCTTGCTCCCATCTTTTCCCATATTTCCCTGGGAGTTGTTCAGAGGATGGTGGGCTTGCTTTCCACCACCACCACCATACCGTAGGGGGGGAGGGGGTCCTCCTCTCTTCTTCCTCCTCCTCCTCCTCCTCCTCCTCCTCCTCCTCCTTCCCCCTCCAACTTGTGGTGGTGGTGGTGGCGGAAAGCAGGCCCATCAGAGGAGGAAAAAGTACCGATACTGCTGCCCCCTTCGCCCGTTCCCCTCTGCTCTGGGCCTCCTGGGAGGCCCTCGTCGCCACGGCCAGCCTCGCCCCGGCATGCTGGCCAGAGCGCATCCCGTGAGAGGTCCGGGGAGCAGCGGTAGGGGTGCCTCTCGATTCCCCCACCGTCACCTCCTTCGGGGGCGGAAAAGAGGGGGGTGATGACTAGGGGGGGGGATATCATGGCGTGGGCCATGATATTTCCCCAGATTTCATGGCGCCTCTTCTTAGTTTATTACGTCCCTGGCCCCCCCGCTGGGCCGCGCACATGCCGCCGGTCATGATTTGCACCCCCCCCTCTTGGACACCCCCCTCTTGGCCGCTCCCGACTCCTGCTTCTCTCGGAAGCCGGGCAAGGGCTGCTAAATCCGTGGCTGCTAAAATCGACCTCTGGGAAGTTGTCCTCGTCCTTCCGGGAAGGAGCCCGTTTCCGAAGCCCGAAAACCATCACGTCACTAATTTGGGGTCCCAGGGCCCACTGAGGCCCCAGGGGCCCCAGATTAGTGAAGTGATGTTTTTGTCCCACGTAAGGACCCCGAAATTCATCACTTCACTAAACCGAGCCCAGGACGAAAGTCAGAGGCCGAATTGCTGCTGTGATGCAACATCGGTCTCGTACCGTTGGCTGTTTCGCGTGCCGCGCCTCATTCCGGGACGTTGCTTGTTTCCTCCGGGAGGGCCGTTTTAGCAGCCACGGTTGTAGCAGCCCTCGCCCAGCTTCCGATTCTCGAGGCGGGGCGGCGCCGGCAGCGCGGCGGTGGCGGTCGGCGACGGCGTAATTGATTAAGGGCTCGCCCACGGGGCCCGCCCAGGGCGCAGAGAGTCCCCGCGCGCGGTCGTGGCGAGAGCCCCTCCTCGGGGGGGGGCGGCAAAGAGGGGGGTGGTGACCAGGGGGGGGGGGTGGATATCATTCAGGAGGGGAAGAAACACACAGACACAATGAGTCCTCGATTCCCAGGAAGCTCTGGGAAAATATGGGAAGTGGGGGGTGGTGACCAGGGTTATGTCGGGCGTGTCCCCCTACAGGGGGATTTTCGACGAAAAATGCAAAATATATTCCGAAAATGCCCCAAAAAGGTCAAAACATATTCAAAACATAGTCCCCAGACTATTTCCCAACCATCCTGTGGTGTTGGGTCCTCGTTTTGAAGAGACGGTGCCCCGCGTTCCTCCTCCTCCTCGCCCTCCTCCCTCCAGTGGGGGTGTTCGCATGCGGTTCCCCCACCCAGGGCAGCGTTTCGTAGCCCCATAGGGAACTCCACCGAAGGCCCCAGTGGGGGTGTC
>CAUYUJ010012322.1:0-15000 GCA_963575745.1 Prorocentrum cordatum | reverse complement strand
TTGTAACGCCAGCGGCGGCAGTGACTGCCGGTGATGCTGGTCGTTGTGAAATGACCGAAGGGGTAAGTGGGCGTGGCCAGGTGTGTGTGTGTGAATTGAATGTGTGATTGAATGTGTCAATACCAAGGCAAGTGGATGGTGGGTCGTGGGTGTTGGGCGTTTGGGTGGAATGCGGTGGCTGGTTGCTGGTGGGTGATGTGTGGTTGGTGGTGGATGGGTGAGTGGGTGGAGGGTCAATGCTGGGCCCACCCCGTACGTTGTATCACGGACGCACTCTCGCCTCACACCGCGTGTTGTCTTGGCGGGCGAGGGACGTGACTGAGACGCCGGACAGGAGAGCAACACAACACCATTGCGCCGGTCGGGGCTCGATTGCGATCCACGATGGTGGGCCGTCATGGTGGCGCCGCCGCTGCTGCTGCCACTGCCCCGGGGCCCCGCGAGGGACCCCCGAGTCCAAAGAGGCAGCCCAAAACCTCTGGTCGTGATGTTCTGTCACGACGCGAGCATGTCAGGGTCCAGGGGTCAACAATCGATCCCCGGACCTATTCCGGGGTGCGTTCTGGCGAGAATTTCAAGGCGGATCCAGCCGTGGCGACGAGGAGCCCCCTCGAGGCCTAAAGAGGGCGATAGAAGCTCAAGGTCGACACTTGATGCCTACGGCAGCACGAGGCCACCGAGGCAAGCTTTCTGCGCGGCCTGAGCATTGTTTCACCGATCCCGATCCCCACTGGCGTTGCCTGGGCCCCACTGGCCGATTCACCCGCTAGATGGGGGTGAAGCCTGTTCCCTTCGGGTTTCGAGGGGCCTATCCCTAACTGGGGTGATTGGATGGTGGGGCTGAAAAACCGTGGCTTGGTGGGGATGGAGATAGGTTAAACGACACGGCGGCCCCGATTCATCGGCGACGCATCGGCGATACATCGTCGACGTCGGCCTAAAGAATTTGGGCTCCACATCGAACAGCATCGCCGATGCATCGGCGACGCGACGCGATCCTCCGACCCCATCTACTCCGACCCCATCTGGGAGGCCCAGACATACTGCTGCTCCCCAGGCCTCTCCTGGGGCGCAGCCTGACCAGCCCTTCGAGGAGACTCCAGCCATGGCGACGAGAGCTCCCCGGGATGAGCAGCCTCATGAGCGTGTTCCTCTCCTCGGACTCCATCTGGCAGCCCCAGCCTGCGCCGCCCCGCGCGGCCTGCGTCCGGAAAGCGCATGGCCGCGTTCCCGCGGCCGTCCGGCGCCACGGCGGCTGGGCTGCGTCTGCCCGCGGGGCCCCCGGCCGCCACCCGGGGCCGGGCGGCGCCTCAGCCCGGCCACGGCCCTGCCCTGCCGCGGACGGCCCACGCACGGCGCCGGCGCTCGGCGGCGGCCCGACGGCGGCTCTCGCGGCGGCAGTCGAGCGGCGGCCTTCGAACGGCGACCCGCGGCGCCCTTCGGCGGCGCGGGAGGCGGCGCGGAGGGCTGCGGCGGCGGCGCGGCCGCCGCCGTCGTCGGGGCGTGCTCTGGGAGTCTACATGGAGGCATCCCCTCCCCTCCTCCCTCCTGTTTCCTGGTTTCTGTCGGCCATAGTGTTAGTCGAACGCAGCCTCCCCTACGCATCCCTCCCCCTCCGCACAGCAGCCCTGGCCCCCGCTGACCTTTGCAGCGGGTGCTCACCAGGGCTCGGCGTGTGAGCCAGGAGTCCGACGAGCTGCAGGACAGTGAGCTCCCCGCGCTTGCGGGCGAGTGCCCCTCCCCTCCTCCACCGCGTCCCCATCCACTCCCAGCCTCCTCTCGCCCATGGTTTCTCGCCTCGTGCAGGCGGCCTGCTGCATGCTGCCTGAAAGCCACATTATTCCTTCGCGGAGGCTCGGAAGAGCAGAGAAAACGGCGAGAGCCGCCAGGTCTCCGTGGGGCCACGAATAAGCAAAAGCGCTTAAACGCTCGTTCCTCACATTTCGAGGCCCGAAATACAACCCAGATGATGCACCAGCAAATGGAGCTCGACGCGCGAACCACTCGCACGAGGGCGCATGGCCAGCTGTGAAGAGAGGCCCGCAGGGGGATGGATAGACCAAGCGCAACGACAGGGGATGGATGCAGGCATCGTGCAACCACAAGGAACGCTGAAAAAGGAGCGAAGGGGCTTCTTCTGGCAACGGTGAGCCTCGGCAGAACTCAAAACCAGAGCCCCTCCTGAGCCCAAAGTGGTCCTTGCTTCAGAGCGTCGACTGTAGGAGCAGGTCCTCGTCGCCGGGGCGCACAAGATGGTGGGGCGGGGCGCGAGGATCGAAGATCGAGGGAAGACGTTGGACGCCCACGGCGCGTTTGGGGGGGCTCCTGGGGCGCCCGGGCCCCTCGCCACGGCGGTGGTGGTGCCGATGTGTTTTGCTTCCGCTTGGGGCGAGAGAGGGAGGAGGGAAAAGAGGAGGAGGAGGAGGAGGAGGAGGAGGAGCAGGAGGAGAAGCAGGAAGAAGAGGAGGAGGAGGAGAGATGATAGGGGAGGAGGAGGAGGAGGAGGAGGAGGAGGGGAGGAGGAGGAGGAGCAGGAGGAGGAGCGAGCGGGAGAGGATGGGGAGGACAAGGAGGAGGAGGAGGAGGAGGAGAGGAGGGAAGGAGAGGAGGATGCGGGGGAGGAGGAGGAGGAGAGAGGAGGAGGAGGAGGAGGAGGAGGAGGAGGAGGAGGAGGAGGAGGAGGAAGGAGGAGAGGAAGAGGAGGAGGAGGAGAAGGGTGGGGGGGAGGAGGAGGGGGAGGACAGGAGGAGAAGGAGGAGGAGGAGGAGAGGAGGAGGACAAGAGGAGGAGGAGGAGGAGGAGGAGGGAGGAGTGGAGAGGAGGAGAGCAGGAGGAGGGGGAGAGAGAGAGGAGGAGAGGAGGAGGAGGAGGAGGAGGAGAGGAGGAGGAGGAGGAGAGGAGGAGGGAGAGGAGGAGGAGGAGGAGAAGGAGCAGAGGAGGTGGAGGAGCAGGAGGAGGAGGAGGACGAGGGGAGGAGGGGGGATGAGGAGGAGGAGGAGAGGAGGAGGAGAGGAGGAAGGAGGAGGAGGAGGAGGAGGAGGAGGAGGAGGAGAGGAGGAGGAGGAGAGAGGAGAGGAGGAGGAGGAGGGGAGGAGGAGGAGGAGGAGGAGGAGGAAGAGGAGGAGGAGGAGGAGGAGAGGGGAGGAGGAGGAGGAGAGAGGAGGAGGAGGAGGAGGAGGAGGAGGAGGAGGAGGAGGGAGAGGAGGAGGAGCAAGGGAAGTGGAGCCTTGGCATCAGGCCGGGACCGCGCGGAGAGCACAGCAGGGGGGCGGCTCTGCCGCAGCGCAGCCCCCCGCGACGTCGTAGTCGCGACGGGGCTTGTCGGCGCTGGCTCGCGGGAGCGGCAGGCAAGCGGGGCGGGAAAGCGCGCAGAGGGGGATCGGATCGGATCGAATCGACCAAGCCAGCTCGAGCAGGGGATCGGCTGCAGAATCAGAACACGTTCTCCCCATCGAATCTACGACGAACGCGTGGAATTGTCTCACATCTGCTGATGGTGATGAATACGTTTCCGTAGATTCGGCGAGAGAATAAATTCTGGAGCAAGCCAATGTCGTAGTCGATCCCGCACTCGGCCAACGGGCTCGCCTGGAACCGCAGCGCCGTGGGGGGGGGAGGCTCCTCGTGGAGCGGTGGGGGTGCACAGCACACCGCGCAGAGGACCTCGGGCACATCCTCGTGTCGACAAGGTGGTCGCCCTGTCCGCAGGGGAGGAGGCGGGGGGGGGGAGGCAGGAGGGGGGCAGGGTACGCAGAAGGCATCTATACACCACCACCGTGCCAGGCCAGGGCCATCCTGGGCCCTAGGATGGTGTATACGCCCTCCTGGCCGAGCCAGGAGGGTCTATACACCATCCTTCGGCCCAAGATGGCCCTGGTCTGGCACGGTGGTGGTGTATAGATGCCTTCGTCGGACAGGGAGGAGCGAAGCTCCCTGCGCGCGGTGGGGCGGCACGCGGGCTTGCCCCTCCCGACCGTCGAACAAAAGGCAGCCGGCCTGCCCTGTTCAGGCTGGATCACGGCACAGCCGAAGGGCGGCCTCCCGTGCAGATTGCCGGCACGACACCGAAACGGGTCTAACGCGAGATGGCACGGCGACCTTACGCCGCGGCTTACGCGGGCCGCCAGCGAGGGCGCTTACGCGCGACCTTACGAGGGCGCTAACGCGCCAATGTCGGTGCAGACGACCTTGTTTTTTCTGCGCCGCTCCGTTGGAACCAGCCTTTCTCTATTTTTCGCAATAACGCCCGTGACCGGTCACCTCACCAGGGCTCGCCTGCCCTGACGAAGGGCAGCGGCGGGCCCTCCCCCGGACACCGTCAGCCAGGGGCGCCCGCCTGGCAACAGGCGGCAGAATCTCCTAGACGCCGAGGCGCCAGAAGAGCGAGGCAGACGATGGCCTCCAAGGACGAGTTCTGAAGGCGCCACTGCGAGGGGCGGCGGACGGCGAGCGCTTCCCGGTGACGATCTGTCACACGTCGCGCACTGTGGCTCATGCGAGCCCCCGCCAATTTATTGAGTTCCACCAGGGCCTGCGGGGCAGTCGACGGTGCAAACAGAAGCGGGGCGGGGGCGGGCCCGGCCAGACGCAAAGAGAAGGTACATACTCGTGCAAGGACCCTGAGATGCACGGTCTCCCCTGGGGCCGTAGGCGACCGGAGGAGGAGGAGGAGGAGGAGGAGGAGGAGGAGGAGGAGGAGGAGGAGGAGGAGGAGGAGGAGGAGGGAGGAGGGAGGAGGGAGGAGGGAGGAGGGAGGAGGGAGGAGGGAGGAGGAGGAGGAGGAGGACGAGGACGAGGAGGAGGACGAGGACGAGGAGGAGGAGGAGGAGGACGAGGAGGAGGAGAAGGACGGGTCGCCTAAGCCCTTCGGAGAAACCCTCCACCCTGAGACCCGACGCAGCGAGCACGCCGCAGCGTCGCGAGGAAAGCGGTGCCGGAGGCCCGACGCCGCACCCTGCCGTGCCGCCTCGCGGGCTGGCCTCGATCCGAGGGGGCCCCTGGGGGACCCCACGACGGGCGCGACGACGCCCGCCTCGAAAGAGCTGGGGCGCCAGGACGGTAGCGGGAGGGGGGCAATCACGACGAGGCCAGGACGCGGAGAAACTCGGGGGAGGAGGCCTCGAGCCTCTCCGAGAGCCGGCGGCTCTGGAGGACGCCTCCGGGCGCCGCGGCCTCCTCGGAGCGCCCCGGGGCGCCCCGAGGGCGCCCTGGGACCGCTCTGGAGGGGAGCTGCCCTCGTTCCAGCCCTGCCCGAAGGGGGGGAGGAGGATCTCCCTGGCGCAGCCCGCCTCGAGGCCTTCCTGGCCAGGGCGAGGGGCCGGCGGGACGCGGCCGCCGGGCTCGGCGATAGACGGCGGCGTCGTGGAAGGAGAGCCGCAGCAGGATCGGCCCGCACCTCTCGGGAGGGCGCTGCGCGGGAGGGGCCGCGGGCAGAAGGGAGCCCGCGGCGGCCCGGGGGTGCCAGCGTGCCACTCTGCTCTCGAGCCGGGCGCGTCTTCGTCCCAGCTCGGGCCCCAGGGCCCTCGCTCGTGTGCCTCCCTGCCTCCCTCCCTCCCTCCCGCCCATCTGCCACCGGGATCGGCCCGCACCTCTCGGGAGATCGCTGCGCGGGAGGGGCCGCGGAGGGGAGCCCGTGGCGGCCGCCCTGCCTCCCTGCCTCCCTCCCTCCCTCCCGCCCGTCCTCCCGCCTCGCTCGTGTGCCTCCCTGCCTCCCTCCCGCCCTCCCGCCCGTCCGCCACCGTCAGGTTCCAGCTCCTGGCAAGAGCTGTCCCCACAGCTGGTGAGTCCTGGAGCTGCTGCTCCAGGAGTCGCCTGGCTCATCCATTTTTTCAACGCCCCAGGGCCGACTGGCTCCACGGGGGGGGGGGGGGGGGCAGCATCCTCGGCGCAGAAAAAAGGATAAGAACAAAGAATTATCCCGGCAAAGCAACCTAACTCGATGTGTAGGAGCATATCTGGAAGCATTCCCTTAAGAGTCCGGGATGAGAATCCAGTTGTACATTTCTGCTGTCTCGCAGTCGTAGTCCATTCGCGAGACAGTCGCAGTGGGAGAGGTACAGTCGCAATGTCACGAGCCTGTAGTGCGAGCCTGCCCTCGCCTCAGCCCTCAGCCTGCCTCAGCCTCAGCCTCAGCCTCAGCCTGCTTCAGCCTCAGCCTCAGCCTGCCTTCAGCCTCGGCCCCAGCCTCAGCCTGCCTCAGCCTCAGCCTGCATCAGCCTCAGCCTCAGCCTCAGCCTGCCTCAGCATCAGCCTGCCTCAGCCTCATCCTCAGCCTGCCTCAGCCTCAGCCTCAGCCTGCTTCAGCCTCAGCCTCAGTCTGCCTTCAGCCTCGGCCTCAGCCTCAGCCTGCCTCAGCCTCAGCCTTCATCAGCCTCAGCCTCAGCCTCAGCCTGCCTCAGCCTCAGCCTGCCTCAGCCTCAGCCTCAGCCTGCCTCAGCCTCAGCCTCAGCCTGCTTCAGCCTCAGCCTCAGTCTGCCTGCTGCCTCGGCCTCGGCCTCAGCCTGCCTCAGCCTCAGCCTGCCTCAGCCTCAGCCTCAGCCTGCCTCAGCCTCAGCCTGCCTCAGCATTCAAAATGTGGCCCGGGAATGGAATTCTGGGAACTCGAAGAACACGAAGTGTCCTACAGTTGGCTCCGGGCATTCAAAATCATGCCCAGGAATGGAATTCTGGGAACTCGAAGATCACGAAGTGGCCTACAGTTGGCTCCGGGCATTCAAAATGTGGCCCGGGAATGGAGTTCTGGGAACTCGAAGAGCACGAAGTGGCCTACAGTTGGCTCCGGGCATTCAAAATGTGGCCCGGGAATGGAGTTCTGGGAACTCGAAGACCACGAAGTGGCCTACAGTTGGCTCCGGGCATCCAAAATGTGGCCCGGGAATGGAATTCTGGGAACTCGAAGAGCACGACGTGTGTGACTGTTGCATCCGGCCCTCCAGAATGTGGCCCGGGAATGGAGTTCTGGGAACTCGAAGAGCACGAAGTGTGTGACTGTTGCATCCGGCCCTCCAGAATGTGGCCTGGGAATGGAGTTCTGGGAAATCGAAGAGCACGAAGTGTGTGACTGTTGGCGAAAAACGAGCCCGGCACCTGCCGCCCGGCAACTCCCAACACCTGCCAGGACCCCCCTGTGGAGTGATCTGTGAGCTCTTTTGAGTCAACTAGAAACCTATCAGTCTTCGCTGTTAGGTAAAAATGCCCCAGAATGGCCAAGTCGTCCCCAGACGTTACTATTTTTGAATATTCCTCCTGTAGAGGGACAGGCCCGACTTAACCCAAGGGTTCTCAAGCAGCTCCCAAGGTTGCCCGAGGCGGACCCAGGAGGGCACCAGGGAGACCTGAAGAGGGCCGAAAATGGCTCGAAGAGTAGCCCAGGATTAGGTCGGGCGTGTCCCCCTACAGGCGGATTTTGGATGGAAAAAATGAATACCCCAAGAATATTCACACAAATGCACAAAAATAGTGTGCGTGTGTGTATATATACATATACATATACATATACATATATACATAATACGTATATAATATATATATATATTTATATCTATCTGTATATATATATATTATATATACATATATGCATTTTCAGATGTCCCCTAACTACTTTGACTATTTTTGAATATTCCTCCTGTAGAGGGACAGGCCCAACTTACCACCAGGAGGCACCCAAGGGGCGCCGAACCATCCCGACTGAGCCTCACGAGGGCCCAGAAGTTTCAAAAAGGGCGACTAACCAGGCCCCAAGGGAGAGGTCCAAGAAAGTCTCTGGGGCCAGGGGGGTCACAAAAAGGGCCCCAGGAGCAGGGCCTCCAAAGAACCCCAAAAGAACTCCTGCATGGCCACAAGAAAAATCCTGAGACGGGCCCAAGGAAGGCACAACGAACGAATGCCCCAAGAGAGGCCACCCGACAAGGTCACCAATCATTACTCGGGCAAACTCGCTTACGGGTAACAGCTCCGAACACCTACCCAGTCCACGAGACACGAGATTCCGTGCAGTTCGTTTACGGAGCAACAAGCGGCAACGACTGGTAACCATAGCCTGCCAGACTCTCTGAACCTGACCCCCCCTCTAGTCATCACCCACCTCTTTGCCGCCCCCGACGTGTGCAAAGGACCGAGGGGGAAGAAACATGGGAACTTGGGCAAGAATTCGAGCGGGGAATCGACTACAGAATTGGTTTACCCCAGAATAGATGTTCTCGTCGAAGCTGCAGCGACCAACATGTATGTATACATATATGTATAGATATGCATATGTGCATATATACATATATATATACATTACGAATGATAAGAATAAAAATAACAATAAAAAGTATCCCGGCAAAGCAACCTAACAGCGATGTGTAGGAGCATATCTGGAAGCATTCACCTTAAGATTCAGATGATAATCCAATTGTAGAATTCTGCTGTTCTCGCAGTCGTAGTCGCCTTCGCGATGACAGTCGCAGTGGCAACGGCAGTCACAGTCACAGCCTCAGCCTCAGCCTGCCTCAGCCTCAGCCTCAGCCTGCCTCAGCCTCAGCCTGCCTCAGCCTCAGCCTCAGCCTGCTTCAGCCTCAGCCTCAGTCTGCCTTCAGCCTCGGCGTCAGCATCAGGCTTACTCAGCCTCAGCCTGCATCAGCCTCAGCCTCAGCCTCAGCCTGCCTCAGCATCAGCCTGCCTCAGCCTCAGCCTCAGCCTGCCTCAGCCTCACCCTCAGCCTGCTTCAGCCTCAGCCTCAGTCTGCCTTCAGCCTCGGCCTCAGCCTCAGCCTGCCTCAGCCTCAGCCTGCTTCAGCCTCAGCCTCAGCCTGTCTCAGCATTCAAAATGTGGCCCGGGAATGGAATTCTGGGAGCTCGAAGAACACGAAGTGGCCTACAGTTGGCTCCGGGCATTCAAAATCATGCCCAGGAATGGAGTTCTGGGAACTCGAAGACCACGAAGTGGCCTACAGTTGGCTCCGGGCATTCAAAATGTGGCCCCGGAATGGAGTTCTGGGAACTCGAAGAGCACGAAGTGGCCTACAGTTGGCTCCGGGCATTCAAAATGTGGCCCGGGAATGGAGTTCTGGGGATTCGAAGACCACGAAGTGGCCTACAGTTGGCTCCGGGCATTCAAAATGTGGCCCGGGAATGGCGTTCTGGGAACTCGAAGAGCACGAAGTGTGTGACTGTTGCATCCGGCCCTCCAAAATGTGGCCCGGGAATGGCGTTCTGGGAACTCGAAGAGCACGAAGTGTGTGACTGTTGCATCCGGTTATTCAGAATGAGCCTGGGAATGGAGTTCTGGGAACTCGAAGAGCACGAAGTGTGTGACTGTTGGTGAAAAACGAGCGGGGCCCCCTGCCGCCCGGCAACTCCCAACGCCTGCCCGGACCCCCCTGTGGAGTGATCTGTGAGCTCTTTTGAGTCAACTAGAAACCTATCAGTCTTCGCTGTTAGGTAACATACAAATAAAAAATATTTTTATTTTTGTTTTTTTATATATATAGATATATATATATATAAACAAAAAAAACAAACAAAAAAAAAAAAAAAAAAAAAAAAAAAAAAAACACGTAGTATATCTAAAGACATACATACATCCATACATAATACTAATAACATAAATAATAATAATCTAATAGTAATAATTAATAATAACTATGCATAAAATAATGATAATAACATTACAATAAAATAATAAATGATACTACACATAATAGTAATAATAATAATAGCAATAATAATCATCATAATCATTAATAATAATGAAACAAACAGAAAAAAAAAAAAAAAAAAAAAAAAAAAAAAAAAAAAAAAAAAAAAAAAAAAAAAAAAAAAAAAAAAAAAAAAAAAAAAAAAAAAAACTCCGTAGATCTGCGGAGCCTCCTGCGCACCTGCCGCAGCTTTGGGCGATCACAGCAAGCTTTGGGGTGCCTCCGTCCTCTCGTCGATCCCCTCCTCGAGGAGTGGGAGCACGCACGGGAACGAGGCATGCAGGAGAGCCCAAAATCGATTCGATCGATAAGTCCGATCGGCAATCGTAGTGAATCAGATCGGCGCATATCGACAGCGGAGTCGGGAGCAGTCGAGTCGGCAGAAATCGGCAGGCTGGTAGGCCCTCCGTTGAAACATCGGAACCCGGATCGGAATCCCGACTCGAATCGAATCGGGATCGGAGGCCATCGAGATCGACTCGAATCGACTCCGAGAAATCTCGGGAGCGGCCAAGAGGGGGGTGTCCAAGAGGGGGGGGGTGCAAATCATGACCGGCGGCATGTGCGCGGCCCAACGGGGGGACCAGGGGCGTAATGAAACAAGAAGAGGCGCCGTGAGATCTGGGGAAATATCCTGGCCCCTCCCATGATATCCACCCCCCCCTAGTCATCACCCCCCTCTTTGCCGCACCCGACAATCGAGACGAGCCCCGGGCATGGGCGCACGAGCCGGGGCAGGGGGAGCGCGGGAGCGGCGGGAGCGTGGCCCCGCGGGCAGGGGCCGCGCCCCCGCGCGGCCCTTCTGGCGCGCTGTGGCCGACCTCCCCCCCGCCAGAAATGGGGGCAGGACCGAAAGGACGCCGCTGCCGCTGCCGGACTCGAGCGGGGGCCCCCGCCAGAGCTGGGGGCAGGACCGGAAGGATGCCGCGGCCGCTGCCGGACTCGAGTGATTACGGGGGTGGGCTGCAGCACCGGTCTGCCCCAGGCGTGGGTTCCTCGTCGAGTCCGCGGGACACGAGGACAGGAAGCTCACGTGACGAATCCGCGACTCTGCGGAGCTACGAGCAGTCTGCCCACGCTTCGCCGCTGCGGCGGGAAGATCCATCCCGGGGCGAAGCAGCTCCGTGGTCGCCCCCCTGCTCGGATGGACGGCCGACCCTCGAGCCCATCCCCTGCCCGTGGGTCGGCAGAAGCAAGTGCAAGACATGAGTAGGGGGCCCCATGCGAACCCTACCCCATACCCCCCACGATTCCTGAGGGGTAGGGTGGGGTTTCCCTTCGCTCGGGAGCTCCCGAGCGAAGCGAACCCCACCCTCCCCCTCGGAAATCGTGGGGGGCAGGGGTAGGGTTCGCATGTGGCCCTCTAATGAGGCAGGAGGGCGCTGGACGTAGACCTTGGGTCTCCGCCCGCGCCCCCTGGGGAGGAGGGGCAGAGGGCGGGCCGCGCCGCTCCCGCATCAGAGAGGCGCCCGATGCAGACTGGGATCCGGATATCCCAAAGGACCTTTCTCGGAAGCCGGTGCCTCTTGGGGGCTCCTTGGGGACTTCTTCGGTGCCTCTTGGGGACTTCTTCGGTGCCTCTTGGGGGCTTCTTGGGCGCCTCTTGGGGCCTCCTGGGGGCCTCAGGGGGCGGCACGCATGAAGGTCGGTCGGTGTTTCCCCTCTTGGGAGCCTCTTGGAGGGCCGGGTGTCCTCGAGGCGGTGTGACTTTCCAGCGCGGATCGGAAGCCGGGCAAGGGCTGCTCAATCCGTGGCTGCTAAGATCGACCTCCGGGAAGTTGCATTCGGCCCTCCGGGAAGAGGCCCGTGGACTGTTTCGCGTGCCGCGCCATACATTCCGGGCAGTTGTTTTTTCCTTCCGGGAGGGCCGTTTTAGCAGCCACAGTTTTAGCAGCCCTCGCCCAGCTTTCGACTTTCAGCGACCGACGGGTACCGCTACTGGATAACCAGCCTCGACCCAATCCCCGTCCCTGCGATCGGCACCGAGGTAGGGTGATGCCAAACGTGAGGACAGGGATGTGTCTCGAACTGGTCAACTATGAGGCCTCCTAGAGAGAGCCCGAGCAGATGGGGTCTGGGGATCGAGCCGCACCGCCAGTACATCGCCGATGCATCGGCGATGCATCGGCGATGTATTGGCGATGCATTTCGGGAGCGGCCAAGAGGGGGGTGTCCAAGAGGGGGGGGTGCAAATCATGACCGGCGGCATGTGCGCGGCCCAGCGGGGGGGCCAGGGACGCAATGAAGCAAGAAGAGGCGCCATGAAATCTGGGGAAATATCATGGCCCCCGCCATGATATCCACCCCCCCCTAGTCATCACCCCCCTCTTTGCCGCACCCGAGCATTGGCGACGTCGGCGATGCATCGGCAACGTCCACGTGGAGAAAGCCGAGCTCCACATCGAGCCGCGTCGGCGATGCATCGGCGATGCGGTGCAGTCCTCCGACCCCATCTGCTCCGACCAAACCGGGGCGGGCCCCGAGCTACTCCCCTGACGTCTCCCTGGGCGCGTTCAGGCCAGGAAGTAGCGAAGCGAAGCGTCCGGCCATGCGACCGAGGGCCCCCCAGGAAGCCGAAAAAGGCGAAGGCGAAGGCGACGGAAGAGCAGCGGCATCGGTACCTTCCCCGAGATCCGACGTGGCGAAAAAAAATGAAGCACCGTGAAAAAGCACGGCCCGAACCCTGGACGCCATCTTTCTGCACCATTGTTCGAGCCGGATCAATCTGTGAGCATCCCAGGGCCCGAAACTGGGCGAACACACCCGGCACGGAAAGATTGAGACGCCCGGATCTCAGGGCTTCCTCCCCCGAGAAGCAGGGCCTCTTCTGCTGTATCAGCTTCTCGAGGTCGGCGACGAGGGACGCGTAGTTCAGCTGCGGCCGATCTCTTCTATCAGGGGGAAAACTACCGCCCTGGCTTGCCCGCTCCTCCTCCTCCTCCTCCTCCTCCTCCTCCTCCTCCTCCTCCTCCTCCTCCTCCTCCTCCTCCTCCTCCTCCTCCTCCTCCTCCTCCTCCTCCCTCCCCTCCTCCTCCTCCTCCTCCTCCTGCGCAAAGCCTCGGGCCCGGATTCACTCGGCCTTCCGGCCAGCTGTCCGCACAGCATACCCGCCAGCCCCATGGGTGTAGGTAGTTCGGCGTGCCCAGGCGCCCAAAGCAAGACGTCTCAGCGGTCGGCCGCCCACTAACTGGGGGCCTGAAGTGACGGGGGGCCGAGGGTCGCCAGTGCGTCTGCCTTGGCACGTGTTCGCCATGTTGCGCCGCCTCGCCGTGCCCCTGTGGCCCCAACACGTCCCGAGGATGGCTCTGGACGCGGTCCCGTTGCCCTCTGAGGAAGCTCCCGAGATGCAAACAGACTCGTCAAACCAAATGCTGCCCATTGGGGGCAGCCGTCTCCTCTCTTCGGATCCTGACGGCCACGAGAGGCCTCAGGGCAGCCCCAGATTGCACAGCGAGCGCCCTGCGAGGACCCCGAGGGGGCCACAGGGGGCCCTCGAGGGCACCAGCAGCCCCCAGGGAGAGCCCTCAGGAGGGCCCCGAGAGGCGCCCACGCAACTCCAGGAGGCTCCGGGGTCGGCGCGGGCAGACGCGCAGCGGGTGCGCAGACGAGGGCGTGAGCCCCAGTTCCCCCTCCTCCTCCAACTCGGAGGGCGGCAACAATACAACGTCACCGATCGTGGCCAGGCCGATCTTTGGCCCAGGATGGGCCCTGGGCCAGGATCAGTGTGGGCGTATCGGGGGCAGGTGATGTCAGCACGACCAAAATCCCATGCAAGCACAGGGGATGGTGAGAGAGGAACGATTTGCTTTAATGAAACGACACGCAATGAGCCAGTCAGAGTCCGAGCCCCCGCCCTCCGCCCCCGCTCCCTCGGGAGCAGAAGGCCCAGTCTGCGTAGGTGGCACCCTCTTGCCGACTCCTCCTCCTCCTCCTCCTCTTCCTCCTCCTCCTCCTTCTCCTCCTACTCCTCCTCCTCCTCCTCCTCCTCCTCCTCCTCCTCCTCCTCCTCCTCCCTCCTCCTCCTCCTCCTCCTCCTCCTCCTCCTCCCGAAAAAGGAGCGGCGAAGGCGCGGAGGAGCCCCGGAGGCGCCCGCCGCCCCACGGTTGCAAGGAGCAGCCGGCAGGCCCATGGGGCGAGAAAAGGGCGGCCCGTCCTGAGTGTGAAGGGTCAGCTCCAGAACCTCGGCGTCCCTGCACCTCGGGGCGGGTGCAAGGGCGGCGGGTCGCGTGGCGGCGCGGGCCAGGGCGGGGCCAAGCCGGACCAACCAGAACTGGAGAGGGGGGCAGGGCCATAGTCCGAATCGGGGGGCGGGGTGCCGCTGCGGGAGGCGTGCGCAAAAAAAACGCCCCCCGCCGAGAGAGGCGCTGACAATGACGCACTGCCCGCTTGCACGCGCCAAACTCCTGACGCACATGGCAGGGCCAAGTGTCGGGGGGCGCAGACTCTACACCTACACCGATCCTGATCGGGCCGACACTGGGCCCAAGATCAGTAAAATCGCCCTCCTGACTTGGCGAGGAGGGCATATATGATCCCGGGTCGAGGGTTCACAGGCCCCCCCAAGATGAGATGAGCCCCAGGGTTCCACAAGCCCCCCCCCAAAGATGGGATGGGGACGACGACGACGGCGACGACGACGACGACGACGACGACGACGACGACGACGACGACGACGACGACGACGACGACGACGACGACGACGACGACCGCGACGACGACGCCGACGCCGACGCCGACGCCGACGCCGACGCCGACGCCGACGCCCACGCCGACGCCGACGCCGACGACGACGACGACGACGACGACGACGACGACGACGACGACGACGACGACGACGACGACGACGAGCCACCCCACACCCACCAGGAGGAAGAGGGAGAGGGGGTGCACTGGCACCCTCCACCACGCCACGCCCACAGGGCCATGACCACAGGGGCAGGAGGGGGGGGGTGCGATCCCGTTCGCGAGGCCTTCGCGAGGCCTTCGCGAGGCTCACGGGCGTACCCATCCAGCTGGGGGGGGGGGGCTCCATCCCATATGCGTTGGCGGGGGGAGGGGTTGACCTGGCCAGGATCGGTGTGCGTGTATGGCTGGCGCCCTGCGACAGTGGCAGGGCCGACGCCCCCGCCCGAGCGAGTGATGCGACGAGGGCGGCACGAAAACAAGACCGGGTCGACCCTCCTCTTCCTCCTCCTCCTCCTCCTCAACCTCCTCCTCCTCCTCCTCCTCCTCCTCCTCCTCCTCCTCCTCATCATCATCATCATCATCATCATCATCATCATCATCATCATCATCATCATCATCATCATCCATACCCATCC
>CAUYUJ010012321.1:15000-17418 GCA_963575745.1 Prorocentrum cordatum | reverse complement strand
CTATTACTACTACTACTACTACGTACTACTACGTACTACCACGTACTACTACTACTAATACTATTACTACTACTACTACTACTACCACTACTACTACTACTACTACTACTACTACTACTACTACTACTACTACTACTTACTACTACTTACTACTTACTACTTACTACTACTACTACTACTACTACTACTACTACTACTACTACTACTACTACTACTACTACTACTACTACTACTACTACTACTACTACTACTACTACTACTACTGGTGCTATTACTACTACTACTACTACTACAAGTACTACTACTACTACTACTACTACTACTACTACTACTACTACTACTACTACTACTACTACTACTACTACTACTAGTACTACTACGACCACGACTACGACGACGACTACTACTACTACTACTACTAATACTGCTACTACTACTACTACCACCACTACTACTACTACTACTACTACGAAAACAACTACGACTACGACTACTAGTACTATTATTACTACTACTACTAATAATAATAATAATACTACTACTACTACTACTACTACTACTACTACTACTACTACTACTACTACTACTGCTATACTAATACTACGACTACTACTAATACTCTCTACTACTATTACTCTACTACTTACTACACTTACTACTGCTAGTACTACTGCTACTACCAATGATAATAATAATACTACTACTTCTACTACCACTACAACCAGTACTACTACTACTACTACTACTACTACTACTACTACTACTACTACGACTACTACTACTAATTCTACCACTACTACTACTACTACTACTACTACTACTACTACTACTACTACTACTACTACTACTACTTATTCTTCTACTACTACTACTACTACTACTACTACTACTACTACTACTACTACTACTAACACTACGACTCCTACTACCACTACTACTACTACTACTACTACTACTACTACTACTACTACTACTACTACTACTGGAAGCTGCATGATCACAAATGGCAAGGAAGTCTCAGGCGAAACGCCCAGACCGCCCTTCCGACTGGACTCGTTGTTCGAGAGGGTTAAGGAAAAGGAATGGAGGAGGGCCCGCAAGGCGACACCACACGCGACGCCAGGTCGGCCCAGGGCTGGTCCTGATATAAGGCACGGACATATGCCTGGCAACAACGTCATAGCAGCGGCGCAGGTGCGTCGGAAAAAATGACGAGAGGCCCCCAAGATGCTCCAAAAAGGCCCCAAAACTGCCCCCACAAGGCCTACGGGCGCATTCCGGAGAGGCCCCAGGAAGCATCACTGAGGACTCTGTCCCACGTCAGCGTCGTCGTCGCCGCCGACGCCGCCGTCGTGGTCGTCGTCCCCTTTCAGGATCGGCGACACCCGCCGTGAAGCCTTCTCAATACGCCAGGCCTTCCCAATATGCCCGGCGACAACGTCATAGAAGCGGCGCAGGCGCATCTGAAAAAATCACACCGACGCGTCAGGTAAATCGCCTGAGACTTTCAAAAATAAACAATCGCCCACCACGGCCCAATCCGCATCGGCATTATAGCCAGAACGAGCCGATGGACAAGTATGCCTCCAATGTTCGCCACGAGCGGCCTCCAGCAACCTTGCCCAGGGCTTCACAAGACCGCAGATGAACAATCCGATGCGAAGAGAACGGGTCACGGGGCGGGGGGCAAGCCTTCTGGGGGACGCGTATCGACAAAAACGCGGCGTCGGAGGCTTGACGATTGGGCGTGTCAGACCTCACGGGGCGAGATCGACCCCGGGCGGCCGAGATCTCGAGCCGCCAGGGGGGGTGGAAGGGGCACATGTTCAAGCCCAGGCGGGGCACCCCGAGCCTACGCGGCACCTCCTGATCCTCCTCCACCTCCCCGACCCCCCTCCGCACTACCACCTCCGTCCACCCTCCTTCCTACTGATCCTACCTCCATCCCTTCCTCCCTCTCTCCCTCCACTCTTTGTCCTACTCCTCCGTTCGCCTCATCTATAAATCCCTCTCTCCACCCTCTCATGTCCCCCTTCCCCATCCTCCTTACATCTTCCTCCTCCTCATCCTCCTCCTCGTCCTCCTCCTCCTCCTCCTCCTCCTCCTCCTCCTCCTCCTCCTCCTGCTCGTCCTCGTCCTCGTCCTCCTCCTACTAATCGTCCTCCTCCTCCTGTTCCTCAACCCGTCCCTCCTCCGGCGGGAACGCGGGGCAGAGGTCGCCTGGAGCCGCCCGACAAGCCGCTGCCGTCGGAGAAGCTGACCGCGACAGGCATCCGAGAGCCCCGGAACACGCGCCCGTGAAAGGCCTGGGAGCGCAGCGAGCACACGACGGGGGGAGGGAGGAGCACGACGACGAGAGGAACAGGGGAGAGGAGAGGAGAAGGATCGAGGAAAGAGGGGGAGGAGGAGGAGGAGGCG
>CAUYUJ010012321.1:0-12500 GCA_963575745.1 Prorocentrum cordatum | reverse complement strand
GAGGGGGAGCAGGAGGAGGGGGGAGGCAGGAAGGGGGGGGAGGCGCAGGGCGGACAAGGCAACTTGCTCGGGGCGCGCCTTGGCTATCCTGGGCACGTCCGCGACGGACTTCGCCCGCAGGACCGCCCAGCCCGCCTTGCTCTTCGACGCGTCGGGCACCTGAGCGAGGCGCAGAGGACTCACTGGGCGCCCGGGCAGCTCCGAGAGAGGGCGCGCCCACGGCGCCGGGGCAAAAGGGGGGAGGGGCGGGTCCCCCCTTAGCTGCCCCCCCCTCCCTTTTCACCTCCCCTGCTAGGAGGTCCCCCCCCCCCCCCCCTCCCCCCCCTTTTTCGCCTCCCCTTGCAGCTGCGCCGCCCCCCCCGTCCCCCCCCCCCTTTCGCCACTCCGAAGCTACCCCCACCTCCCCCCCTCTCCAAAGGGAGGGGGGGCTTAGCCCCCCCCCTCCCCTCCCCTTGACCCCCCTCTGCCGGAAGCTACCCCCCCCCCCTCCCCCCTGTGGTTTCAAGGTGCGGGGGGCTCAACAACCCGCCCCACTCTCCCGCCCTTTCGGCACCCGAGAAGCTACCCTCCCCCCCCTTACGAAAAGGGGGGGGAACTTAGCTACCCCCCCTCCTTTGAACCCCCCTCTGCCGGAAGCCCCCCCCCTTTCCCCATTTTTCTCCCCCCTGCCGGAAGCACCCTCCCCCCCCCTTTTCCAAAAGGGGAGGGGCGGCTTAGCTACCACCCCCCCCTTTGAACTTCCACTGCCGGACGATCCTCCCCCGTCGTAGTCGTCGTTGCCGTCGCCGTCGCTCGACGTCTTCGTACGACGCCGTCGTCGTCCTCGTCGTCGTCGTTGCCGCCGTCGCTGTCATTGTCGCCGTCTTCGTATGACCTCGTCGTGGTCGTCACGACGAGGACGAGGTCATACGAAGACGGCGACGGACGACGGACGACGCACGACCGACGACCGACGACAACGACGACCCAGGGTCAGAGAAAACAAAACCACGACCCAGGGGCCGAGAAAAACGAGGAAACGAAGCAGGGTCAGAGAAAACGAGGCCACGGCCCAGGGGCCAACAAAACGAGAAAACGAGACAACCACGCAGGGTCCGAAAAAACGAACCAGGGTCCTAGAAAACGAAACCACGACCCAGGGGCCGAGAAAACGCGAAAACAAACCATGGTCCGAGAAAACGAGACCGCGACACAGGGGGACGACAAAACGAGACAACGAGAAGACAAACCAGGGTCGGAAAAAAACTGGACCACGACCCAGGGGCCGAGAAAACAAGAAAACGAGAAAACGAACCAGGGTCCGAGAAAAAAAGACCACGACCCAGGGGCCGATAGAACAAGAAAACAGGAAAACGAACCAGGGCCCGAGAAAACGAAACATAAACTGAAGCCGAGAAAACGAGAACACGAGACAAGGAACCAGGGTCCGAGAAAACGAGACCACGACCCATGGGCCGAGAACACGCGAATATCAGTCCGAGAAAACGAGACCACGACCCAGAGGCCGAGAAAACGAGAAAACGAACCAGCGCCCGAGAAAACGAGACTACGACCCAGAGGCCGAGAGAACGAGAAAACGAGAAAACTGCCTAACGTCCGAACAAACGAGACCACGACCCAGGGGCCAAGAAAACGTGAAACGAAGCAGGGTCCGAGAAAACTGATCAACGACCCAAAGGCCGAGAAAACAAGAAGCGAGAAAACGAACCAGGGTCAGAGAAAACGAGACCACGACCCAGGGGCAAAGAAAACGCGAAAACGGGAAAACGAACCAGGGTCAGAGAAAAGAAAACCACGACCCAGGGGCCGAGAAAACGAGAAAACGAGAAATCGAACCAGGGCCCGAGAAAACCTAACAACGACCCAGGGACAGAAAAAACGAGGAAACGAGAAATCGAACCAGGGCCCGCGAAAACGAAACCACGACCCAGGGGCCGAGAAAACGAGAAAACGAGAAAACGAAACGGGGTCCGAGAAAACGAGACCACGACCAAGGGGCAGAGAAAACGCGAAAACGAGAAGACAAACCAGGGTCGGAAAAAACTGGACCACGACCCAGGGGCCGAGAAAACAAGAAAACGATGAAACGAACCAGGGTCCGAGAAAAAAGACCACGACCCACGGGACGATAAAGCAAGAAAACGAGAAAACGAATCAGGGTCAGAGAAAACAAGACCACGACCCAGGGGCCGAGAAAACGAGAAAACGAACCAGCGACCGAGAAAACGAGACAAAAACCCAGGGGCCGAGAAAACGAGAAAACGAGAAAACGAACCGGGGCCCGAGAAACCGAGACCACGACCCAGGGGCCGAGAAAACAAGAAAACGTGAAACGAAGCAGGGTCAGAGAAAACGAAACTACGACCCAGGGGCAGAGAAAACGAGAAAACGAGAAACAAACCAGCGTCCGAGAAAACGAGACCACGACCCAGGGGCCGAGAAAGCGAGAAAACGAGAAAACCAAGCAGGGTCAGAGAAAACAAAACCACAATCCAAGGGCCGAGAAACGGAGAACACGAGAAACCGAGCCAGGGTCCGAGAAAACGGGACCACGATCCAGGGGCCGAGAAAACATGACAACGAACCAGGGTCAGAGAAAACGAGACCACGATCCAGGGGCCGACAACACGAGAAAACGAGAAAACTAACCAGGCTCCGAGAAAAAATAAGACAACGACCCAGGGGCCGAGAAAACAGAAAAACGAGACCACGAACGAGGGGCCGAGAAAACGACACAAAAACCAAGAAGCCGAGAAAACGAGAAAACGAGACAACGAACCAGGGACCGCGAAAACGAGAACACGACCCAGGGGCCGAGAACACGAGAAAACAAGAAAACTAACCAAAGTCCCAGCAAACGAGACCACGACCCAGGGGCCGAGAAAACGAGACCACGACCCAGGGGCCGAGAAAACACGACCACGACCCAGGGGCCGAGAAAACGAGAAAACGATACAAGGAATCAGGGCCCGAGAAACCGAGACCACGAACCAGGGGCCGAGAAAACAAAAAACGAGACAACGAACCATGGTCAGAGCAAACGAGACCACGACCCAGGGGACGAGAAAACGATAAAACGAGAAAACGAACCGGGGCCCGAGAAACCGAGACCACGACCCAGTGGCCGAGAAAACAAGAAAACGAGAAAACCAACCAGGACCCAGGGGCCGAGAAAACGAGAAAACGAGAAAAACGAACCAGGCTCCGACGAAACCACGACCCAAACCAGATAACGCTTGGTACGAGAACACGAAACCACGACCCAGGAGACGAGAAAACGAGGAAACGAGAAAACGAAGCAGGGTCAGAGAAAACGAGACCACCACCCGGGGGGCGAGACAACGAGAAAACGAGAATACGAACCAGCGTCCGAGAAAACAGAACCACGACCCAGGGGCCGAGAATACGGGAAAACGAGGAAAACTCAGCAGGGTCCGAGAAGACGAGACCACGACCCAGGGGCCGAGAATACGAGAGCACGAACCAGGGTCCGAGAGAACGGGACCGCGACCCGGGGGCCGAGAACACGAGAAAACAAGAGAACGAGCCAAAGTCCGAGAAAACGAGAAAACGATACAAGGAATCAGGGCCCGAGAAAACGAGACTGCGAACCAGGGTCCGAGAAAACAAGGAAATCATAAAACGAACCAGGGATCGACGTTATTCTCCAGTGCGCTCTCCAGCGCTGCGGTGCGCACCTGTCTGCAGGGATTCTGCCGTTTTGCCATAACCCCGGAAGGGATGGGGGGTGGGGGTAGCTTCGGAGACCACCCCCCCTTTGCAAAGGAGGGTGGAGGGGGGTAGCTTGAAGCCGCCCCCTCCCCCGTGTCCAAACCAAAAAAGGAGGAGGGGGGGAGTAGCTTCCGAAGCGCCCCCCCCCTTTGAAAGGGAAGCCCAGGCTCACATTCTGCTCCAGAAAAGGGAGGGAAGGGGGGGATAGCTTCGAAGCCCCCTCCCCCTTTAGCCAAGGCCCCCCCTAGCTTAGAAACCCTTACAGAAGGGAAGGCGGGGGGTGGCTTCGGAAGCTCCCCCCACCCCTTTTGAAAGGGAGGGGGGGGTAGCTTGAAGCTGGGCCCCCCAATTCCTTATTCCTGGCGCTGCGGGCGCGCTCTTTCACAACTCCGTGCAAACACCAGCGCCAAAGCGGAGTGCAAACGCGGCATCTCCAATGCCGGACTGCAAACTCGGAGAGCAACCAAGTTGAAGGCATTTCTAAGCAATCTTGGATCTCGGCTGAGACAGGAGGGCCCACACTTCTCGTTCCTCGAAGGTGCAAGTCAGTGTCAGCAGCCCCTCCTGTCAGTGTCAGTGGCCCCGCCTCGCAGTAACACCAGGCGTGTAGCTCCAGGGTGCGCTAGGCGCTGCGCCCGGGACGTCCTCGCCGCCCGCGGCCCTGGGGGCGGCAGGTGCTCAGAGGGCCACGCAGGCGCGAGGCGAATCGTATCCAATTCTCGGGGGGGGGCCGAAAAAGGAGCATCCAAGAGGGGGCGTAGCGAATTCACTGCCAGAGGCCTATGCGCGGACGAGGCGGGGACCAAGGCACGCGTTGAAAGAAAACGAAGAAGATGACTGAAAAGAACAACAACAACAACAACAACAACAACAACAACAACAACAACAACAACAACAACAACAACAACAACAACAACCACAACCACAACCACAACCACAACCACAACCACAACCACAACCACAACCACAACCACAACCACAACCACAACAACAACCACAACAACAACAACAACAAAAGAGGGCCATGAGATCTGGAAGGATATCATGGCCCCCGCCATGATACGTATCCACCCCCCTAATCATCACCCCCTTCTTGGACGCCCCCCCAACAAGAAAAAAAATGTGGCTCTCACCTGACCGCCAGGCACATTGTCTCAAAGACCTTTCATAGTTCCAAGGATGGAGTGATGGCCAGTGGTTTTCCAAATGTGGATATCACCCCAGCGCTGCTCACATTCACCTTCAAAGCTTCCAGCAGCTACAGGAATGAAGGGCGGGTGGTTTTCAAAATGTGGCCCTCACCTCAGCGACCTGCACATCAGTCTTAAACACTTCCAGCGGCGCCTCCCCTCAGATCCGGCGTCACCAAATGGTCGCGACGTCCAGTTTCCACTCAAGTTCCGCCACCGTGTCCCCTGGCAAGTTGAGGCGTGGTAGAATGCCCAGGCCTGTCTGGCAGGGCTTCTGAAATCCGCCGACCCCTTGGGGTTCATCGGCGTGTGAGATGTTCCCCCTCCCCAAACCCCTCCCCCGGGAGCCCGGTCCGGTCCATTTGGAGGGGGGGGGGGGGGGTCCGGCCGGGACCCGGACCCCCCCGGAGGTCTCATCCGCTCCCGAAAAACGTGGAAAAAACACGTGAAATTTCGTGTAGGGAGCGTCTGGTGGCCTCGAAATGGGTTTGGGACGCCCCACGAGCGCTCCAAGACGTCCAAGTTGGCCCGAAGACGGGCCACGAGGCGTCCTCGACGGCAGAAGAGGCCCCCACGAGCCCCCCCGAGGGCCTCCGAGATGCGTTCCACAAGGGTCCCTAGACGCAAAAATTGGGCCATTCCCTTCGTGAAATGCACATTTTAAAAAAATTCAGCTTTGGATCTTCCCGATGCTCCCCGACGGCCCAAGCGGCTCCCAAACCCGCTCCCAGACGGCCCCAGAAGCCTCGCAGAGGTCCCCCACAGACCCCTAGAGGGCCCAAGATGGGCCAACAGGCGTCCAAAACGGCCCAAGAGGGCTCCGAAAACGGCCCCAAGAGCGTTCCAGGAGCGCTCCGAGTTGCCTCCACGAAGCTCCACATGGTCCCAGACGGTCCAATGACGATCAGAAAACATCGATTCCGGACGAACCCCCCACGGCTCACGAGGCCTCCCCAGCGCCAAGCACAGGCATTCCAAGATTCCACCAGAGGCCCTCTAGGACGCAAAACTGTTCGTTTCCTTCGTAAAAACGTATATTTTTTTCACACGGGCGCTTTTGGGGGTGGACGAAAAACGGGAAAAAACACATGAAAATCGTGCAGGGACTCCTCTGGTGGCCTCGACATGGCTCTGGGACGCCCAACGAGCGCTCCAAGCCGCTCAAGGTGGCCCAAAGACGGGCCACGAGGCGTCCTCGACGGCAGAAGAGGCCCCCACGAGCCCCCCCGAGGGCCTCCGAGATGCGTTCCACGAGGGTCTCTAGATGCAAAAATTGGCCCACTCCCTTCGTGAAACGTAAAATTTTCACAAATTTGGCTTTGGGCATTTTCCGATGCTCCCCGACGGCCCAAGAGGCCCCCAAACCCGGTCCCAGACGGCCCCAGGAGCCTCGCAGAGGGTGCCCCACAGACCCCTAGAGGGCCCAAGATGGGCCAACAGGCGCCCAACACGGCCCAAAAGGGCTCCGAAAACGGCCCCAAGAGCGTTCCAGGAGCGCTCCGAATTGCCTCCCCGAAGCTCCACATGGTCCCAGACGGTCCAAGAGCGATCAGAAACATCGACGACGACCTCCCGACGGCTCACGAGGCCTCCCCAGACGCCCCCACAGGCATCCAAGATTCCCCCCAAGAGGCCCTTTAGACGCAAAAAATCGTTTGTTTCCTTCGTAAAACGTATATTGTTTCACACGTGCGCCTTTGAGGATGACCCCCGCTCCTGCACGGCCCCAGAGCCCCCCAAACCCGCTCCCAGACGGTCCAAGACGCCTCCAAGAGGGTCCGAACATAGCCCTCGAGGGCCCCAAGACGCGCAAACACACGTCCAAGACGGCCCAGAAGGGCTCCGAAAACGGCTCCGAGAGCGCTCCAGGAGCGGTCCGAGTGGCCTCGGAGAGAGCTCCACATGGTCCTCGACCGTCCAAGGGCGATCACAAACATCGACGACGGCCACCAAACGGCTGAAGAGGCCCCCAAGACGGCCCAAGAGGCATCCACAATGCGCCCACAGAGGGCCTCTAGACGCAAAAAACCGCCCGTTCCCTTTGTAAAACGTATATATTTTGTCTCACACGTGCGCCTTTCGGGGTGCCCCCCGCTCCTGGACGGTCCCAGAGCCCCCCAAACCCGCTCCCAGACGGCCCAAGACGCCTCCAAGAGGGTTCCCCATATAGCCCTAGAGGGCCCCAAGACGGGCCAACAGACGTCCAAGACGGCCCAAAAGGGCTCCGAAAACGGCCCCGACAGCGCTCCAGGAGCGCCCCGAGTGGCCTCGAAGAGAGCTCCACATGGTCCCCGACGGTCCAAGAGCGATCAACAACACTGACGACGACCTCCAGACGGCTACAGAGGCCCTCGAGACGCCCCAAGAGGCATCCACGATGCGCCACAAGAGGGCCTCTAGACGCACAAAAACGCCCGTTCCCTTCGTAAAACGCATATATTTCTCGCACATGCGCCTTTTGGGGTGTTCCCCGCTCCTGGGCGGCCCCAGAGCCCCCCAAGACCGCACCAAGACGGTCCAAGAAGCCTCCACGAGGGCCCCGCGACAGCCCAAGAGGGCGCCAAGACGGGTCTCAAGAGGGGCAGAGGACGGCCCAAGAGAGCCCCGAAGACAACGCGCGCGACTCGCGGTCAGAGTCCTCGCAACTTGCGTCGCTTCCCGCCGTGATCGTCACTTGCTTCCGCAGGGCGTTTCGGCGGGTCTCTGACCATGGCCTGAAACGATCGAAGGTCACCCCACGGCCGCCCCTGACGGTTCCAAAAGACACCGCAAAGCAGTTCTGAGGTCACCAAGGGCATACCACAGTCCTCGGCAACAGATGGCGACGGCCAAGACGGCCGAAAAGAACGCACAGAGCGCCCCATGACAGCCCAAGAGAGGCCGATGACAGCCCAAGAGAGCCCCAAGACAGCCCAATACTGCCACAGGACGGCCTAAGGGGCCCCAAGACAACCCAAGAATGCCCCAAGAATGGCCCAGGGGCCTCAGACCACCCAAAGAGGCGACCAGACCACTGCGCGATTCTTCATAAGGGGTCGGCGGACGTGGCGTAAGCCTGAAGAATCTTCTCGGGGGCCACCACCTCCTCTCACCACGGCAAGTCACCTGCACGGCCTCCCCCCCATTTCCCTCTTAAACAAGATGGGTGGAAGCTCAGAAGGCCAAGGTCCCCAGTTAAAGATAATGGATCTGCCCTCTCATCCCCTTGTTCCAAGACGGCCGAGGCAGGCAACCGAGGCCAGCAAGATGGTACAAGATGCGTGCAAGTCGCCACAAGCTTGCTAGAAGGCGGCCCAAGACGGCCTCAAGACGGCCCAGGAGGCCCCCAAGATGTCCCCCAGGCTCACACGCCTCCCTGGCTAAGCCAAGAGGGCGTGTGCACCGGGCCCATGACAAGCTTGGCGGGGATCGGCGTTGACACACAGCTCTCGTCCGGGAGAGAAGGTCGGGCGGACTTCTCGCACATGTGTGGGAGCATTTGCTTCCATGCACCTCTGCGCGCACACACACACACACACATCATCGGTAGCCAGCTCGTCCCTGCAGAGCCCTGAACGGGACGACACACTGGCCAGATACTGACAAAACTGCGTCGGCGTGCGTTCATCGTCTGGCGCCCGCGGTCGTCTCAACCTGGATCGGGGAGGGAGGGTTAAGGACAGGAAGACAAAAAAAGGCGACACCACCACCACCAGCGCAAGGCGCCAGGGACGGGTCCGCGTAGAAGCGTGGTCCCCCCCCTCGCTCAAGACATCCACTAATTCCAGCTCGGGAAGGCATCGCGGAGCCCCTCGCTGAAGGCAGCCCTCCTGAGAGTGGCCGGGGCACCTACACGGACTGGCACCACCACAACGTCAAAGCGCGCCGAGACAGACATGGGGAAAATGGGAAGACCACACCAAGGAGGAGAGTGAGCATCGTTTAACCGACCCCTACCCCCATGGGGGTGGCCTGGGCCCCACTGGCCGATTTGTCCCCCCCCAGAAGGGGGAGGGATATGGATGGGCCGCTTCCTTCGGGTCTCGAGGGGCATATCCCCAACTGGGCTGCTGTGATGGTGGGGGTCTGGATTAGGGCGACGAGATCTACACGTATCCATTGCTCCTTGGCCACGTCCATCCTGAACCCGTCAGTGGTGTATACGCCACGCCCTCCTGGCTTGGCCAGGAGGGCGTATGCACAGCTGCTGAGATCAACATGGGCCTGGCCAGGGAGCAGTGGATATGTATAGATCTCGTCGCCCTATGGATGGGGATCAGAGGTCGGTAAAACGATACTGGAAGAGGGGGGGAGGACGAGGAGGGAGGAGGAGGGAGGAGGAGGGAGGAGGAGGGAGGAGGGGGAATAATGAGGAGGAGGAGGAGGAGGTGGAGGAGGAGGTAGAGGAAACGGAGGAGGAGTGAGGTCGAGGAGGAGAAGGAGGAGGAGGGAGAAGGAGAGGGAGGGGAGGAGGAGGACGACGAGGAGGAGGGAGGAGGGAGGCGGTGGTTGAGGAGGAGGAGGTAGGAGGAGGAGGAGCGAGGAGGAGGGAGGGGAGGAGGAGGAGGAGGAGGAGGAGGAGGAGGAGGAGGTGAGGAGGGAGGCGCGGACAAGGAGGAGGAGGAGGAGGAGGAAAAGGAGGAGGGAGGAGGAGGAGGACCAGTGTAAGGCCAAGAGTCATCAACGATGTTGGAATGAACCCTCCATCCAAGCTCCCTCTTCATAGGCCCCTACAACGGTTCATTTCCATAGAGGGAACTGCCTCGTTGGAAGACAACCGTTTGAAGATCCTGAAGCATGCCAGAACATGGTTCTCGGGATTTCAACGCCACATATCGTAACGCCATTTGTTGGGATTTCAACACCGCGAATCAACATAACTGTTGCACCCGCATAATCCTGAATCCTTCCACAACACCATTTTTGGTACGTTGATCATGGGATTCAGTGAAACTCTTGCACATGTTTAAATCCGCCCTCAATCCGTGAAAGATTGAACATTGAACACCACCCGCCCTCAATCCGTTAAAATCTGGCAACTTTTTAAATACAATGTGCCCGGCGCTAAGGCGAGAGCCACATTTTGAAAACCACCCGCCCTCAATCCGTGAAACTCTTGCGAATTTGTAAAAACGAATGTGCGCAGCGCTAAAGCGAGAACCACATCTTGAAAACCACGCGCCCTCAGTCCGTGAAACTCTTGCAATTCTTTGTAACGAGTGGGGGCGGCGCTAAGGCGAGATCCACATTTTGAAAACCACCCGCCCTCAATCCGTGAAATTCTTGCACATGTGTAAAACGAATATGCGCGGCGCCAAGGCGAGAGCCACATTTTGAAAACTACCCGCCCTCCATGTATGAAACCGTTGTCACTTCTTGAGCATCAGAATCATACATGGGAAGGAAGTCTCAGGCGAAACGCCCGGCCCGCCCTAAAAACTGGCCTCGGGGTGCGACAGGGAGGAGCTATCTAGAAGAAAAAAGGGATGGAGGAGGAGGAGGAGAAAGAGGAGGAGGAGGAGGAGGAGGAGGAGGAGGAGGAGGAGGAGGAGTGGGATGAGGCGGGGATGGCGGGGGCACCTGCACGGACCTCACGGCGTCCCGCAGGCCCAGCTGCACGACGGCCTGCCCCGCGGGGGAGGGCCCGCGCCGGTCGCGCCGCCGTGCACGCCGCGCCCCTCGCGTCTTCCTGGCCCCGAGCTGCCGACGACGCGACGGCCACGCCCCCCATGGGACGCACAGATACGTACTAGCATTTTATGTCCTCCCTCCCTGGCCCCCCTCCCTGGCGCGCCTCGGGCGCCAGGGGCGGCGCCCGAGGCGCCGCCCGGGGCGCCCCCCATGGGACGCACAGAGACATGCTTTATGTCCTCCCTCCCTGGCCCCCCTCCCTGGCGCGCCTCGGGCGCCAGGGGCGGCGCCCGAGGCGCCGCCCACTTCCCCTGGGGTAGTTTTTCGACCCGGGTCCATGTGGTCCTGTCACCCGGAAATAGCCCCCAAGGGCCGAAATCAAGGGAAAACGCAGGGATTGAAAAAAACGTCGTCGGAGATCTGATTTTCGGGTCATAACTCGGCTCTCAAGCGGCCATTTGGGACGATTCCGGCATCCCCGGAACGGCCTCGTCAAGGCGCAGCGAATGGAAACCACCCCAGGCTTCGAAAACTCCCGAAATCTTCCGACATCAAAAGAAAACAGAACCTCGGCTGACGATTGGAAGCTTGGACATGGGAACCAACATCAAGACAGGGGGTTGCCTCCACCGGGAGAAGATGATCCTAGATTGCGGTGTCGATGGTAATACTTCGGTGACGTAGGACGCCCGAACATTGCCACCTTCGCCAAGATCGAGGGAGTATCTTCCCTCGGTGGAGGCGAACTGCCGATCTTGGTGTTGTTGCCAACCTCTCGGGGTGACGTGTAAAGATGGGGTAGGGGCAGAGGTACGGATGGGAGGAAACTCGATCCAAAAGACTCCTGGAAAAAAGAAATATAAAAATCCGGCTGGCCAGCTGGGTTCGTTCCCTAACCCCACCTTGGGAGAAACCCCCCTCTACGAATTCCCAAACTCTATCGACTACACACAGGAAAGACCCTGGGTAAGAAGGACCTTGGGTGCGCGGCTTCCAAAGGACCGCGGGGGGGCCAAACACCAGCGCGCAAGACGCCACCGCCTCCTCGCGTTCGGCGATCGGAGGACCCCATTGGGCCCGCACCAGAGGTCACTCCGGCGAAAGGTCACTCTTACGTCTGGTCGACTTCTAGAATTAGGTCGGGCCTGTCCCCCTACAGGGGGACTGTGGACGAGAAAAATAAAAACAAATGCTCAAAAAAAACTCCAGAGATGCTCCAAAGGTGCTCCAAAAATAGTCCCCAGACTATCTTTTCCATATTCTTGAACACTCCCCCCGCAGAGGGACAGGCCCGACTTTAACTCTAGAATTGAGGGATGAAAAAAACGACCCTACCCTGGGTTACAGGTGCGTTGTCTGTACACCTCCCGGGAACCCCCAAAGCCTAGAGCCGCCAGGACGCGCGGCACATCACGCAGGGATTACCCTGTCAACCCGCAGGAGTTTCAGCGCACAACGCCTCGTAAACCAGGGACAGGCCCGACTTTAACTCTGGAAGCCCGAGACGGAGGAGAGGAGGGGACAGAGGAGGAGAGGAGAACGCGGGGACCGTCTCTTCAAAACGAGGACCCAACACCACAGGATGGCTGGGGGCGAAAAAAAAATGCTCCAAAGGTGCTCAAAATATACAATACCCATGAAAATAGCCCCCAGACTATTATGTTTGCCTATTCTTGACCACTCCCCCCGCAGAGGGACAGGCCCGATTTTAACTCTAGAATTGATGGATGAAAAAACGACCCTACCCTGGGTTACAAGTGCGTGGTCTGCAAACCTCCCGGGAACCCCCAAAGCCTAGAGCCGCCAGGACGCGGCACATCACGCAGGGACTACCCTGTCAACCCGCAGGAGTTTCGGCGCACAACGCCTCGTAAACCAGGGTATGAGCGTTTTTTTATGCCCTTGATAGAAGAAGGAGGGGGAGGGGGAGGAGGAGGAGGAGGAGGAGGAGGAGGAGGAGGAGGAGGA